>JAGDYQ010000036.1:3584815-3820347 GCA_021962125.1 Bulinus truncatus | reverse complement strand
GCTTAGAAATGAACTTTCGAAAATCTCTGCTCTCACCCCCTATTTTTGTTCATTTATATATAGAAACTCTGAAAATAAAATATTAAGGTATTCAGTTCATGTTTACTGGTAGCTCAATGGCGTCAAATTTTAGGAGTATTGGACCGTGATGAAAATACATAGTGTACTGCACTGTTGTTGTGTGTATAACACCGAATAATATTAATTAAAGTTATGTGGATTGTCCTACACTGCTGTACTAAGCATATAAAACATGTAAATAGGCCTGAAAGTGGTAATTTAATACACAGCAGGCCTAGTAAGCCTAGACAAAGAAACTATTAGCAACACAGTATAGGTCTACCTACACCACCTAGAAACTATTGGCAACATGCCAAGCTGATTATCCTTTGGTTGTGTATTGGGATGGAAAGTTGATTCCGGATCTCACAAATAAAGAATGCATCGACAGACTTCCTGTAATTGTTTCTGGGAAAAGAGCATCACAGTTGTTAACTGTTGCGAAACTGCCTTCCGGAACTGGTGCTGCACAGGCCGGAGCTGTCTTTCAAACTCTGCAAGACAGGGGTGCTAGTGACAAGATCAGAAGCATGTGCTTTGATACTACTAGTTCCAACACTGGTCGGATTAGTGGTACCTGCATCCTGCTGGAGCAAAAACTTCAGCGAGGTCTTCTATCACTTGCTTGCAGACATCACATTATGGAACTGATTCTGGGTGCAGTCTTCCAAGTCTGTCTAGGTGCCACTTCATCTCCTGAGGTTCTGCTATTTAAATGCTTCAAAGATCATTGGCAGTTCATGGACAGAGCAAACTATGAAACATCACTGACAAATTCAGATGTGTCTACTTCGCTAGAAGATGTGCGCAACTCTCTGATTGAATTTGCTCAGAAGCATATTCAAGAGCAGCAGCCAAGAGATGATTATCGAGAGTTCCTGGAACTTGCTCTGCTATTTCTTGGGGTTGTGTCTGAAAGAGGAGTGCACTTCATTGCAATGCACCATGCTCGCTGGATGTCTAAGGTTCTGTACAGCCTGAAGATATGGATGTTTAAAGGGCATTTCAGACTGACAACCGAGGAAGAGAGAGGTCTTCAAGAGCTGTGCATCTTTATTGTACGTGTCTACATGAGAGCCTGGTTCACGGCTAATCTGGCAGCCGCTGCTCCATACAATGATATGCTGTTGCTCAAATCAATTTTCAGCTACTCTGGAATCAACAGAGCTGATTCCAGTGCTTCATCCAACAAGTTTTCAAAGCAACTCTGGTACCTGTCCCCTGAATTGGTTGGGTTGGCATTCTTTGATGATCAGGTATCGGCAGAAACAAAAAGACTCATGGTAAATTCCATGAATGAAAGCGGTAATGAGGAGCCAGAGGACATCAAGCTAATCTCTGTTGATTTGGAATCCTTCAACAACAGGAGGCTCGAGGACTTCGTGTCGCCAAAGTCTAAGAGATTCTTTGACATGATGGAGCTTCAGACTGGATTCCTGGATGCTGGCCCAGATGAGTGGACCAACCATGAAGTTATCGGAGATCTTTGGAGACCGTTCGGCAGATTTAGGTTGTCAACGACCATGCTGATAGTGGTGTAGCATTGATTCAAGAGTACAGTAGAATCCTCACCAGAGATGAGGAGCAACTTCAGTTCCTGCTGCAGACTGTTCAACAGCATCGACAATCCTATCCAGACACTAAGAAACAGACATTATCAAAATGACTTCTTATCGGACTGATAACATTGAACTATAATTACAGGTAGAATATTGTAGATTGAGGATTGTTTGTTCTTGTTTAATAATTCATTCTACTGTTTAATGTTGTGTTTGAGAAACTATCTTAGATTAAAAAAGCCAAAAATTCCAAAAGCGTGATCAGTTTACTTGTTGAACGTGGCTTACCTAAACTTTGACTTCATTGAGCTACCTCTAAATATTAAGATATCAGCACCAATTTTATTTTCTAGATGTTTGTACATCCAAAGGAACAATTTAAAGGGGTGAGACCTACAGAAATCAAGGTTTTAATTTTTAGTGGTTCCTAAGCACCACCCTAATATATATATATATATATAATAAGGCGTAGAGAGTGAGTGAAATGTTCTTTTATGATTATATTCCTGCTACTGCGGCAGGAAATGAAGGGAGGGGGGAGAGCGAGTGTTCTTCTGACTGAGTGACTCGATTTGTAAACAAATCACTCATCTAAACTCATTCCTGTGCAAAGAAAACGAACTCGAGAATCAATTAGTTTTTTTTTTTTTATTGTTCTTCATGAAATGCTAAGCTCACTTTAGAGTATCGAGGGATACATTCACAGATTGTTTTTAGTTTTTTTTTTACAAAATATATACAATACCAGTTGTTTATATTTTTTTAATGTTTCCTATAATCGAGTGTGAATTTGTATTGTTTTAAAATGATACATATATTTTTTTTTATTTATTTAATGTTTTTTTCTGAGCAACGCAATTCACATCTGGATGCCTTGTCCGGCTTCCCAAATGCCAATTCAACGTGACGTTAATTTTTTAAGAGGGTGTGAGATGGTGGTCTTTGAGTCAAGGCAACTTTCTTCAAAACTAGCTCCCTTAATTGAATTGAAAAAAAAATTAATTAATCTGATGCAGAAAGGAACGAAGTTGTATAAAAGCTCAAAATTTTATCGTTTGATATAGTTGTATTTTTTTTTTATTTTAATTCTTTCCTATCTACCCTATCATTTCGCTCGGAACTCATTTATTTGGGAACCGCATTTATTCTGGGAACACACATTTATTGCGTATGTAAATAAAGGGATGGTGATACAGCAGGAATGTAGCATATCGTTTTATCAATGAGAGCAGGTATCTTTTACACTGGTTGGGTGCTAGATTGATGTACAGCCATACGTTCACCAGCGGCGTACAGTGGGTAATGGGAGACAGGGGGAGGGGGGTGGGGAGATAAGGGAATCTTTTCGCTTTTAGAGAATATTAAAATGTTTATTACCGCAAAATGTTACAAAGCTAAACGTTTGTTCCAGGAGCCAAGAACTGCTAAGACCGGCTCCGCATGAACGCCCTACCCCCCCCCCCGCCCCAAATACCCCACCCACTCATCTTTGTTCCTCAGCCCACGATTGACGTGCCCCGATGGAAGGTCGTGGGATTGATTCACTGCACAACGATTAAAACGGTCGGGTCGACAACTCTGAATCCGTGGATTAACTCCTATCTTGATGACGGAAAGAGGCCAAAGGCAAGGGGTCGCTGTGGGTTTGTGTTTCAATTCTCCGTGTACAACGAAGCCATTTGTTCTGGACTTCGGATTCACCATTTGGTTGGGTTTTATATCCACCGTCTTAGTACGAACTCATTTTCCGTTAGCGAATCCGTTTCTCTCTTGAACGGCAAAGAATTATTTGATCAGATACATTTTAATGGCGTCTTGTTTTGGAAGAAGTAAAATTTGTCGGTGGAACTCTGGGACATTCCCCCATTTCATTTCTTTTTTGAAAGTTCAATATGGCATCCCTTAATTTTAATATCAACACTGATCAAAGTGTATAATAATAATAATAATAATGGGTTCATTTATTGAATGTTATGATTTAAAAAAATATTAAAGGTAAAGGTTTTCGTTAAGTTTGAGCTTGGAATTTAACGGCACGAGCGAAGGGGTACGATACTATCCCTCTCTTTCCAATGTAATCTGACAGTTTTTGTTAGCCCCTCCCTCTCTCTCTCTCTCTCTCTCTCTCTCTCTCTCTCTCTAATATATGCTTAAGAATAGCAGTGGCGGTTTTGAAGTGTGGCAACTGCAGGCTATACCCCCCATGTTGCCCGCCTCACACACTCACACACACAAACACCTATTTTGAAGAACGTTTTTTTGAATATCATATAGCATTTAATATTTATTTTTCCACAATTCCATAGCAGGTAACCAGCCCCATACAGAATAATTCAATTGTTTTTTTTTTAAATAGTAACAATAAAAAAACGGAAAACTTTGTGATATAATAAACGTATGTTGGCAATATTTGTGACACTGTACTCTATGTTGTACACTATGTCGGACTCTATCTTGTACTATATGCTGTACATAGGCTTATAAATATACGTCAATGAATTATAATTTAATGAAAATTTTTCCTTTGAATGGTTTTTTTTTTTTTAAGGTTAGTCTATCATCGACGAACAATACCATGGACAGCGCAATTACTTGCAACTTTGTATAGGTCAGTCTATTATTGACCAACAATACCATGGACAGCGCAATTACTTGCAACTTTGTATAGGTCAGTCTATCATTGACCAACAATACCATGGACAGCGCAATTACTTGCAACTTTGTATAGGTCAGTCTATCATTGACCAACAATACCATGGACAGCGTCATCACTTGCAACTTTGTATACGGTCTTTGTATACGGGGGAGGGGAGCGCCCTACAGATCACATGTTCCCTGAGCCCAGCACCCTGCTACTGTACTCGTGGCTAGACTTGTCAAACTTATCTAAATATTTAAAAAAAAATGTTTTTTCCCTTTATTTGAAAGCTGAAAAATGCCGCTGGTAAAGCTGAGCATCCTACCCCCATGTCAATCTTGAACACCTTACCCCTCCCTTGAGCCGACTCCCCACGGCTACTGCGAAGTCACTTTATCCCGGGAGCGTGGAGAGTGGTCGCTATTCCATTCCTCGAAGTGGACCTGGCACTGAAACAGGAAGGGGAAGATACACATAGTACTACAAGTAGGTAATAGCAGTATAAGCAGACTCTAGTACTACAGACAGACACATATTACTACAGGCAGACACATAGTACTACAGGCAGACACATAGTACTACAGGCAGACACATAGTACTACAGACAGACACTAGTAGATAGATGTACACATCACTCGACGGTCATACTGCTCTGGATCCATTTATGGACAGGCCTGTAGCAGGGTCTGACATGTGCCGTCAATGGAAGTATGAAAGTAGGTCAAGGTTGAATACTTCCAGGCAAGGTTCGCATATTCATAGTACGGTTTTGTTTGCTTGGGGGCAGGGCGGGTGAGGGGGGTGGAGTGGAGGTATTAAGTACAGCCTAATTCGGCAACATTGAGGGGGGGGCGTGTTTTTCATTAGTCCCGAGGGCTGCATGAGCTCCCTACTCCTCCCCCATGGCATTGCAAAACACGGAGGAAAGCAAGCTTAGGACTGACAGGGTCTGTTTTATTTTTTTTTCTTCCGGTTTGAACTTAACCTTTGACCTTTGACCAGATAATGAAAGGGACAGTACCAGAAGTGAAGAATGCTTAAAATTATCCCCCCCCCCAATGTGATGTAGCAACATATGTTTTATTTTATTTCTGAATCCACCCCCACCCCCCATCCCTACACCAAAGTCTTTCCATTTCCAACGCCAATGAGCCAAGAGTACTCAAAATAACTATTTAATAAGCGAAAAATCAAATTTGAATAGATATAATTTTTTTTTATTGTTTAGAAAGAATGAGACAGACAGTATGAATGACCATATGACATACAATACAAATGACAATATGACAGACAGTACAAATGACAATATGACAGACAGTATGAATTACAATATGACAGACAGTATAAATGACAATATGACAGACAGTATAAATGACAATATGACAGACAGTACGAATGACCATATGACATACAGTACGAATGACAATATGACAGACAGTACAAATGACAATATGACAGACTATATATATATATGCTGGATTTACCGCCGGGGATGCCGGGTATATACCCTGCACTGAGGACTGTCATCCCCGTCTCTGCTTTAGTTAATGTCATCCCTGCCGGGGATGACATTTAGCCCCGGCTCTGCGGAATTTTTTTGTTCATCCCCAGCACTGATTTTTTTTATTTTTTAAGTCGAGCAAGCAATGGAAAATTTTAAAGTTTAACTTTATAATTTTGTACTGCGTTTCTATCTACCGAATCAATAGAAATAAACGTATAGTAAGAGTTCGAAATATTTTTTTGTAATCTTTGGTTCTAATTTTATGTTCACTTTTAATTCGTCGCTCGTAAGTCGTGAGGCGCAAGTTATCAATCGAAAAATTTTATGTTTATATAAAATCCAGAAAAAGATTTAAATTACCGAGTAATATTTTGATTTTATAATTTTAATTTAACTTGCTAAAGAGCCGTCTTGCAAAAACGTTAACCCAAATAAAGTTGTCTTTTACAAACAAACAACTGTATTTCAAGGAGTCAAATTTCAAAAAAGATTATCTTCATACTACGTCTACTTCGTGTAAGTCATTAGTTACAGTATAACCGTAGTAATAATTTATTATTACAAATTTCAATTATCCGACTTTAATAAGTTTAATTTGAAATTGAAATAAAAATACCTAAGTAGCTGGATGTATTGATGAAATGATGTTTTATTCTGCACGTCATAATTTGTTTAAATAATTGAAACTAGTCATCCCGCGGCGTAACATACGCCGCCTTATCAATCATTATAATTACTGTAATTAAATTTTTAACTAAGCAATCAAACGAAATAACAGGCTGACATCTTTGGAAAAAATACATTGTGATCCAGCCCTCCCGTCTCCTCCCTTCTCCCAGCACACCATAGTGGTTTTTTTTTCCGCTGTCGCGAGTTGTTGACGTATTCGGGAATTCCATAATCTATGCATAGTCCTGCGTCTTCTCGAAGATGAGAATTATATATATAGATATATATAAGTAATGCAATATGTGATTTAAACTAACAGAGAATAAATGACAAATTTGAATTTTTTTTATTTTTAAATTCATTACTAGTCCTATTAATGTGCAGCTTCAAATTTGTTTGAACCAACGTGAACTATGTTAATTAAGATAAATGTTTTTCCCATTTTTTTTTATTTTATTGTTGGTTTTGTCTATGAAAATAAATTAGTTACTTGTTGGCCCGTGGTTTGTAAATTGAAGATTCTCAAACAAATTTTTGACATCTCGCCGCCGCTGGGGATGCCGGCCGGGGATATCACCGGCACTGAGAATTGACATCCCCGGCTCTGGTTTAGCTTTTTTTTATCCCCGCCGGGGATGACATTTATCCCCAGCTCTGCCGAAAATTTTGTTCTTCACCGGCACTGGTTTTTTCTTAAATCGAGCACTGATATATATATATATACAGTCGATTCCGCTTAATTGGGACACAGCGCGACCGAGGCTTTTTGTCCCAATTAAGCGGCTGTCCCAATTAAACATACAGATTTTCTATTGGCTTCTTGGTTTGGTTTCTTTGAGATTTGTCCCAAATAAGCGGCTGTCCCAATTAAGTGGTGTCCCAATTAAGCGGAATCCACTGTATATATATATATATATATATATATATATATATATATATATATATATATATATATTATGAATCATTAGGTGCAAAGATTGAAAAATCACAAAGTAGTTCAGGTGGGTTCGTTTTTACTTTAAACACCACAACCACGCTAACTTAATCCAATTTGAGGAATTAGTGTACCAAGGGCCCGTAATTCGAATGTGTACATTTTGATTTACCAGAGCTTGACCACGGTTTATCGGCCTTAAGAGTAGCAAGCTAGGTGAATATGCTTTGGGGGGGGATTGTTACCTTGACAAAACTAAACGCTTGTTACAGTCCCCGATTTTGACGCTTGCCCCCAGGCCCCGCGAACTGCTAAGGCCAACTCTAATGACCTCTTCCGTGATACTGGACAATTAGCTGGACTGGTCATAAATCTCTTCTGGTTTTTTCATTGACGCTTTTCATAAAGGTTTCATAAAATTCTGTTGGTGAACTTGATTTAAAATCAAATAGTTTGAAAAACGTCTGTTTTATACATTAGACTTTATGCATTCATGGTGATTCTTATTAAAAAAAAATTCTGTATTAAACAGACGTAGGGCCGTCATATGATTGGTTATTTGGTTAGGTTGGTTTGATTGGTTGGTTCGTTTAGTTTGGTTGGTTGGTTGTTTGTTTGGTTTGGTTTGGTTTGGTTGGTTAGCGTTGACGGGTAAAACGTAATTTGTGACGTATTAAATATAGGTCATTTCTGCACATTAGGAAGGTGGCATAAATCAGCACCTAATTAACCTAATTAATCGTATTTAAAAATTCAGTAGTTTAATTAATTAGGAGGGGACGGGTGGTCGTGCGGTCGTGCGGTGTAGAGCGCTCGACTGTCGACCGGAGGGTCCCGGGTTCGAATCTCAGTGAGAACCTTAGGATTTTTTCAGGTCCTGGTGATAGTCCCCAAGTCCACCCAGCTTTAAATGGGTACCTGACTATAAGTTGGGGGAGTAAAGGCGGCTGGGCGTTGTGCTAACCACACAACCCCTTCATATGCCGAGGTTATAGAAACAGATGAATTCTACACTTCATCTGCCCCGATGACCCGTTAGGGTTAAGGGAACTTTTCTTACTTACTTACTTAATTAATTAGGAAGGGGTTTCACATTACACCTAGATTTCCCGGGCAACGCCTGGCTTAATATCTAGTTCTGTAATAAACAGACGCAGGGCCGTCATATGATTGTCGAAATCCCTAGGAATAGGGCCGTTCTTACGGATATGCAAACTGAGCAAAGGACCAGGGCCCCCCCACTGTCAAAGCTACCACACCCCCACCCCACACACACACACAGGCAAACATCCACTTTTCCAGCACAAATTCGTTTATCCCAAATTTTTTTTTTTCATTTTTCAAAATATCTGCCTTAAGGCCCAACAAAAACATACTAATGACTCTGCTAGGCACTATTGCAAACAAAATATCATTGTTCGTCCTTGCAAAGTACCATTGTCCGCCCCTTGAAAAATATAATTGTTCGCCCCTTGCAAAATGTCATTGTTCGCCCCTTGCAAAGTATCATTGTCCGCCCGTGGAAAAATATCATTGTTCGCCCCTTGCAAAGTATCATGTCCGCCCCTTGAAAAATTTCATTGTCCGCCACTTGAAAAATATCATTGTTCGCCCCTTGCAAAGTATCATTGTCCACCCCTTGAAAAATATAATTGTTCGCCCCTTGCAAAATATCATTGTTCGCCCCTTGCAAAGTATCATTGTCCGCCCCTTGAAAAATTTCATTGTCCGCCCCTTGAAAAATATCATTTCCCCCCCCCCATTCAAAGTATCATTGTCCACCCCTTGAAAAATATCATTGTCCGCCCCTTAAAAATATCATTGTTTGCCCCTTGAAAAATATCATTCTTCGCCCCTTGCAAAGTATCATTGTCCGCCCCTTGAAAAATATCATTGTTCGCCCCTTGCAAAGTATCATTGTCCGCCCCTTGAAAAATATCATTGTCCGCCCCTCGCGAAATACCATTGTATTGTCGTTCCCTAGCAGAATATCATTTTCCGTCCCGTCTTTGCAAAACATCATTGTCCGCATTTGTAGGTCAGTGTGTTATTGAAAGATATTATTTACAGCCTTAGAATAAAATTTTCTTTATAATTAAATACATTTGATTTTATAATATAGCTTACCAATGTAATACATCTTTACGTTTATAGACCATAATACTTCGTATAGTCATTAAAAAAAGTAAAGTAAATGTCCCTTGAGCCCCTAGGGGCTCATCGGGGCAGATGAAGTGTAGAATTCATCTGTTTCTATAACCTCAGCATATAAAGGGATTGTGTGTTTAGCACAACGCCCAGTCGCCTTTACTTCACCAACTTAAGTCAGGTACCCATTTAAAGCTGGGTGGACTTGTGGGACGACTTTGGACCTCACCGAGGATCGAACCCATGACTCTCAGGTCGACAGTGGAGTATCTACACTACTCGGCCCTCCGTCCCACTGATTTCTCTATGCCTTGAGCTATTATTTCTATGTAACGAAATAAAACTGTAATGCATTTTGGTTGTATTTAAACTGCCACACCTTTTATTTCAATCAGGGAAGGGGAAACGTATGTCGAGGTCTTAATCCTGTCACACCGGGGCCATATTCGATGTGCTCCGGTCCTGGGGGGTGGGGGCGGGGGTCCTTGTATAGCCGTAGATGGTAGTGGTGGCAAATCTTTTTTTTGCGGCCCCGGGCCCGAAATTCAACCAAAATACAACTTAATTATAGCAACAAGTGCCAACACTCCAAATTTGAAATTAAAGGAAGTGAGATTTTTAGTCGGCGTGCCGACTGGTGAGGATTTTGCGTGCCGACTGTGGTACGCGTGCCGTAGGTCCGCCACCCACTGGTATAGGGTAATCTTGGTTTGCCTTTTTACATTGTTCTAGAAATACTTGACAGATTGTTGTACATATTTTTTTAATTTCTAATTATTAAGAGCATATTAAAACGGAATGGCAATTTAAAAAATAAATAAAAAAAAAAACAGTACGTGTACATTAAAACTCGCTAAAATGTTTTATAAGCCTACAGTATATGTTTCGTTTGTCCATGCCAGTGATCTGCAGCAAATGCCACAAAATGTCCCCATTAGCCTATATGTTCCGTTTACTCATGCCAATGATCTCAAGGAAAGTCTGCAGCAAATGCCTGTTGCTCATGATGTACACGAAGAAGTTGCTGGAGCAGTTGATGATGTTGATGAGCTCAGACAGTTGCACCACGAAGAATGTGATCATCGGCACCGTCGTTTCCACGGGCATCGAGGCGCTGATGATGGAGTTGGTCGCGTGCGTGACGGCAAAGACTAGGCACGAGGTCAGAAGCGTGCGGGTCGTCCTCGGGGACCACTTCCATTTTTCTTTCGTCCCAAACAGCTTCCGGCGTTTGGACATCGACAACCGGACTTTGACGCCTATGAGCAAACAGCCGACGCAGACGAAACAGGCCGGCAGCCAAGAAGCCAGCGTCTCCATGCCGTATTTGAGAAAATTGTAAATAAGGTTGAAGTTTCGATACAAGATGTCGGTCGAAACGACTAACCCCACAACGTTTCCGTTGGCCAGATTAAAGTAGGCCAGCCGCCTGAGGAAGATGGTGAAAATAACATACGGCAGCCACATGGTATACGCGAGACAGCAGGACGCGATGGTGGCTTTTGGGGTTAAAAACTTTTTGAAAGTCACCGGGAAGTACACCGCTAGTATTCTCTCCGTCGTGATGATGACCGGGATGGTGGCGTTAACCACGTGACCCAAATGGCCAATGAAAATAAACCCCTGGTGCGACACTTCGAGAAACCTGTTGAACTGGCTATCGTACTCCCAGGTGCAGAAGTTTTGCTTGCTTTTGACGGGCCCGAAGTACCTGAGGATGTTGGCGACGTTGATATTGTTAAACATGTTCATATTGTCGGCCACTGCCAGGGCGAAGAGAAATATATTGGACGGCTTGCCGAGTCCACTCTTACGTAAAATGGCCAGACACAGCGTGTTGACGGCCATGCCAATGATGGACAAGACCGGGTTGACATAGCACAGGATGATTTGAAAGGGCAGAAGAAATTCCTCAGAGCCTTTGTAACATAACAGTAGTAAATCAATGTTGAAGTAAACTTGAGGCTTTAGAGTTACGTCATTTGAAACCGAACTCGCTGATTGGTTGAAAAACTGGGTCGACGTATCAGTAGAAAATCTGTTTCTGATATTGTCCGTCATTTTTATTGTGAATGTTTTATTTATATATTTATTAATGTATTTATTTATGTATTTATGTATGTATTTATTTATGGATGTATATTTTTATTTATTTGTATCTATTTTTTATATTAAACAGATTTACGTATTCATCGAACAAGTTTATGATTTATGATCTTTTACTAAAAAATGCATTGCTTTTTTTTTTTTGTTAAAAAAATATTTTTATACTGGTCAGCTTTTTAAAAAAAGATGGCTGGCACATTACAATGGCTGGTACATTTAAACATTTCAGTAATATTTATTTTCAGGACCTTATAAATTTGTATTTTACTTCATAAAATCGAACACGGTAAATAAAATAAATTGCTTCAATTTTTAATTTTAACTTCTAAAGACAGTTACTGTAAAATTATTCTGAATTAAGTTGGATTGTTTAAAATGTATTGCGCTTTAGGTGTTGAGATTTCTTTTTTTTTTTCGTGAACATCTCACACTGTCAATAAAGTTTTGTTGGGGGGGGGGGTGGGGAGAGAGAGAACGGAATTATAGAAAGAGGCGTGCGTTTACAGCATTGTTTAACTGGTTAACTTTGTAATGTCGTAGAAACAGTTACATTATTTTCAAATCCTTTGTGAAACAATTTTGACATTTCGTCTCCTGTTGTTAACACTTTCAGTTTGTACAAACAAAAAAAATCGTAATTTGTTTAAAATAGTTTTATTTATTTTTTTTTAGTGAATTACTAATGTTTTTCAAAGTCGCGCAGGCGTCAAGTGGAGATAAGCGAAAAACAATTCATTTTAAAACCTCAACACCTTTGTTTTGTCCCTTAATTTAAAAAAAAGTAGGATAATTGCGTCTTTATTTACCTTTGTTTATATATATATATATATATATAGATAGATAGATAGATATATATAGATATATATAGATATATATATATATATATATCAGACAGGCGAAGACATTGAGTAAAATGTTATTTTATATTTATATTTCCGCTTCT
Source organism: Bulinus truncatus (assembly GCA_021962125.1). Lineage (NCBI taxonomy): Eukaryota > Metazoa > Mollusca > Gastropoda > Planorbidae > Bulinus > Bulinus truncatus. The sequence continues at coordinate 3,807,786 of JAGDYQ010000036.1, read as the reverse complement.
AGGGCAGCCCCATAGCGTGAACATTCTACAGCAGGGGCCAGGCATTCTACAGCAGGGGCCAGGCATTCTACAGCAGGGGCCAGGCATTCTACAGCAGGGGCCAGGCATTCTACAGCAGGGGCCAGGCATTCTACAGCAGGGGCCAGACTTTAGCGTGGGGGGGGGCAGGTAATTCATTTTACTAAGTAGAAGAAATAAGCAGAGGGGGGCAGACAATAAGTAGGGTGCGGTCCCCCTAGGCCCGCCGCACACTACGGGCCTGTACTGGGGCAGGAAAAGAAGGGAAGGGTAGGGGGGAGAGCGCGTGTTCTGCTGACAGAGTGACTTCATTTGTAAACAAATCACTCATCTAAGCTCCTTGCTATGCAAAAGAAAACGAACACGAAAATCAAATTCGTTTTTTTTTATTTTTCTACCTGAACTGCCAGGCGCACTTTAGAGTAGCGATTGGTAGGTACAGAGATTGTTTAGTTTAGTAGTTTTTTTTTACAATATGTAAATATATATATAAGCCATTTCGACTCTGCGTTAAATCGAAAGTAAAGAATGAATACAACAGTATTCCGGTTTAAAATACAATCATGAAAACAATCGGATCTGCCCGAACCCAAAAAAAAAATAACCTAGCAAACCGATCAAGTCTAAGGGGATATAACTCTATGCAACGGTTTATTTTTGCAGGTACAGCTAGTAAACAATATCAGTTGTTTATATATTTTTTCTGTTCCCGATTGTAAATTTTTATTGCTGAATACGACATATAGACTTTTTCTTTTCTTTTTTTTTTCCTGAGCATCGCACGTCTTTACAATTCGCATCTGGATGCGCTATCCGGCTTCCTGAATAACAAATTCAACGCGACGTTAAATTTAATAGGGTGGAAGATGATGGTCTTTGAACCAAAGGGAACTTTCTTCAAAATTAGCTCATTTTATTGAATTGAAAAAAAAATGGATTTATCTGATGCAAAAAGGAACGAAGTTGTATAGAAGCTCAAAATTGTATAGTATGATTTAGTGTAATTTTTTAATTTATTTTTTTCTATCCTATCTATTCCCTCGCTTCTATAAAGAACACCCGGAACTTGTCATTTATCATTTATCAGGGAACACATTTATTTGGGAACTCATTTATTCTGGAACAAATTCATTGCGTATCTGAATAAAGGGATGGCAATACAGCAGGACTGTGGGATATCGTTCTGTCGATGATGAGAGCGGCTTCTTTTACGCTGGTTGAGTGATCAATTGATGTAGAGTTTAATATACGTTACATACACCAGCGGCGTACAAATGCAGTGGGGGAGATGGGGGACCAACTTTACCATGGGACAGCGCCGTCACTTACAACAACTTTGTATAGGTCAGTCTATCTTCGACCAACATTACCATGGAACAGCGCCGTCACTTACAACAACTTTGTATAGGTCAGTCTATCGTCCACCAACATTACCATTGAATAGCGCCGTCACTTACAACAACTTTGTATAGGTCAGTCTGTCGTTGACCAACATTACCATGTAATACAACTCTGTATAGGGCCTTCCTAAAAGAATACTTTTTTTTTGCATTGTTGTTGGGGGGGGGGTGAGGCGGGAGGGGGGGTAGGCCTTGCAGATCACATGTTTCATTAGCCTCCAGTCCAGCACTCCATATAGCGAAGACATTGATATACTGTGCTCGTGAAGTTTAACGCTAGACTTGTCAAATAAATCGCAAAATATTTTTATAAAAAAAAATGGATTCCCCCCCCCCCTCGTTATTTGTAAGTTGCAAAATGCCGCTGGTAAAGTTTAGCCGTCCTCCCCTCCCCCCCACCCCCTCTCTACCACCACATGTCAATCTTGAACACCTTAACCTCCGTTGAGGCGACCACACACCCATCCCCCCATACACACACACACACGCCCACTGCAAATTCATTTTTATCCCAAGGGCCGTGTTGATTGGTCACTATTTATTCCGTTCCTCGCAGTGGACCTGGCAGTCAGAAATAGTAAGGGGTGAGCGACGCATAGCGCTATTGCCAGAACCTAGTACCACGGGCAGACACTTAGTACTTCAGGCAGACACTTAGCACTTCAGGCAGACATTTAGTACTTTAGGCCGGCACTTAGCACTTCAGGCAGACACTAGTACTGCAGGCAGACACTTAGCACTTCAGGCAGACACTAGTACTACAGGCAGACACTAGTACTACAGGCAGATACTTAACACTTCAGACAGACACTAGTACTACAGGCAGATACTAGTACTAAAGGCAAACGCTTAGCACTTCAGGCAGACACTAGTACTACAGGCAGATAATTAGTACTATTGGCAGACACTAGTACTACGAGCAGACTTTTAGCACTTCAGGGAGACACTTAGTACTTCAGGCAGATACTAGTACTACGGGCTGACACTTAGCACTTCAGGCAGGCACTAGTACTTCAGGCAGATAATTAGTACTATTGGCAGACACTAGTACTACGGGCAGACTTTTAGCACTTCAGGCAGACACTTAGTACTTCAAGCAGACACTAGTACTACGGGCAGACACTTAGCACTTCAAGCAGACACTAGTACTTCAGGCACACACTTAGCAATTCAGGCAGACACTAGTACTACAGGCTGACACTAAGCACTTCAGGCAGACACTAGTACTTCAGGCAGACACTAGTACTTCAATCAGACACTTAGCACTTCAGGGAGACACTAGTACTTCAGGCAGAAACTTAGCACTTCAAGCAGACACTAGTACTTCAAGCAGACACTGAGCACTTCAGGCAGACACTAGTACTTCAGGCAGACACTTAGCACTTCAGGCAGACACTAGTACTACAGGCAGACACTTAGCACTTCAGGCAGACACTAGTACTACGGGCAGACACTTAGCACTTCAAGCAGACACTAGTACTTCAGGCAAACACTTAGCACTTCAGGCAGACACTAGTGCTGCAGGCAGACACTTAGTACTTCAGGCAGACACTAGTACTTCAGGCAGACACTAGTACTACGGGCAGAAACTTAGCACTTCAAGCAGACACTAGTACTTCAGGCAGACACTTAGCACTTCAGGCAGACACTAGTACTACAGGAAAACACTTAGCACTTCAGGCAGACACTAGTACTACAGGCAGACACTAGTACTACAGGCAGATACTTAGCACTTCAGACAGACTCTAGTACTACAGGCAGATACTAGTACTAAAGGCAAACGCTTAGCACTTCAGGCAGACACTAGTACTACATGCAGATAATTAGTACTATTGGTAGACACTAGTTCTACGAGCAGACTTTTAGCACTTCAGGCAGACACTTAGTACTTCAGGCAGACACTAGTACTTCAGGCAGACACTTAGCACTTCAGGCAGACACTTAGCACTTCAGGCAGACACTTAGTACTTCAGGCAGACACTTAGCATTTCAGGCAGACACTAGTACTTCAGGCAGACACTTAGCACTTCAGGCAGACACTTAGCACTTCAGGCAGACACTTAGTACTTCAGGCAGACACTTAGCATTTCAGGCAGACACTAGTACTACAGGCAGACACTTAGCACTTCAGGCAGAGACTAGTACTACAGGCAGACACTAGTACTACAGGCAGACACTAGTACTACAGGCAGATACTTAGCACTTCAGATAGACACTAGTACTACAGGCAGACACTTAACACTTCAGGCAGACACTAGTATTTCAGGCAGACACTTAGCACTTCAGGCAGACACTTAGCACTTCAGGCAGACACTTAGCACTTCAGGCAGACACTTAGCACTTCAGGCAGACACTAGTACTTCAAGCAGACACTTAGCACTTCAGACAGACACTAGTACTTCAGGCAGACATTTAGCACTTCAGGCAGACACTTGGCACTTCAGGCAGACACTTAGTACTTCAGGCAGACACTTAGCACTTTAGGCATACACTAGTACTACAGGCAGACACTAGTACTACAGGCAGATACTTAGCACTTCAGACAGACTCTAGTACTACAGGCAGATACTAGTACTAAAGGCAAACGCATAGCACTTCAGTTAGACACTAGTACTACAGGCAGATAATTAGTACTATTGGCAGACACTAGTTCTACGAGCAGACTTTTAGCACTTCAGGCAGACACTTAGTACTTCAGGCAGATACTAGTACTACGGGCAAACACTTAGCACTTCAGGAAGACACTAGTACTACAGGCAGATAATTAGTACTATTGGCAAACACTAGTACTACAGGCAGACACTAGTACTACAGGCAAATACTTAGCACTTCAGACAGACTCTAGTACTACAGGCAGATACTAGTACTAAAGGCAAACGCTTAGCACTTCAGGCAGACACTAGTACTACAGGCAGATAATTAGTACTATTGGCAGACACTAGTTCTACGAGCAGACTTTTAGCACTTCAGGCAGACACTTAGTACTTCAGGCAGATACTAGTACTACAGGCAGATACTTAGCACTTCAGAAAGACACTAGTACTACAGGCAGATACTAGTACTAAAGGCAAACGCTTAGCACTTCAGGCAGACACTAGTACTACAGGCAGACACTTAGCACTTCAGGCAGACACTTAGCACTTCAAGCAGAAACTTAGTACTTCAGGCAGACACTTAGTACTTCAGGCAGACACTAGTACTGCAGGCAGACACTTAGCACTTCAGGCAGACACTAGTACTTCAGGCAGACACTTAGCACTTCAGGCAGACACAAGTACTACGGGCAGAAACTTAGTACTTCAAGCAGAAACTTAGTACTTCAAGCAGACACAAGTACTACGGGCAGACACTTAGCACTTCAAGCAGACACTAGTACTTCAGGCAAACACTAGTACTGCAGGCAGACACTTAGCACTTCAGGCAGACACTAGTACTTCAGGCAGACACTTAGCACTTCAGGTAGACACTAGTACTTCAGGCAGACACTTAGAACTTCAAGCAGACACTAGTACTTCAAGCAGACACTTAGCATATTAGGCAGACACTAGTACTTCAGGCAGACACTTAGCACTTCAGGCAGGCACTAGTACTACAGGCAGACACTGATCACTTCAGGCAGACACTAGTACTTCAGGCAGACACTAGTACTTCAAGCAGACACTTAGCACTTCAGGCAGACACTAGTACTTCAGGCAGACACTTAGCACTTCAAGCAGACACTAGTACTTCAAGCAGACACTTAGCACTTCAAGCAGACACTAGTACTTCAGGCAGACACTTAGCACTTTAGGCAGACACTAGTACTACAGGCAGACACTTAGCACTTCAGGCAGACACTAGTACAACAGGCAGACACTTAGCACTTCAGGCAGACACTTAGTACTTCAGGCAGACACTAGTACTACAGTCAGACACTTAGCACTTCAGGCAGACACTTAGTACTTCAGGCAGACACTTAGCACTTCAGGCAGACGCTAGTACTTCAGGCAGAAACTTAGTACTTCATGCAGACACTTCGCACTTCAGGCAGACAGACACTAGTACTTCAGGCAGACACTTAGCACTTCAGGCAAACACTAGTACTGCAGGCAGACACTTAGCACTTCAGGCAGACACTAGTACTACGGGCAGAAACTTAGCACTTCAAGCAGACACTAGTACTTCAGGCAGACACTTAGCACTTCAGGCAGACACAAGTACTACAGGCAAACTCTTAGCACTTCAGGCAGACACTAGTACTTCAGGCAGACACTTAGCACTTCAGGTAGACACTAGTACTTCAGGCAGACACTTAGCACTTCAAGCAGACACTAGTACTTCAAGCAGACACTTAGCATATTAGGCAGACACTAGTATATCAGGCAGACACTTAGCACTTCAGGCAGGCACTAGTACTACAGGCAGACACTGATCACTTCAGGCAGACACTAGTACTTCAGGCAGACACTAGTACTTCAAGCAGACACTTAGCACTTAAGGCAGACACTAGTAATTCAGGCAGACACTTAGCACTTCAAGCAGACACTAGTACTTCAAGCAGACACTTAGCACTTCAAGCAGACACTAGTACTTCAGGCAGACACTTAGCACTTCAGGCAGACACTAGTACTACAGGCAGACACTTAGCACTTCAGGCAGACACTAGTACAACAGGCAGACACTTAGCACTTCAGGCAGACACTTAGTACTTCAGGCAGACACTAGTACTACAGTCAGACACTTAGCACTTCAGGCAGACACTTAGTACTTCAGACAGACACTTAGTACTTCAGGCAGACACTTAGCACTTCAGGCAGACGCTAGTACTTCAGGCAGAAACTTAGTACTTCATGCAGACACTTCGCACTTCAGGCAGACAGACACTAGTACTTCAGGCAGACACTTAGCACTTCAGGCACACACTTAGCACTTCAGGCAGACACTAGTACTTTAGGAAGACACTTAGTACTTCAGGCAGACACTTAGCACTACAGGCAGACACTTAGTACTTCAGGCAGATACTAGTAATAAGGGCAGACATTAGCACTTCAGACAGACACTAGTACTACAGGGATATACTAGTACTAAGGAGCAAACGGCTTAGCACTTCAGGCAGACACTAGTACTACAATCAGACACCTAGCACTTCAGACAGACACTAGCACTTCAAGCAGACACTTAGTACTTCAGGCAGACACTTAGCACTTCAGGCAGACACTAGTACTGCAGGCAGACACTTAGCACTTCAAGCAGACACTAGTACTTCAGGCAGACACTTAGCACTTCAGGCAGACACTAGTACTACAGGCAGATAATTAGTACTATTGGCAGACACTAGTTCTACGAGCAGACTTTTAGCACTTCAGGCATACACTTAGTACTTCAGGCAGATACTATTACTTCAGGCAGATACTTAGCACTTCAGAAAGACACTAGTACTACAGGCAGATACTAGTACTAAAGGCAAACGCTTAGCACTTCAGGCAGACACTAGTACTACAGGCAGAAACTTAGTACTTCAGGCAGACACTTAGTACTTCAGGCAGACACTAGTACTGCAGGCAGACACTTAGCACTTCAGGCAGACACTAGTACTTCAGGCAGACACTTAGCACTTCAGGCAGACACTAGTACTACAGGCAGGCACTTAGCACTTCAGGCAGACACTAGTACTTCAGGCAGACACTTAGCGCTTCAGGCAGACACTAGTACAACAGGCAGACACTTAGCACTTCAGGCAGACACTAGTACTGCAGGCAGACACTTAGCACTTCAGGCAGACACTAGTACTTCAGGCAGACACTTAGCACTTCAGGCAGACACTAGTACTAAGGGCAGAAACTTAGCACTTCAAGCAGACACTTAGTACTTCAGGCAGACACTTAGCACTTCAGGCAGACACAAGTACTACAGGCAAACTTTTAGCACTTCAGGCAGAAACTTAGCACTTCAAGCAGACACTAGTACTTTAGGCAGACACTTAGCACTTCAGGCAGGACACAAGTACTACAGGCAAACTCTTAGCACTTCAGGCAGACACTAGTACTTCAGGCAGACATCAGCACTTCAGGTAGACACTAGTACTTCAGGCAGACTCTTAGCACTTCAAGCAGACCCAAGCACTTCAAGCAGACACTTAGCATATTAGGCAGACACTAGTACTTTAGGCAGACACTTTTTAGCACTTCAGGCAGGTACTAGTACTACTAGTACTACAGGCAGACACTGATCACTTCAGGCAGACACTAGTACTTCCAGGCAGACACTTAGTTCTTCAAGCAGACACTTAGCACTTCAGACAGACACTAGTACTTCAGGCAGACACTTAGCACTTCAAGCACACTAGTACTTCAAGCAGACACTTAGCACTTCCAGGCAGACACTAGTACTACGGGCAAACACTTACCTGCACATCAAGCAGACACTAGTACTTCAGGCAAACACTTAGCACTTCAGGCAGACACTAGGTGCTGCAGTGGAGACAATTTAGTACTTCAGGCAGACACTAAGGTACTTCAGGCAGACCTACTAAGTACTACGGGCAGAAACTTAGCACTTCAAGCAGACACTAGTACTTCAGGCAGACACTTAGCACTTCAGGCAGACACTAGTACTACAGGAAAACACTTAGCACTTCAGGCAGACACTATTACTTCAGGCAGACACTTAGCACTTCAGGCAGACACTAGTTTTTCAGGCAGACACTTAGCACTTCAAGCAGACACTAGTACTTCAAGCAGACACTTAGCATATTAGGCAGACACTAGTACTTCAGGCACACACTTAGCACTTCAGGCAGACACTAGTACTACAGGCAGACACTTAGCTCTTCAGGCAGACACTAGTACTTCAGGCAGACACTAGTATTTCAAGCAGACACTAAGCACTTCAGGCAGTTACTAGTACTTCAGGCAGACACTTAGCACTTCAAGCAGACACTAGTACTTCAAGCAGACACTTAGCACTTCAGGCAGACACTAGTACTTCAGGCAGATACTAGTACTACAGGCAGATACTTAGTACTTCAGGCAGACACTTAGCACTTCAGGCAGACACTAGTACTACGGGCAGACACTTAGCACATCAAGCAGACACTAGTACTTCAGGCAAATACTTAGCACTTCAAGCAGACACTAGTGCTGCAGGCAGAAACTTAGTACTTCAGGCAGACACTAGTACTTCAGGCAGACACTAGTACTACGGGCAGAAACTTAGCACTTCAAGCAGACACTAGTACTTCAGGCAGACTCTTAGCACTTCAGGCAGACACTAGTACTTCAGGCACACACTTAGCATTTCAGGCAGACACTAGTACTAGAGGCAGACACTTAGCTCTTCAGGCAGACACTAGTACTTCAGGCAGACACTAGTACTTCAGGCAGACACTTAGCACTTCAAGCAGACACTAGTACTTCAAGCAGACACTTAGCACTTCAGGCAGACACTAGTACTTCAGGCAGACACTAGTACTTCAGGCAGACACTAGTACTACAGGCAGATAATTAGTACTATTGGCAGACACTAGTACTACAGGCAGACACTAGTACTACAGGCAGATACTTAGCACTTCAGACAGACTCTAGTACTACAGGCAGATACTAGTACTAAAGGCAAACGCTTAGCACTTCAGGCAGACACTAGTACTACAGGCAGATGACTTAGTACTATTGGCAGACACTAGTTCTACGAGCAGACTTTTAGCACTTCAGGCAGACACTTAGTATTTCAGGCAGATACTAGTACTACAGGCAGATACTTAGCACTTCAGAAAGACACTAGTACTACAGGCAGATACTAGTACTAAAGGCAAACGCTTAGCACTTCAGTCAGACACTAGTACTACAGGCAGACACTTAGCACTTCAGGCAGACACTTAGCACTTCAGGCAGAAACTTAGTACTTCAGGCAGACACTTAGTACTTCAGGCAGACACTAGTACTGCAGGCAGACACTTAGCACTTCAGGCAGACACTAGTACTTCAGGCAGACACTTTGTACTTCAGGCAGACACTTAGCACTTCAGGCAGACACTAGTACTACGGGCAGAAACTTAGCACTTCAAGCAGACACTAGTACTTCAGGCAGACACTTAGCACTTCAGGCAGACACAATTACTACAGGCAAACTCTTAGCACTTCAGGCAGACACTAGTACTTCAGGCAGACACTTAGCACTTCAGGTAGACACTAGTACTTCAGGCAGACACTTAGCACTTCAAGCAGACACTAGTACTTCAAGCAGACACTTAGCATATTAGGCAGACACTAGTACTTCAGGCAGACACTTAGCACTTCAGGCAGGCACTAGTACTACAGGCAGACACTGATCACTTCAGGCAGACACTAGTACTTCAGGCAGACACTAGTACTTCAAGCAGACACTTAGCACTTCAGGCAGACACTAGTACTTCAGGCAGACACTTAGCACTTCAAGCAGACACTAGTACTTCAAGCAGACACTTAGCACTTCAAGCAGACACTAGTACTTCAGGCAGACACTTAGCACTTCAGGCAGACACTAGTACTACAGGCAGACACTTAGCACTTCAGGAAGACACTAGTACGACAGGCAGACACTTAGCACTTCAGGCAGACACTTAGTACTTCAGGCAGACACTAGTACTACAGTCAGACACTTAGCACTTCAGGCAGACACTTAGTACTTCAGACAGACACTTACTACTTCAGGCAGACACTTAGCACTTCAGGCAGACGCTAGTACTTCAGGCAGAAACTTAGTACTTCATGCAGACACTTCGCACTTCAGGCAGACAGACACTAGTACTTCAGGCAGACACTTAGCACTACAGGCAGACACTTAGTACTTCAGGCAGATACTAGTAATAAGGGCAGACACTTAGCACTTCAGACAGACACTAGTACTACAGGGATATACTAGTACTAAAGGCAAACGCTTAGCACTTCAGGCAGACACTAGTACTACAATCAGACACTTAGCACTTCAGACAGACACTTAGCACTTCAAGCAGACACTTAGTACTTCAGGCAGACACTTAGCACTTCAGGCAGACACTAGTACTGCAGGCAGACACTTAGCACTTCAAGCAGACACTAGTACTTCAGGCAGACACTTAGCACTTCAGGCAGACACTAGTACTACAGGCAGATAATTAGTACTATTGGCAGACACTAGTTCTACGAGCAGACTTTTAGCACTTCAGGCAGACACTTAGTACTTCAGGCAGATACTAGTACTTCAGGCAGATACTTAGCACTTCAGAAAGACACTAGTACTACAGGCAGATACTAGTACTAAAGGCAAACGCTTAGCACTTCAGGCAGACACTAGTACTACAGGCAGAAACTTAGTACTTCAGGCAGACACTTAGTACTTCAAGCAGACACTAGTACTTCAGGCAGACACTTAGCACTTTAGGCAGACACTAGTACTACAGGCAGACACTTAGCACTTCAGGCAGACACTAGTACAACAGGCAGACACTTAGTACTTCAGGCAGACACTAGTACTACAGTCAGACACTTAGCACTTCAGGCAGACACTTAGTACTTCAGACAGACACTTAGTACTTCAGGCAGACACTTAGCACTTCAGGCAGACGCTAGTACTTCAGGCAGAAACTTAGTACTTCATGCAGACACTTCGCACTTCAGGCAGACAGACACTAGTACTTCAGGCAGACACTTAGCACTTCAGGCAAACACTAGTACTGCAGGCAGACACTTAGCACTTCAGGCAGACACTAGTACTACGGGCAGAAACTTAGCACTTCAAGCAGACACTAGTACTTCAGGCAGACACTTAGCACTTCAGGCAGACACAAGTACTACAGGCAAACTCTTAGCACTTCAGGCAGACACTAGTACTTCAGGCAGACACTTAGCACTTCAGGTAGACACTAGTACTTCAGGCAGACACTTAGCACTTCAAGCAGACACTAGTACTTCAAGCAGACACTTAGCATATTAGGCAGACACTAGTACTTCAGGCAGACACTTAGCACTTCAGGCAGGCACTAGTACTACAGGCAGACACTGATCACTTCAGGCAGACACTAGTACTTCAGGCAGACACTAGTACTTCAAGCAGACACTTAGCACTTAAGGCAGACACTAGTAATTCAGGCAGACACTTAGCACTTCAAGCAGACACTAGTACTTCAAGCAGACACTTAGCACTTCAAGCAGACACTAGTACTTCATGCAGACACTTCGCACTTCAGGCAGACAGACACTAGTACTTCAGGCAGACACTTAGCACTTCAGGCACACACTTAGCACTTCAGGCAGACACTAGTACTTTAGGAAGACACTTAGTACTTCAGGCAGACACTTAGCACTACAGGCAGACACTTAGTACTTCAGGCAGATACTAGTAATAAGGGCAGACACTTAGCACTTCAGACAGACACTAGTACTACAGGGATATACTAGTACTAAAGGCAAACGCTTAGCACTTCAGGCAGACACTAGTACTACAATCAGACACTTAGCACTTCAGACAGACACTTAGCACTTCAAGCAGACACTTAGTACTTCAGGCAGACACTTAGCACTTCAGGCAGACACTAGTACTGCAGGCAGACACTTAGCACTTCAAGCAGACACTAGTACTTCAGGCAGACACTTAGCACTTCAGGCAGACACTAGTACTACAGGCAGATAATTAGTACTATTGGCAGACACTAGTTCTACGAGCAGACTTTTAGCACTTCAGGCATACACTTAGTACTTCATGCAGATACTAGTACTTCAGGCAGATACTTAGCACTTCAGAAAGACACTAGTACTACAGGCAGATACTAGTACTAAAGGCAAACGCTTAGCACTTCAGGCAGACACTAGTACTACAGGCAGAAACTTAGTACTTCAGGCAGACACTTAGTACTTCAGGCAGACACTAGTACTGCAGGCAGACACTTAGCACTTCAGGCAGACACTAGTACTTCAGGCAGACACTTAGCACTTCAGGCAGACACTAGTACTACAGGCAGGCACTTAGCACTTCAGGCAGACACTAGTACTTCAGGCAGACACTTAGCGCTTCAGGCAGACACTAGTACAACAGGCAGACACTTAGCACTTCAGGCAGACACTAGTACTGCAGGCAGACACTTAGCACTTCAGGCAGACACTAGTACTTCAGGCAGACACTTAGCACTTCAGGCAGACACTAGTACTAAGGGCAGAAACTTAGCACTTCAAGCAGACACTTAGTACTTCAGGCAGACACTTAGCACTTCAGGCAGACACAAGTACTACAGGCAAACTTTTAGCACTTCAGGCAGAAACTTAGCACTTCAAGCAGACACTAGTACTTTAGGCAGACACTTAGCACTTCAGGCAGACACAAGTACTACAGGCAAACTCTTAGCACTTCAGGCAGACACTAGTACTTCAGGCAGACACTTAGCACTTCAAGCAGACACTAGTACTTCAGGCAAACACTTAGCACTTCAGGCAGACACTAGTGCTGCAGGCAGACACTTAGTACTTCAGGCAGACACTAGTACTTCAGGCAGACACTAGTACTAGGGCAGAAACTTAGCACTTCAAGCAGACACTGGCAGTACTTCAGGCAGACACTTAGCACTTCAGGCAGACACTAGTACTACAGGAAAACACTTAGCACTTCAGGCAGACAATTAGCACTTCAGGCAGACACTAGTTCTTCAGGCAGACACTTAGCACTTCAAGCAGACACTAGTACTTCAAGCAGACACTTAGCATATTAGGCAGACACTAGTACTTCAGGCACACACTTAGCATTTCAGGCAGACACTAGTACTAGAGGCAGACACTTAGCTCTTCAGGCAGACACTAGTACTTCAGGCAGACACTAGTACTTCAGGCAGACACTTAGCACTTCAAGCAGACACTAGTACTTCAAGCAGACACTTAGCACTTCAGGCAGACACTAGTACTTCAGGCAGACACTAGTACTTCAGGCAGACACTAGTACTACAGGCAGATAATTAGTACTATTGGCAGACACTAGTACTACAGGCAGACACTAGTACTACAGGCAGATACTTAGCACTTCAGACAGACTCTAGTACTACAGGCAGATACTAGTACTAAAGGCAAACGCTTAGCACTTCAGGCAGACACTAGTACTACAGGCAGATAATTAGTACTATTGGCAGACACTAGTTCTACGAGCAGACTTTTAGCACTTCAGGCAGACACTTAGTATTTCAGGCAGATACTAGTACTACAGGCAGATACTTAGCACTTCAGAAAGACACTAGTACTACAGGCAGATACTAGTACTAAAGGCAAACGCTTAGCACTTCAGTCAGACACTAGTACTACAGGCAGACACTTAGCACTTCAGGCAGACACTTAGCACTTCAGGCAGAAACTTAGTACTTCAGGCAGACACTTAGTACTTCAGGCAGACACTAGTACTGCAGGCAGACACTTCTAGCACTTCAGGCAGACACTAGTACTTCAGGCAGACACTTTGTACTTCAGGCAGACACTTAGCACTTCAGGCAGACACTAGTACTACGGGCAGAAACTTAGCACTTCAAGCAGACACTAGTACTTCAGGCAGACACTTAGCACTTCAGGCAGACACAATTACTACAGGCAAACTCTTAGCACTTCAGGCAGACACTAGTACTTCAGGCAGACACTTAGCACTTCAGGTAGACACTAGTACTTCAGGCAGACACTTAGCACTTCAAGCAGACACTAGTACTTCAAGCAGACACTTAGCATATTAGGCAGACACTAGTACTTCAGGCAGACACTTAGCACTTCAGGCAGGCACTAGTACTACAGGCAGACACTGATCACTTCAGGCAGACACTAGTACTTCAGGCAGACACTAGTACTTCAAGCAGACACTTAGCACTTCAGGCAGACACTAGTACTTCAGGCAGACACTTAGCACTTCAAGCAGACACTAGTACTTCAAGCAGACACTTAGCACTTCAAGCAGACACTAGTACTTCAGGCAGACACTTAGCACTTCAGGCAGACACTAGTACTACAGGCAGACACTTAGCACTTCAGGAAGACACTAGTACAACAGGCAGACACTTAGCACTTCAGGCAGACACTTAGTACTTCAGGCAGACACTAGTACTACAGTCAGACACTTAGCACTTCAGGCAGACACTTAGTACTTCAGACAGACACTTAGTACTTCAGGCAGACACTTAGCACTTCAGGCAGACGCTAGTACTTCAGGCAGAAACTTAGTACTTCATGCAGACACTTCGCACTTCAGGCAGACAGAGACACTAGTACTTCAGGCAGACACTTAGCACTTCAGGCACACACTTAGCACTTCAGGCAGACACTAGTACTTTAGGCAGACACTTAGTACTTCAGGCAGACACTTAGCACTACAGGCAGACACTTAGTACTTCAGGCAGATACTAGTAATAAGGGCAGACACTTAGCACTTCAGACAGACACTAGTACTACAGGGATATACTAGTACTAAAGGCAAACGCTTAGCACTTCAGGCAGACACTAGTACTACAATCAGACACTCCTAGCACTTCAGACAGACACTTAGCACTTCAAGCAGACACTTAGTACTCTCAGGCAGACACTTAGCACTTCAGGCAGACACTAGTACTGCAGGCAGACACTTAGCACTTCAAGCAGACACTAGTACTTCAGGCAGACACTTAGCACTTCAGGCAGACACTAGTACTACAGGCAGATAATTAGTACTATTGGCAGACACTAGTTCTACGAGCAGACTTTTAGCACTTCAGGCAGACACTTAGTACTTCAGGCAGATACTAGTACTTCAGGCAGATACTTAGCACTTCAGAAAGACACTAGTACCATAGGCAGATACTAGTACTAAAGGCAAACGCTTAGCACTTCAGGCAGACACTAGTACTACAGGCAGAAACTTAGTACTTCAGGCAGACACTTAGTACTTCAGGCAGACACTAGTACTGCAGGCAGACACTTAGCACTTCAGGCAGACACTAGTACTTCAGGCAGACACTTAGCACTTCAGGCAGACACTAGTACTACAAGCAGGCACTTAGCACTTCAGGCAGACACTAGTACTTCAGGCAGACACTTAGCGCTTCAGGCAGACACTAGTACAACAGGCAGACACTTAGCACTTCAGGCAGACACTAGTACTGCAGGCAGACACTTAGCACTTCAGGCAGACACTAGTACTTCAGGCAGACACTTAGCACTTCAGGCAGACACTAGTACTACGGGCAGAAACTTAGCACTTCAAGCAGACACTTAGTACTTCAGGCAGACACTTAGCACTTCAGGCAGACACAAGTACTACAGGCAAACTTTTAGCACTTCAGGCAGAAACTTAGCACTTCAAGCAGACACTAGTACTTTAGGCAGACACTTAGCACTTCAGGCAGACACAAGTACTACAGGCAAACTCTTAGCACTTCAGGCAGACACTAGTACTTCAGGCAGACACTTAGCACTTCAGGTAGACACTAGTACTTCAGGCAGACACTTAGCACTTCAAGCAGAAACTAGTACTTCAAGCAGACACTTAGCATATTAGGCAGACACTAGTACTTTAGGCAGACACTTAGCACTTCAGGCAGGCACTAGTACTACTAGTACTACAGGCAGACACTGATCACTTCAGGCAGACACTAGTACTTCAGGCAGACACTAGTACTTCAAGCAGACACTTAGCACTTCAGACAGACACTAGTACTTCAGGCAGACACTTAGCACTTCAAGCAGACACTAGTACTTCAAGCAGACACTTAGCACTTCAGGCAGACACTAGTACTACGGGCAGACACTTAGCACTTCAAGCAGACACTAGTACTTCAGGCAAACACTTAGCACTTCAGGCAGACACTAGTGCTGCAGGCAGACACTTAGTACTTCAGGCAGACACTAGTACTTCAGGCAGACACTAGTACTACGGGCAGAAACTTAGCACTTCAAGCAGACACTAGTACTTCAGGCAGACACTTAGCACTTCAGGCAGACACTAGTACTACAGGAAACACCTAGCACTTCAGGCAGACACTATTACTTCAGGCAGACACTGTTAGCACTTCAGGCAGACACTAGTTTTTCAGGCAGACACCTAGCACTTCAAGCACACACTAGTACTTCAAGCAGACACTTAGCATATTAGGCAGACACTAGTACTTCAGGCACACACTTAGCACTTCAGGCAGACACTAGTACTACAGGCAGACACTTAGCTCTTCAGGCAGACACTAGTACTTCAGGCAGACACTAGTATTTCAAGCAGACACTAAGCACTTCAGGCAGTTACTAGTACTTCAGGCAGACACTTAGCACTCTCCAAGCAGACACTAGTACCTCAAGCAGACACTTAGCACTTCAGGCAGACACTAGTACTTCAGGCAGATACTAGTACTACAGGCAGATACCTAGTACTTCAGGCAGACACTTAGCAGCACTTCAGGCAGATACTAGTACTACGGGCAGACACTTAGCACATCAAGCAGACACTAGTACTTCAGGCAAATACTTAGCACTTCAAGCAGACACTAGTGCTGCAGGCAGTAACTTAGTACTTCAGGCAGACACTAGTACTTCAGGCAGACACTAGTACTACGGGCAGAAACTTAGCACTTCAAGCAGACACTAGTACTTCAGGCAGACACTTAGCACTTCAGGCAGACACTAGTACTACAGGAAAACACTTAGCACTTCAGGCAGACAATTAGCACTTCAGGCAGACACTAGTTCCTTCAGCAGACACTTAGCACTTCTGCCAGACACTAGTAATTCAAGCAGACACTTAGCATATTAGGCAGACACTAGTACTTCAGGCACACACTTAGCATTTCAGGCAGACACTAGTACTAGAGGCAGACACTTAGCTCTTCAGGCAGACACTAGTACTTCAGGCAGACACTAGTACTTCAGGCAGACACTTAGCACTTCAAGCAGACACTAGTACTTCAAGCAGACACTTAGCACTTCAGGCAGACACTAGTACTTCAGGCAGACACTAGTACTTCAGGCAGACACTAGTACTACAGGCAGATAATTAGTACTATTGGAGACACTAGTACCACAGGCAGACACTAGTACTACAGGCAGATACTTAGCACTTTAGACAGACTCTAGGTACTACAGGCAGATACTAGTACTAAAGGCAAACGCTTAGCACTTCAGGCAGACACTAGTACTACAGGCAGATAATTAGTACAATTGGCAGACACTAGTTCTACGAGCAGACTTTTAGCACTTCAGGCAGACACTTAGTATTTCAGGCAGATACTAGTACTACAGGCAGATACTTAGCACTTCAGAAAGACACTAGTACTACAGGCAGATACTAGTACTAAAGGCAAACGCTTATCACTTCAGTCAGACACTAGTACTACAGGCAGACACTTAGCACTTCAGGCAGACACTTAGCACTTCAGGCAGAAACTTAGTACTTCAGGCAGACACTTAGTACTTCAGGCAGACACTAGTACTGCAGGCAGACACTTAGCACTTCAGGCAGACACTAGTACTTCAGGCAGACACTTTGTACTTCAGGCAGACACTTAGCACTTCAGGCAGACACTAGTACTACGGGCAGAAACTTAGCCCTTTAAGCAGACACTAGTACTTCCAAGCAGCAATTAGCACTTCAGACAGACACTAGTACTTCAGGCAGACACTTAGCACTTCAAGCAGACACTAGTACTACAAGCAGACACTTAGCACTTCAGGCAGACACTAGTACTACGGGCAGACACTTAGCACTTCAAGCAGACACTAGTACTTCAGGCAGACACTTAGCACTTCAGGCAGACACTAGTACTACAGGAAAACACTTAGCACTTCAGGCAGACACTATTACTTCAGGCAGACACTTAGCACTTCAGGCAGACACTAGTTTTTCAGGCAGACACTTAGCACTTCAAGCAGACACTAGTACTTCAAGCAGACACTTAGCATATTAGGCAGACACTAGTACTTCAGGCACACACTTAGCACTTCAGACAGACACTAGTACTACAGGCAGACACTTAGCTCTTCAGGCAGACACTAGGTACTTCAGGCAGACACTAGTAGATCAAGCAGACACTTAGCACTTCAGGCAGTTACTAGTACTTCAGGCAGACACTTAGCACTCAAGCAGACACTAGTACTTTAGGCAGACACTTAGCACTTCAGGCAGACACTAGTACTTCAGGCACACACTAGTACTTCAGGCAGACACTAGTACTACAGGCAGATAATTAGTACTATTGGCAGACACTAGTACACAGGCACACTAATACAGGCAGATACCTAGCATTCAGACAGACTCTAGTACTACAGGCAGATACTAGTACTAAGGCAAACGCTTAGCACTTCAGGCAGACACTAGTACTACAGGCAGATAATTAGTACTCTTGGCAGACACTAGTTCTACAAGCAGACTTTTAGCATTTCAGGCAGACACTTAGTACTTCAGGCAGATCTAGTTTCAGGAAGATACTTAGCACTTCAGAAAGACACTAGTACTACAGGCAGATACTAGTACTAAAGGAAAACGCTTAGCACTTCAGGCAGACACTAGTACTGTCAGGCAGACACTTAGCACTTCAGGCAGACATTAGTACTACAGGCAGAAACTTAGTACTTCAGGCAGACACTTAGTACTTCAGGCAGACACTAGTACTGCAGGCAGACACTTAGCACTTCAGGCAGACACTAGTACTTCAGGCAGACACTTAGCACTTCAGGCGCATGTCTCTGGGCAGAAACTTAGTACTCAAGCAGACACTTAGTACTTTAAGCAGACACTAGTACTACAGGCAGACACTTAGCACTTCAAGCAGACACAAGTACATCAGGCAAACACTAGTACTGCAGGCAGACACTTAGCACTTCAGGCAGACACTAGTACTTCAGGCAGACACTTAGCACTTCAGGCAGACACTAGTACTACGGGCAGAAACTTAGCACTTCAAGCAGACACTTAGTACTTCAGGCAGACACTTAGCACTTCAGGCAGACACAAGTACTACAGGCAAACTCTTAGCACTTCAGGCAGACACTAGTACTTCAGGCAGACACTTAGCACTTCAGGTAGACACTAGTACTTCAGGCAGACACTTAGCACTTCAAGCAGACACTAGTACTTCAAGCAGACACTTAGCATATTAGGCAGACACTAGTACTTCAGGCAGACACTTAGCACTTCAGGCGAACTAGTACTACAGGCAGACACTGATCACTTCAGGCAGACACTAAGTACTTCAGTTCATGTACTTGCACTTCAAGCAGACACTAGTACTTCAAGCAGACACTTAGCACTTCAAGCAGACACTAGTACTTCAGGCAGACACTTAGCACTTCAGGCAGACACTAGTACTACAGGCAGACACTTAGCACTTCAGGCAGACACTATGTACTTCAGGCAGACACTAGTACTTCAGGCAGACACTTAGCACTTCAGGCAGACACTAGTACTACAGGCAGGCACTTAGCACTTCAGGCAGACACTAATACTTCAGGCAGACACTTAGCGCTTCAGGCAGACACTAGTACAACAGGCAGACACTTAGCACTTCAGGCAGACACTTAGTACTTCAGGCAGACACTAGTACTACAGGCAGACACTTAGAACTTCAGGCAGACACTCTAGTACTTCAGGCAGACACTTAGCACTTCAGGCTGACGCTAGTACTCAGGCAGACACTAGCCTTCATGCAGCCACTTGGCACTTCAGGAGCAGACACACAAGTACTTCAGGCAGGCACTTAGCACTCAGGCAGCACCACTTAGCACTTCAGGCAGACACTAGTACTTCAGGCAGACACTTAGTACTTCAGGCAGACACTTAGCACTTCAGGCAGACACCTAGTACTTCAGGCAGAACTAGTATTACAGGCAGATACTTAGTACTTCAGGCAGACACTTAGCACTTCAGGCAGACACTAGTACTACGGGCAGACACTTAGCACTTCAAGCAGACACTAGTACTTCAGGCAGACACTTAGCACTTCAGGCACGACACATAGTGCTGCAGGCAGAAACTTAGTACTTCAGGCAGACACTTAGCACTTCAGACAGACAGTAGTACTACGGGCAGAAACTTAGCACTTCAAGCAGACACTAGTACTTCAGGCAGACACTTAGCACTTCAGGCAAACACAAGTACTACAGGCAAACTCTTCAGGCACTTTCAGCAGACACTAGTACTTCAGGCAGACACTTAGGTACTCTCCAGGTAGACATTAGTACTTCAGGCAGACACTTAGCACTTCAAGCAGACACTAGTACTTCAAGCAGACACTTAGCATATTAGGCAGACACTAGTACTTCAGGCAGACACTTAGCACTTCAGGCAGGCACTAGTACTACAGGCAGACACTGATCACTTCAGGCAGACACTAGTACTTCAGGCAGACTCTAGTAATTCAAGCAGACACTTAGCACTTCAGGCAGACACTAGTACTTCAGGCAGACACTTAGCACTTCAAGAAGACACTAGTACTTCAAGCAGACACTTAGCACTTCAAGCAGACACTAGTACTTCAGGCAGACTCTTAGCACTTCAGGCAGACACTAGTACTACAGGCAGACACTTAGCACTTCAGGCAGACACTTAGTAATTCAGGCAGACACTAGTACTTCAGGCAGACACTTAGCACTTCAGGCAGACACTAGTACTACAGGCAGGCACTTAGCACTTCAGGCAGACACTAGTACTTCAGGCAGACACTTAGCACTTTAGGCAGACACTAGTACTACGAGCAGAAACTTAGCACTTCAAGCAGACACTAGTACTTCAGGCAGACACTTAGCACTTCAGGCAGACACAAGTACTACAGGCAAACTCTTAGCACTTCAGGCAGACACTAGTACTTCAGGCAGACACTTAGCACTTTAGGTAGACACTAATACTTCAGGCAGACACTTAGCACTTCAAGCAGACACTTAGCATATTAGGCAGACACTAATACTTCAGGCAAACGCTTAGCACTTCAGGCAGACACTAGTACTACAATCAGACACTTAGCACTTCAGACAGACACTTAGCACTTCAAGCAGACACTTAGTACTTCAGGCAGACACTTGGCACTTCAGGCAGACACTAGTACTACAGGAAAACACTTAGCACTTCAGGCAGACACTTGTACTACAGGCAGACACTTAGCACTTCAGGCAGACACTAGTTTTTCAGGCAGACACTTAGCACTTCAAGCAGACACTAGTATTTCAAGCAGACACTTAGCATATTAGGCAGACACTAGTACTTCAGACACACACTTAGCACTTCAGGCAGACACTAGTACTACAGGCAGACACTTAGCTCTTCAGGCAGACACTAGTACTTCAGGCAGACACTAGTACTTCAAGCAGACACTTAGCACTTCAGGCAGTTATTAGTACTTCAGGCAGACACTTAGCACTTCAAGCAGACACTAGTACTTCAAGCAGACACTTAGCACTTCAGGAAGACACTAGTACTTCAGGCAGACACTAGTACTTCAGGCAGACACTAGTACTACAGGCAGATAATTAGTACTATTGGCAGACACTAGTACTACAGGCAGACACTAGTACTACAGGCAGATACTTAGCACTTCAGATAGACTCTAGTACTACAGGCAGATACTAGTACTAAAGGCAAACGCTTAGCACTTCAGGCAGACACTAGTACTACAGGCAGATAATTAGTACTATTGGCAGACACTAGTTCTACGAGCAGACTTTTAGCACTTCAGGCAGACACTTAGTACTTCAGGCAGATACTAGTACTTCAGGCAGACTTTTAGTACTTCAGGCAGACACTAGTACTGCAGGCAGACACTTAGCACTTCAGGCAGACACTAGTACTTCAGGCAGACACTTAGCACTTCAGGCAGACACTAGTACTACAGGCAGATAATTAGTACTATTGGCAGACACTAGTTCTACGAGCAGACTTTTAGCACTTCAGGCAGACACTTAGTACTTCAGGCAGATACTAGTACTTCAGGCAGATACTTAGCACTTCAGAAAGACACTAGTACTACAGGCAGATACTAGTACTAAAGGCAAACGCTTAGCACTTCAGGCAGACACTAGTACTACAGGCAGAAACTTAGTACTTCAGGCAGACTTTTAGTACTTCAGGCAGACACTAGTACTGCAGGCAGACACTTAGCACTTCAGGCAGACACTAGTACTTCAGGCAGACACTTAGCACTTCAGGCAGACACTAGTACTACAGGCAGGCACTTAGCACTTAAGGCAGACACTAGTACTTCAGGCAGACACTTAGCGCTTCAGGCAGACACTAGTACAACAGGCAGACACTTAGCACTTCAGGCAGACACTAGTACTGCAGGCAGACACTTAGCACTTCAGGCAGACACTAGTACTTCAGGCAGACACTTAGCACTTCAGGCAGACACTAGTACTACGGGCAGAAACTTAGCACTTCAAGCAGACACTTAGTACTTCAGGCAGACACTTAGCACTTCAGGCAGACACAAGTACTACAGGCAAACTTTTAGCACTTCAGGCAGAAACTTAGCACTTCAAGCAGACACTAGTACTTTAGGCAGACATTTAGCTATTCAGGCAGACACAAGTACTACAGGCAAACTCTTAGCACTTCAGGCAGACACTAGTACTTCAGGCAGACACTTAGCACTTCAGGTAGACACTAGTACTTCAGGCAGACACTTAGCACTTCAAGCAAAAACTAGTACTTCAAGCAGACACTTAGCATATTAGGCAGACACTAGTACTTTAGGCAGACACTTAGCACTTCAGGCAGGCACTAGTACTACTAGTACTACAGGTAGACACTGATCACTTCAGGCAGACACTAGTACTTCAGGCAGAAACTAGTACTTCAAGCAGACACTTAGCACTTCAGACAGACACTAGTACTTCAGGCAGACACTTAGCACTTCAAGCAGACACTAGTACTTCAAGCAGACACTTAGCACTTCAGGCAGACACTAGTACTACGGGCAGACACTTAGCACTTCAAGCAGACACTAGTACTTCAGGCAAACACTTAGCACTTCAGGCAGACACTAGTGCTGCAGGCAGACACTTAGTACTTCAGGCAGACACTAGTACTTCAGGCAGACACTAGTACTACGGGCAGAAACTTAGCACTTCAAGCAGACACTAGTACTTCAGGCAGACACTTAGCACTTCAGGCAGACACTAGTACTACAGGAAAACACTTAGCACTTCAGGCAGACACTATTACTTCAGGCAGACACTTAGCACTTCAGGCAGACACTAGTTTTTCAGGCAGACACTTAGCACTTCAAGCAGACACTAGTACTTCAAGCAGACACTTAGCATATTAGGCAGACACTAGTACTTCAGGCACACACTTAGCACTTCAGGCAGACACTAGTACTACAGGCAGACACTTAGCTCTTCAGGCAGACACTAGTACTTCAGGCAGACACTAGTATTTCAAGCAGACACTTAGCACTTCAGGCAGTTACTAGTACTTCAGGCAGACACTTAGCACTTCAAGCAGACACTAGTACTTCAAGCAGACACTTAGCACTTCAGGCAGACACTAGTACTTCAGGCAGATACTAGTACTACAGGCAGATACTTAGTACTTCAGGCAGACACTTAGCACTTCAGGCAGACACTAGTACTACGGGCAGACACTTAGCACTTCAAGCAGACACTAGTACTTCAGGCAAATACTTAGCACTTCAAGCAGACACTAGTGCTGCAGGCAGAAACTTAGTACTTCAGGCAGACACTAGTACTTCAGGCAGACACTAGTACTACGGGCAGAAACTTAGCACTTCAAGCAGACACTAGTACTTCAGGCAGACACTTAGCACTTCAGGCAGACACTAGTACTACAGGAAAACACTTAGCACTTCAGGCAGACACTTAGCACTTTAGGCAGACACTAGTTCTTCAGGCAGACACTTAGCACTTCAAGCAGACACTAGTACTTCAAGCAGACACTTAGCATATTAGGCAGACACTAGTACTTCAGGCACACATTTAGCACTTCAGGCAGACACTAGTACTACAGGCAGACACTTAGCTCTTCAGGCAGACACTAGTACTTCAGGCAGACACTAGTACTTCAGGCAGACACTTAGCACTTCAAGCAGACACTAGTACTTCAAGCAGACACTTAGCACTTCAGGCAGACACTAGTACTTCAGGCAGACACTAGTACTTCAGGCAGACACTAGTACTACAGGCAGATAATTAGTACTATTGGCAGACACTAGTACTACAGGCAGACACTAGTACTACAGGCAGACACTAGTACTACAGGCAGATACTTAGCACTTCAGACAGACTCTAGTACTACAGGCAGATACTAGTACTAAAGGCAAACGCTTAGCACTTCAGGCAGACACTAGTACTACAGGCAGATAATTAGTACTATTGGCAGACACTAGTTCTACGAGCAGACTTTTAGCACTTCAGGCAGACACTTAGTATTTCAGGCAGATACTAGTACTACAGGCAGATACTTAGCACTTCAGAAAGACACTAGTACTACAGGCAGATACTAGTACTAAATGCAAACGCTTAGCACTTCAGTCAGACACTAGTACTACAGGCAGACACTTAGCACTTCAGGCAGACACTTAGCACTTCAGGCAGAAACTTAGTACTTCAGGCAGACACTTAGTACTTCAGGCAGACACTAGTACTGCAGGCAGACACTTAGCACTTCAGGCAGACACTAGTACTTCAGGCAGACACTTTGTACTTCAGGCAGACACTTAGCACTTCAGGCAGACACTAGTACTACGGGCAGAAACTTAGCACTTCAAGCAGACACTAGTACTTCAGGCAGACACTTAGCACTTCAGGCAGACACAAGTACTACAGGCAAACTCTTAGCACATCAGGCAGACACTAGTACTTCAGGCAGACACTTAGCACTTCAGGTAGACACTAGTACTTCAGGCAGACACTTAGCACTTCAAGCAGAAACTAGTACTTCAAGCAGACACTTAGCATATTAGGCAGACACTAGTACTTCAGGCAGACACTTAGCACTTCAGGCAGGCACTAGTACTACAGGCAGACACTGATCACTTCAGGCAGACACTAGTACTTCAGGCAGACACTAGTACTTCAAGCAGACACTTAGCACTTCAGACAGACACTTAGCACTTCAGGCAGACACTAGTACTTTAGGCAGACACTTAGCACTTCAAGCAGACACTAGTACTTCAGGCAAACACTTAGCACTTCAGGCAGACACTAGTGCTGCAGGCAGAAACTTAGTACTTCAGGCAGACACTTAGCACTTCAGACAGACAGTAGTACTACGGGCAGAAACTTAGCACTTCAAGCAGACACTAGTACTTCAGGCAGACTCTTAGCACTTCAGGCAGACACTAGTACTACAGGCAGACACTTAGCACTTCAGGCAGACACTTAGTAATTCAGGCAGACACTAGTACTTCAGGCAGACACTTAGCACTTCAGGCAGACACTAGTACTACAGGCAGGCACTTAGCACTTCAGGCAGACACTAGTACTTCAGGCAGACACTTAGCACTTCAGGCAGACACTAGTACTACGAGCAGAAACTTAGCACTTCAAGCAGACACTAGTACTTCAGGCAGACACTTAGCACTTCAGGCAGACACAAGTACTACAGGCAAACTCTTAGCACTTCAGGCAGACACTAGTACTTCAGGCAGACACTTAGCACTTTAGGTAGACACTAGTACTTCAGGCAGACACTTAGCACTTCAAGCAGACACTTAGCATATTAGGCAGACACTAGTACTTCAGGCAAACGCTTAGCACTTCAGGCAGACACTAGTACTACAATCAGACACTTAGCACTTCAGACAGACACTTAGCACTTCAAGCAGACACTTAGTACTTCAGGCAGACACTTGGCACTTCAGGCAGACACTAGTACTACAGGAAAACACTTAGCACTTCAGGCAGACACTAGTACTACAGGCAGACACTTAGCACTTCAGGCAGACACTAGTACTACAGGCAGAAACTTAGTACTTCAGGCAGACTTTTAGTACTTCAGGCAGACACTAGTACTGCAGGCAGACACTTAGCACTTCAGGCAGACACTAGTACTTCAGGCAGACACTTAGCACTTCAGGCAGACACTAGTACTACAGGCAGGCACTTAGCACTTCAGGCAGACACTAGTACTTCAGGCAGACACTTAGCGCTTCAGGCAGACACTAGTACAACAGGCAGACACTTAGCACTTCAGGCAGACACTAGTACTGCAGGCAGACACTTAGCACTTCAGGCAGACACTAGTACTTCAGGCAGACACTTAGCACTTCAGGCAGACACTAGTACTACGGGCAGAAACTTAGCACTTCAAGCAGACACTTAGTACTTCAGGCAGACACTTAGCACTTCAGGCAGACACAAGTACTACAGGCAAACTTTTAGCACTTCAGGCAGAAACTTAGCACTTCAAGCAGACACTAGTACTTTAGGCAGACATTTAGCTATTCAGGCAGACACAAGTACTACAGGCAAACTCTTAGCACTTCAGGCAGACACTAGTACTTCAGGCAGACACTTAGCACTTCAGGTAGACACTAGTACTTCAGGCAGACACTTAGCACTTCAAGCAGACACTAGTACTTCAAGCAGACACTTAGCATATTAGGCAGACACTAGTACTTTAGGCAGACACTTAGCACTTCAGGCAGGCACTAGTACTACTAGTACTACAGGTAGACACTGATCACTTCAGGCAGACACTAGTACTTCAGGCAGAAACTAGTACTTCAAGCAGACACTTAGCACTTCAGACAGACACTAGTACTTCAGGCAGACACTTAGCACTTCAAGCAGACACTAGTACTTCAAGCAGACACTTAGCACTTCAGGCAGACACTAGTACTACGGGCAGACACTTAGCACTTCAAGCAGACACTAGTACTTCAGGCAAACACTTAGCACTTCAGGCAGACACTAGTGCTGCAGGCAGACACTTAGTACTTCAGGCAGACACTAGTACTTCAGGCAGACACTAGTACTACGGGCAGAAACTTAGCACTTCAAGCAGACACTAGTACTTCAGGCAGACACTTAGCACTTCAGGCAGACACTAGTACTACAGGAAAACACTTAGCACTTCAGGCAGACACTATTACTTCAGGCAGACACTTAGCACTTCAGGCAGACACTAGTTTTTCAGGCAGACACTTAGCACTTCAAGCAGACACTAGTACTTCAAGCAGACACTTAGCATATTAGGCAGACACTAGTACTTCAGGCACACACTTAGCACTTCAGGCAGACACTAGTACTACAGGCAGACACTTAGCTCTTCAGGCAGACACTAGTACTTCAGGCAGACACTAGTATTTCAAGCAGACACTTAGCACTTCAGGCAGTTACTAGTACTTCAGGCAGACACTTAGCACTTCAAGCAGACACTAGTACTTCAAGCAGACACTTAGCACTTCAGGCAGACACTAGTACTTCAGGCAGATACTAGTACTACAGGCAGATACTTAGTACTTCAGGCAGACACTTAGCACTTCAGGCAGACACTAGTACTACGGGCAGACACTTAGCACTTCAAGCAGACACTAGTACTTCAGGCAAATACTTAGCACTTCAAGCAGACACTAGTGCTGCAGGCAGAAACTTAGTACTTCAGGCAGACACTAGTACTTCAGGCAGACACTAGTACTACGGGCAGAAACTTAGCACTTCAAGCAGACACTAGTACTTCAGGCAGACACTTAGCACTTCAGGCAGACACTAGTACTACAGGAAAACACTTAGCACTTCAGGCAGACACTTAGCACTTTAGGCAGACACTAGTTCTTCAGGCAGACACTTAGCACTTCAAGCAGACACTAGTACTTCAAGCAGACACTTAGCATATTAGGCAGACACTAGTACTTCAGGCACACACTTAGCACTTCAGGCAGACACTAGTACTACAGGCAGACACTTAGCTCTTCAGGCAGACACTAGTACTTCAGGCAGACACTAGTACTTCAGGCAGACACTTAGCACTTCAAGCAGACACTAGTACTTCAAGCAGACACTTAGCACTTCAGGCAGACACTAGTACTTCAGGCAGACACTAGTACTTCAGGCAGACACTAGTACTACAGGCAGATAATTAGTACTATTGGCAGACACTAGTACTACAGGCAGACACTAGTACTACAGGCAGACACTAGTACTACAGGCAGATACTTAGCACTTCAGACAGACTCTAGTACTACAGGCAGATACTAGTACTAAAGGCAAACGCTTAGCACTTCAGGCAGACACTAGTACTACAGGCAGATAATTAGTACTATTGGCAGACACTAGTTCTACGAGCAGACTTTTAGCACTTCAGGCAGACACTTAGTATTTCAGGCAGATACTAGTACTACAGGCAGATACTTAGCACTTCAGAAAGACACTAGTACTACAGGCAGATACTAGTACTAAATGCAAACGCTTAGCACTTCAGTCAGACACTAGTACTACAGGCAGACACTTAGCACTTCAGGCAGACACTTAGCACTTCAGGCAGAAACTTTGTACTTCAGGCAGACACTTAGTACTTCAGGCAGACACTAGTACTGCAGGCAGACACTTAGCACTTCAGGCAGACACTAGTACTTCAGGCAGACACTTTGTACTTCAGGCAGACACTTAGCACTTCAGGCAGACACTAGTACTACGGGCAGAAACTTAGCACTTCAAGCAGACACTAGTACTTCAGGCAGACACTTAGCATTTCAGGCAGACACAAGTACTACAGGCAAACTCTTAGCACATCAGGCAGACACTAGTACTTCAGGCAGACACTTAGCACTTCAGGTAGACACTAGTACTTCAGGCAGACACTTAGCACTTCAAGCAGAAACTAGTACTTCAAGCAGACACTTAGCATATTAGGCAGACACTAGTACTTCAGGCAGACACTTAGCACTTCAGGCAGGCACTAGTACTACAGGCAGACACTGATCACTTCAGGCAGACACTAGTACTTCAGGCAGACACTAGTACTTCAAGCAGACACTTAGCACTTCAGACAGACACTAGTACTTCAGGCAGACACTTAGCACTTCAAGCAGACACTAGTACTTCAAGCAGACACTTAGCACTTCAGGCAGACACTAGTACTACGGGCAGACACTTAGCACTTCAAGCAGACACTAGTACTTCAGGCAGACACTTAGCACTTCTGGCAGACACTAGTACTACAGGAAAACACTTAGCACTTCAGGCAGACACTATTACTTCAGGCAGACACTTAGCACTTCAGGCAGACACTAGTTTTTCAGGCAGACACTTAGCACTTCAAGCAGACACTAGTACTTCAAGCAGACACTTAGCATATTAGGCAGACACTAGTACTTCAGGCACACACTTAGCACTTCAGACAGACACTAGTACTACAGGCAGACACTTAGCTCTTCAGGCAGACACTAGTACTTCAGGCCGACACTAGTATTTCAAGCAGACACTTAGCACTTCAGGCAGTTACTAGTACTTCAGGCAGACATTTAGCACTTCAAGCAGACACTAGTACTTCAAGCAGACACTTAGCACTTCAGGCAGTTACTAGTACTTCAGGCAGACACTAGTACTTCAGGCAGACACTAGTACTACAGGCAGATAATTAGTACTATTGGCAGACACTAGTACTACAGGCAGACACTAGTACTACAGGCAGATACTTAGCACTTCAGACAGACTCTAGTACTACAGGCAGATACTAGTACTAAAGGCAAACGCTTAGCACTTCAGGCAGACACTAGTACTACAGGCAGATAATTAGTACTCTTGGCAGACACTAGTTCTACGAGCAGACTTTTAGCATTTCAGGCAGACACTTAGTACTTCAGGCAGATACTAGTACTTCAGGAAGATACTTAGCACTTCAGAAAGACACTAGTACTACAGGCAGATACTAGTACTAAAGGCAAACGCTTAGCACTTCAGGCAGACACTAGTACTACAGGCAGACACTTAGCACTTCAGGCAGACACTTAGTACTTCAGGCAGACACTAGTACTGCAGGCAGACACTTAGCACTTCAGGCAGACACTAGTACTTCAGGCAGACACTTAGCACTTCAGGCAGACATAAGTACTACGGGCAGAAACTTAGTACTTCAAGCAGACACTTAGTATTTCAAGCAGACACTAGTACTACGGGCAGACACTTAGCACTTCAAGCAGACACAAGTACTTCAGGCAAACACTAGTACTGCAGGCAGACACTTAGCACTTCAGGCAGACACTAGTACTTCAGGCAGACACTTAGCACTTCAGGCAGACACTAGTACTACGGGCAGAAACTTAGCACTTCAAGCAGACACTTAGTACTTCAGGCAGACACTTAGCACTTCAGGCAGACACAAGTACTACAGGCAAACTCTTAGCACTTCAGGCAGACACTTAGTACTTCAGGCAGACACTTAGCACTTCAGGTAGACAGTAGTACTTCAGGCAGACACTTAGCACTTCAAGCAGACACTAGTACTTCAAGCAGACACTTAGCATATTAGGCAGACACTAGTACTTCAGGCAGACACTTAGCACTTCAGGCAGGCACTAGTACTACAGGCAGACACTGATCACTTCAGGCAGACACTAGTACTTCAGGTAGACACTTAGCACTTCAAGCAGACACTAGTACTTCAAGCAGACACTTAGCACTTCAAGCAGACACTAGTACTTCAGGCAGACACTTAGCACTTCAGGCAGACACTAGTACTACAGGCAGACACTTAGCACTTCAGGCAGACACTTAGTACTTCAGGCAGACACTAGTACTTCAGGCAGACACTTAGCACTTCAGGCAGACACTAGTACTACAGGCAGGCACTTAGCACTTCAGGCAGACACTAATACTTCAGGCAGACACTTAGCGCTTCAGGCAGACACTAGTACAACAGGCAGACACTTAGCACTTCAGGCAGACACTTAGTACTTCAGGCAGACACTAGTACTACAGTCAGACACTTAGCACTTCAGGCAGACACTTAGTACTTTAGGCAGACACTTAGTACTTCAGGCAGACACTTAGCACTTCAGGCAGACGCTAGTACTTCAGGCAGACACTTAGTACTTCATGCAGACACTTAGCACTTCAGGCAGACAGACACTAGTACTTCAGGCAGACACTTAGCACTTCAGGCACACACTTAGCACTTCAGGCAGACACTAGTACTTTAGGCAGACACTTAGTACTTTAGGCAGACACTTAGCACTTCAGGCAGACACTTAGTACTTCAGGCAGATACTAGTACTACAGGCAGATACTAGTACTAAATGCAAACGCTTAGCACTTCAGTCAGACACTAGTACTACAGGCAGACACTTAGCACTTCAGGCAGACACTTAGCACTTCAGGCAGAAACTTAGTACTTCAGGCAGACACTTAGTACTTCAGGCAGACACTAGTACTGCAGGCAGACACTTAGCACTTCAGGCAGACACTAGTACTTCAGGCAGACACTTTGTACTTCAGGCAGACACTTAGCACTTCAGGCAGACACTAGTACTACGGGCAGAAACTTAGCACTTCAAGCAGACACTAGTACTTCAGGCAGACACTTAGCACTTCAGGCAGACACAAGTACTACAGGCAAACTCTTAGCACATCAGGCAGACACTAGTACTTCAGGCAGACACTTAGCACTTCAGGTAGACACTAGTACTTCAGGCAGACACTTAGCACTTCAAGCAGAAACTAGTACTTCAAGCAGACACTTAGCATATTAGGCAGACACTAGTACTTCAGGCAGACACTTAGCACTTCAGGCAGGCACTAGTACTACAGGCAGACACTGATCACTTCAGGCAGACACTAGTACTTCAGGCAGACACTAGTACTTCAAGCAGACACTTAGCACTTCAGACAGACACTAGTACTTCAGGCAGACACTTAGCACTTCAAGCAGACACTAGTACTTCAAGCAGACACTTAGCACTTCAGGCAGACACTTAGTACTTTAGGCAGACACTTAGTACTTCAGGCAGACACTTAGCACTTCAGGCAGACGCTAGTACTTCAGGCAGACACTTAGTACTTCATGCAGACACTTAGCACTTCAGGCAGACAGACACTAGTACTTCAGGCAGACACTTAGCACTTCAGGCACACACTTAGCACTTCAGGCAGACACTAGTACTTTAGGCAGACACTTAGTACTTTAGGCAGACACTTAGCACTTCAGGCAGACACTTAGTACTTCAGGCAGATACTAGTACTACAGGCAGATACTAGTACTAAATGCAAACGCTTAGCACTTCAGTCAGACACTAGTACTACAGGCAGACACTTAGCACTTCAGGCAGACACTTAGCACTTCAGGCAGAAACTTAGTACTTCAGGCAGACACTTAGTACTTCAGGCAGACACTAGTACTGCAGGCAGACACTTAGCACTTCAGGCAGACACTAGTACTTCAGGCAGACACTTTGTACTTCAGGCAGACACTTAGCACTTCAGGCAGACACTAGTACTACGGGCAGACACTTAGCACTTCAAGCAGACACTAGTACTTCAGGCAGACACTTAGCACTTCAGGCAGACACAAGTACTACAGGCAAACTCTTAGCACATCAGGCAGACAC
The DNA here is from genome assembly GCA_021962125.1 of Bulinus truncatus. Taxonomy (NCBI): domain Eukaryota; kingdom Metazoa; phylum Mollusca; class Gastropoda; family Planorbidae; genus Bulinus; species Bulinus truncatus. The sequence continues at coordinate 3,774,909 of JAGDYQ010000036.1, read as the reverse complement.
TAGTACTTCAGGCAGACACTTAGCACTTCAGGTAGACACTAGTACTTCAGGCAGACACTTAGCACTTCAAGCAGAAACTAGTACTTCAAGCAGACACTTAGCATATTAGGCAGACACTAGTACTTCAGGCAGACACTTAGCACTTCAGGCAGGCACTAGTACTACAGGCAGACACTGATCACTTCAGGCAGACACTAGTACTTCAGGCAGACACTAGTACTTCAAGCAGACACTTAGCACTTCAGACAGACACTAGTACTTCAGGCAGACACTTAGCACTTCAAGCAGACACTAGTACTTCAAGCAGACACTTAGCACTTCAGGCAGACACTAGTACTACGGGCAGACACTTAGCACTTCAAGCAGACACTAGTACTTCAGGCAGACACTTAGCACTTCTGGCAGACACTAGTACTACAGGAAAACACTTAGCACTTCAGGCAGACACTATTACTTCAGGCAGACACTTAGCACTTCAGGCAGACACTAGTTTTTCAGGCAGACACTTAGCACTTCAAGCAGACACTAGTACTTCAAGCAGACACTTAGCATATTAGGCAGACACTAGTACTTCAGGCACACACTTAGCACTTCAGACAGACACTAGTACTACAGGCAGACACTTAGCTCTTCAGGCAGACACTAGTACTTCAGGCAGACACTAGTATTTCAAGCAGACACTTAGCACTTCAGGCAGTTACTAGTACTTCAGGCAGACATTTAGCACTTCAAGCAGACACTAGTACTTCAAGCAGACACTTAGCACTTCAGGCAGACACTAGTACTTCAGGCAGACACTAGTACTTCAGGCAGACACTAGTACTACAGGCAGATAATTAGTACTATTGGCAGACACTAGTACTACAGGCAGACACTAGTACTACAGGCAGATGCTTAGCACTTCAGGCAGACTCTAGTACTACAGGCAGATACTAGTACTAAAGGCAAACGCTTAGCACTTCAGGGCAGACACTAGTACTACAGGCAGATAATAATTAGTACTCTTGGCAGACACTAGTTCTACGAGCAGACTTTTAGCATTTCAGGCAGACACTTAGTACTTCAGGCAGATACTAGTACTTCAGGAAGATACTTAGCACTTCAGAAAGACACTAGTACTACAGGCAGATACTAGTACTAAAGGCAAACGCTTAGCACTTCAGGCAGACACTAGTACTACAGGCAGACACTTAGCACTTCAGGCAGACACTTAGTACTTCAGGCAGACACTAGTACTGCAGGCAGACACTTAGCACTTCAGGCAGACACTAGTACTTCAGGCAGACACTTAGCACTTCAGGCAGACATAAGTACTACGGGCAGAAACTTAGTACTTCAAGCAGACACTTAGTACTACAAGCAGACACTAGTACTACTGGCAGACACTTAGCACTTCAAGCAGACACTAGTACTTCAGGCAAACACTAGTACTGCAGGCAGACACTTAGCACTTCAGGCAGACACTAGTACTTCAGGCAGACACTTAGCACTTCAGGCAGACACTAGTACTACGGGCAGAAACTTAGCACTTCAAGCAGACACTTAGTACTTCAGGCAGACACTTAGCACTTCAGGCAGACACAAGTACTACAGGCAAACTCTTAGCACTTCAGGCAGACACTAGTACTTCAGGCAGACACTTAGCACTTCAGGTAGACACTAGTACTTCAGGCAGACACTTAGCACTTCAAGCAGACACTAGTACTTCAAGCAGACACTTAGCATATTAGGCAGACACTAGTACTTCAGGCAGACACTTAGCACTTCAGGCAGGCACTAGTACTACAGGCAGACACTGATCACTTCAGGCAGACACTAGTACTTCAGGCAGACACTTAGCACTTCAAGCAGACACTAGTACTTCAAGCAGACACTTAGCACTTCAAGCAGACACTAGTACTTCAGGCAGACACTTAGCACTTCAGGCAGACACTAGTACTACAGGCAGACACTTAGCACTTCAGGCAGACACTTAGTACTTCAGGCAGACACTAGTACTTCCAGGCAGACACTTAGCACTTCAGGCAGACACTAGTACTACAGGCAGGCACTTAGCACTTCAGGCAGACACTAATACTTCCAGGCAGACACTTAGCGCTTCAGGCAGACACTAGTACAACAGGCAGACACTTAGCACTTCAGGCAGACACTTAGTACTTCAGGCAGACACTAGTACTACAGTCAGACACTTAGCACTTCAGGCAGACACTTAGTACTTTAGGCAGACACTTAGTACTTCAGGCAGACACTTAGCACTTCAGGCAGACGCTAGTACTTCAGGCAGACACTTAGTACTTCATGCAGACACTTAGCACTTCAGGCAGACAGACACTAGTACTTCAGGCAGACACTTAGCACTTCAGGCACACACTTAGCACTTCAGGCAGACACTAGTACTTTAGGCAGACACTTAGTACTTCAGGCAGACACTTAGCACTTCAGGCAGACACTTAGTACTTCAGGCAGATACTAGTACTACAGGCAGATACTTAGTACTTCAGGCAGACACTTAGCACTTCAGGCAGACACTAGTACTACGGGCAGACACTTAGCACTTCAAGCAGACACTAGTACTTCAGGCAAACACTTAGCACTTCAGGCAGACACTAGTGCTGCAGGCAGAAACTTAGTACTTCAGGCAGACACTTAGCACTTCAGGCAGACAGTAGTACTACAGGCAGAAATTTAGCACTTCAAGCAGACACTAGTACTTCAGGCAGACACTTAGCACTTCAGGCAAACACAAGTACTACAGGCAAACTCTTAGCACTTCAGGCAGACACTAGTACTTCAGGCAGACACTTTGCACTTCAGGTAGACATTAGTACTTCAGGCAGACACTTAGCACTTCAAGCAGACACTAGTACTTCAAGCAGACACTTAGCATATTAGGCAGACACTAGTACTTCAGGCAGACACTTAGCACTTCAGGCAGGCACTAGTACTACAGGCACACACTGATCACTTCAGGCAGACACTAGTACTTCAGGCAGACTCTAGTACTTCAAGCAGACACTTAGCACTTCAGGCAGACACTAGTACTTCAGGCAGACACTTAGCATATCAAGCAGACACTAGTACTTCAAGCAGACACTTAGCACTTCAAGCAGACACTAGTACTTCAGGCAGACACTTAGCACTTCAGGCAGACACTAGTACTACAGGCAGACACTTAGCACTTCAGGCAGACACTTAGTAATTCAGGCAGACACTAGTACTTCAGGCAGACACTTAGCACTTCAGGCAGACACTAGTACTACAGGCAGGCACTTAGCACTTCAGGCAGACACTAGTACTTCAGGCAGACACTTAGCACTTCAGGCAGACACTAGTACTACGAGCAGAAACTTAGCACTTCAAGCAGACACTAATACTTCAGGCAGACACTTAGCACTTCAGGCAGACACAAGTACTACAGGCAAACTCTTAGCACTTCAGGCAGACACTAGTACTTCAGGCAGACACTTAGCACTTTAGGTAGACACTAGTACTTCAGGCAGACACTTAGCACTTCAAGCAGACACTTAGCATATTAGGCAGACACTGGTACTTCAGGCAGACACTTAGCACTTCAGGCAGGCACTAGTACTACAGGCAGACACTGATTACTTCAGGCAGACACTAGTACTTCAGGCAGACACTAGTACTTCAAGCAGACACTTAGCACTTCAGGCAGACACTAGTACTTCAGGCAGACACTTAGCACTTCAAGCAGACACTAGTACTTCAAGCAGACACTTAGCACTTCAAGCAGACACTAGTACTTCAGGCAGACACTTAGCACTTCAGGCAGACACTAGTACTACAGGCAGACACTTAGCACTTCAGGCAGACACTTAGTACTTCAGGCAGACACTAGTACTTCAGGCAGACACTTAGCACTTCAGGCAGACACTAGTACTACAGGCAGGCACTTAGCACTTCAGGCAGACACTAGTACTTCAGGCAGACACTTAGCGCTTCAGGCAGACACTAGTACAACAGGCAGACACTTAGCACTTCAGGCAGACACTTAGTACTTCAGGCAGACACTAGTACTACAGTCAGACACTTAGCACTTCAGGCAGACACTTAGTACTTCAGGCAGACACTTAGTACTTCAGGCAGACACTTAGCACTTCAGGCAGACGCTAGTACTTCAGGCAGACACTTAGTACTACATGCAGACACTTAGCACTTCAGGCAGACAGACACTAGTACTTCAGGCAGACACTTAGCACTTCAGGCACACACTTAGCACTTCAGGCAGACACTAGTACTTTAGGCAGACACTTAGTACTTCAGGCAGACACTTAGCACTTCAGGCAGACACTTAGTACTTCAGGCAGATACTAGTACTACAGGCAGATACTTAGCACTTCAGACAGACACTAGTACTACAGGCATATACTAGTACTAAAGGCAAACGCTTAGCACTTCAGGCAGACACTAGTACTACAATCAGACACTTAGCACTTCAGACAGACACTTAGCACTTCAAGCAGACACTTAGTACTTCAGGCAGACACTTAGCACTTCAGGCAGACACTAGTACTGCAGGCAGACACTTAGCACTTCAGGCAGACACTAGTACTTCAGGCAGACACTTAGCACTTCAGGCAGACACTAGTACTACGGGCAGACACTTAGCACTTAAAGCAGACACTAGTACTTCAGGCAAACACTTAGCACTTCAGGCAGACACTAGTGCTGCAGGCAGATACTTAGTACTTCAGGCAGACACTAGTACTTCAGGCAGACACTAGTACTACGGGCAGAAACTTAGCACTTCAAGCAGACACTAGTACTTCAGGCAGACACTTAGCACTTCAGGCAGACACTAGTACTTCAGGCACACACTTAGCACTTCATGCAGACACTAGTACTACAGGCAGACACTTAGCTCTTCAGGCAGACACTAGTACTTCAGGCAGACACTAGTACTTCAAGCAGACACTTAGCACTTCAGGCAGACACTAGTACTTCAGGCAGACACTTAGCACTTCAAGCAGACACTAGTACTTCAAGCAGACACTTAGCACTTCAGGCAGACACTAGTACTTTAGGCAGACACTAGTACTTCAGGCAGACACTTAGTACTTCAGGCAGACACTTTGCACTTTAGGCAGACACTAGTACTACAGGCAGACACTTAGCTCTTCAGGCAGACACTAGTACTTCAAGCAGACACTTAGCATTTCAGGCAGACACTAGTACTTCAGGCAGACACTTAGCACTTCAGGCAGACACTAGTACTACAGGCAGACACTTAGCACTTCAGGCAGACACTAGTACTTCAGGCAGACACTTAGCGCTTCAGGCAGACACTAGTACTGCAGGCAGACACTTAGCACTTCAGGCAGACACTAGTACTTCAGGCAGACACTTAGCACTTCAGGCAGACACTAGTACTACGGGCAGACACTTAGCACTTCAAGCAGACACTAGTACTTCAGGCAAACACTTAGCACTTCAGGCAGACACTAGTGCTGCAGGCAGATACTTAGTACTTCAGGCAGACACTAATAGATACACACATTCCTCGATGGTCACAGCGTTAGATTAATTTATTGAAAGGCCTGTGGAGGGGGGCGGGGCGGGGCTAGGTCTGACATGTGCTATCTGTGGAGATTGGAAATAGGTCATTGATGAACACTGCCAGGAATAGTTCACATATACATTAGACCGGTCCTGTTTAGGGGTTGGGTGAGTCATTCATTACAGCTATATATCGGGGCGTGAAATCATTTTATAAGCAAGAAAGTACGTGTGCAGAAGATGAAGTCCTAAACAAATGCAAAACGCGGGTAGAAAGCTAGTTTAAGTCTGAAACAGTTAGTTTAGGTCTGAAAGGGTTAATTTACGTCTCGAAGGGTTAGTTTAGGTCTGGAAGGGTTAGTTTAGGTCTGAAAGGATTAGTTTAGGTCTGGAAGGGTTAGTTTAGGTCTGAAAGGGTTAGTTTAGGTCTGAAAGGGTTAGTTTAGGTCTGGAAGGGTTAGTTTAGGTCTGAAAGGGTTAGTTTAGTTCTGGAAGAATTAGTTTAGGTCTGGAAGGATTAGTTTAGGTCTGGAAGGTTAGTTTATGTCTGGAAAGATTAGTTTAGGTCTGAAAGGGGTAGTTTAGGTCTGGAAGGGTTAGTTTAGGTCTGGAAGGATTATGTTAGGTCTAAAATGGCTAGTTTTATCGTTCTCTTTCGGTTTAAACCTATAATTTGATCCGGAAACTAATACAACAGGGACGGCTCCTATGGTGCGATGTATTGAGGTACTTTTTTTTTCTTTTAAATTTCTGAATCCATCCCTGCTCCTCCGAGCCAGTCGTGATATCTTATAATTTCTCGATCCTCATCGTCTCCGGTTATTTTCCGGATGATGGGTTTAGCGAACAAAAACGAAAAAACCAGCTCACACACACACACATACACACACACACACAAAGTTATAAAATAATAACTGTTGCACACTGTCTTTTCAACAAAAAAAAACGGCTGTCACAATCGATGCCATGAGCTTATTGACGATTTATTTTTTTCTAAAGTACTCAAAACTGTCAGCAGTAAAATTACAATGATTTCGCTGGTAAGATCCTCCCCCCCCCCTTCCCTCTCCATCCCTTCCACAACAGTCATTTCATTTCGAATAGCGATGAATCGAAAGAGTGCTAAAAATAACAATTCAATGAGCATAGACCAAGGTTGAATAACTATGTATCTTATTTATTTTTAGAGCATTTTCTGTCTGTCATCACCCTAGATCTCAACAACCATAAGTCCTAGACCCATGATGTATATATCATTTTGTAGGTCTTGGCCTGCCAAGAAATGACTTTTTTCCATTTCGCGATCTGACCTCTGACGGCCGTAAAAGGGGGTTTAGTACCGTTTTTACTATATAAGCTATATTAATAAAGGAGCGCCCATTCTCAGCAACTATAAGTCCTAGACCCATGATGTATATATCATTTTGTAGGTCTTGGCCTGCCATGTGTACATCAAAAGTTCATTTCGCGACAGGACCTCTGAGGGCCGGGCTTCAGGGCTCCTAAGGGGCTTATATATTATATATACACCTTGTACGTTCAATAACCCATTCATTTGGTGCGAAATACTGCAGCACGTAGTTTCACCAAGATTTATTAAGAAACTCATCAAATGAAATAGTAAGCTTTTGTTCTGAGTTTAATTGAAAGTATCAGAGCTATGCAACAATTGACGGAGTTTTCGGACGTCTAATGGCTATAATTTCGAATGTTTTCAATTATGAGTCCTATTTCAGTAAACACAAACTACTTGTAGTTAGATTTAAGAGAAAATAATTTTTTTTTCAAATATAAAGAAACGTCTTTATAATATTTTTTACAGATATATGCATTACACAATTGTATTTATAAACATATCCAAAATTTACAAATATTTACTGAAAGCTAACAAACGTACTGATACATAACAAGAAAATGCGCTAACACGTCCTGTGTATAGAATGGAACATGCTTAATTGCACCTAAATATGAGTTTGAGTGACTTCTTTGTGTTATTACAAGACTAGCAGGCAGAAAGATAGACAGGCAGACAGGGATACAGGCAGACAGGCAGACAGACAGGCAGGCAGACAGACAGACAAGCATCGCAGTGGAGAAAGTTGAACAGGCAGGACACATAGGACAGACAGGTATAAATGCAGAAAGATGGACATGCAGACAGACAGACAAAACACATAGGACAGACATGCAGAACACATAGGATAGACAGGCAGACAGACAGACAGGAGAGACGATGTAGAGGAAAACGTGGAACAAAAAAGAATGAAATCCATGACTTTTGATGATTGGCTGATATTAATTTCTTTATTGCCTTGTTCAACGTGCCCCTGTTTTGGCTGAAGAGCTCAGAATAAATTGAGCAATGGGAAAGAACGTTAACAGCCATTTTGGAAAATAAATATTACAATATTAACAGTACATTTACACCGATGGAATATATCAGTTAAATCAATTTTATCATTGTATTAATATATATAGATAGTGGTAATTTGCTGCAGATCTATGTTGAATTAGATAGTTGTAATTTGCTGCAGACCTATATTGAATTAGATAGTTGTAATTTGCTGCAGACCTGTATTGAGATAAACTAGATATTTTTTTTTATTTTCGGTAGAGCTAAATTTAAATTTAAGAAAATGTCCATAATAAGTCGAATTGTACAACTTAACAAAATGTACAGCTTTGCTCCCTCTCAATATCAGAGGCGAATATATATATCAGTTGAGGCACCGGGAGCCGACAAATTAAATGGAACCCTTAAAAAGAAAAAGCGAGAAGAGAGAAATGAGAACACGCGTTGAAATTTTAGCGTTTCTGTGCCTTTCACTAGTTGGAGCACTGAGCGCCCTCTCTATGTAAGCCCATGTTTTTATATACAGAATTACAAACAAAAAAAAAGATCACAGAATAAACACCATTAAAACATCTCTGCCTCCTTTCCACTAATTGTGTAGCGAAATAATTGTGAATAAATGTTGAAAGATACGGTGGGTGGGGGGCATGACAACATTATGATCTGATCCCTAGCCCTGAATCTCATGTGATGTCATAATCTTTTTTTCACTTTTGTTTATTCTGTAGCCCAAGCATCTTCACGAATATCAACCAGAAGCTCTTGTTGCTTATTACGTAGACGAAAAAATTGCTGAAGCATTGCACGGCGCTGATAAACTGGGACAGCTGAGTTGTAAAGAAGAAAAACAGATAGCTGTTGGGGTCGAAGGCAGATGTCAGGCTAACGATGGCACTGAAGGCGTGAGAGAAAGAGAAAATCAGGCACGTCGTCAGAAGGGTGCGGGTGGTTCTAACGGACCACTTCTTCTCTTTCATCTTGGTCAATTTGCGGCGCCTATACATGGACATCTTCACCTTGATGCCGATGAGCACGCACCCGACGCAAATGAAGCAGCTGGGGAACCACGACGCCAAAGTTTCCAGCCCCACACCGTAAAAGTCATTCAGCAGGGCAAAATTTTGTCTTAAAAAGTCTGAAGCGATGGCGCCCGTGACAAGTTTGCCGTTGGAGAGTTGAAAGGAGGCAAAGCGGCGCAGGAAAGCGTTCAAAATCGCTGCGGGGAGCCAGAAAATGTAACACAACAGACAAACCGCCATGGTGGACCTTGTGGTCACCAACTTCTTAAAGGTGACAGGTAAGTACACGGCGAGAATCCTCTCTAAGGTAATGATCACGGGAATCGTACCATTCACGAGCCGCCCCCAAAGTCCAATGACGCTAAACAACTGGAGAGAATTGTAAAGGAATAGATTGAAATCTGTGTCGTATTCCCACGTGCAGTAGCCGCGCTTGGTTTTAATCGGTCCAAAGTATAAGAGCATTAACGGGAAGTTTATGTTGACGAACATATTCATGCTGTCGGCCACCACCAGGGTAAAGAGGAGAATGTTAGTCGGTTTATTGAGTCCGCTTTTGGCGAGTATGGCGAGACACATGCCATTCACTACCATTCCAAACAGGGCGAACGTCGGATTAACGAAGCAAAGAAATTGTTGGACCAAAAGCAGATACGATTCAGGACCTGGCAGGCAAATGAAATTTCGCTCTTGCTTCACCGTGATTAGAGCAGAAGATGTCACCCCGATATTGGAATTGATAGATGATCAACCAAAGACTGCACCTGTTGAGCTGTAACCTGCAGGGCTTGATTCCATCTTCGATCTCCGATGCTATGAAATAAAAAAATCGATTTTTTTGTTAAAAGATATGTATTAAAAGATTCATTTAGATCACACCTGTTATACAGATTTTACGAGCCTTGTTTTGAAACAATGTTTTCATCGCTGCCATTAATAACATTTAGTTATGTAGTTATTTTATCACAAAACACAATGTAAAGGTAGAAAATTTTAGGTGGAATATTAAAAGTTGAACTCAACATCAGACAGGATTCAAAGGCGAGTGTATGGCAAGGGATCAGGAAACTTGTTCATGGGTAATAATCACTGGTAAAGTCAATTCTATTTTTAAAAATTAATGGTAAAGAGAATTTACAATCATCAATACTATGTGCTAGGATGAAAGCCCGAGTAGTGTAGATAGATGTAAGGGCCAGTATTCGTTTAAAGCATAAAAGGGCCAGTATTCGTTCAAAGCATAAAGGGGCCAGTATTCGTTTAAATCATAAACATATTCACCATGCTGCTAAATTCGTGTGTTTATTAAATGATATTACAACCTATTTAGACAAAGTCTCTGCCAAAGACTATAATAGCTGTTAATATTATCAAATTATCAATGTTCTTATTAATTTTTTATGCTATGAAAAACTGTTATATAGATAGATAGATAGATAGATAGATAGATAGATAGATAGATAGATAGATAGATAGATAGATAGATAGATAGACAGACAGACAGACAGACAGACAGACAGACAGACAGATAGATAGATAGATAGATAGATAGATAGATAGATAGATAGATAGATAGATAGATAGATAGATAGATAGATAGATAGATAGATAGATAGATAGATAGATAGATAGATAGATAGATAGATAGATAGATAGATAGATAGATAGATAGATAGATAGATAGATAGATAGATAGATAGATAGATAGATAGATAGATAGATAGATAGATCGTTGCATAATTATCGATGTAAAAGTTGATAAAGCTCCTAAAAACCCATGAACTGATAAATTAAACAATACATTATTGCTTTTTCATTTATATTTAATATAATAAGAAATCCTTGTTGTGTTTAGAATGACGGATGCGAAAATTTCCTGTTTTGGAATTCCCCGAATAATACAATGATTAGTCGTCTCCTTGCACTGTAAATAATGCGAAGTTTTTTTTTTGGAATTCCTCGAGGGTAGTTTTCATATCATGCGGTGTAAGCGTTGTATGTTCATGGCAATTTAAAGCCAAAAGTAATTTTTATCACAGTATTGCAACGCACACCGCACGATGTGAAAACTACTGATTTAAAAGATGTCTTGAAAAAAAAGAAACAGATCAGTGGTGTAAAATGGTCTGTGTCATGGTAAACAAAAGGCGAACAGCAACAATGGCGCGAGAGTTCTTCACACAGAACAGAGGACTTTTTATACAGCGATGCAACACAAACCTGTATATTGTATAAGATATAATCTGTAGCTAAGACTAACACTTTTAACAGTGTTGGGGTTTTTAGAGCATTTTCGAAAAAAATGCTCTATTGTCCCCGTTTTGTCTGTCTGTCTGTCTGTCTGTCCGTCATCACCCTAGATCTCAACAACCATATGTCCTAGACCCATGATGTATATATCATTTTGTAGGTCTTGGCCTGCCATGTGTGCAGCAAAAGTTCATTTCGCGATCTGACCTCTAAGGGCCGAAAAAGGGGGCGTATTAAGTACCGTTTTTTGCTATATAAGCTATATTAACAAAGGAGCGCCCTATATCTCAGCAACCATAAGTCCTAGACCCATGATGTATATATCATTTTGTAGGTCTTGACCTGCCAAGTGTACATCAGGGCTGAATATAAGAGTTTCTTAGATATCGTTGTGCTTATATTTTAAATATAAATAATAAAAGCTAATCAAAGGGGCGTAATCATTATTTATTTTTGTAACAGTTATTCAACATGATTACTTCCCTCTCTATTTATCGAAAATGCTCTAAAATGTCCTTTGTCCGAAACGGAAAAGACTTAAATTACTTGTTTATATTTGTTCTGCAAAATAAATTTAACTGCATTAGTAGTTTGCGTTCTATTATTAACTACATCCACGCCACAATGGTTACCATTATCACCTACTCTACAAATGCGTTGTTTATATAATTATTCCTAAAGCGCGCACACACACACACACATATTTTCGGACAGAACCCTGTATACCAGGGGTGGGCGAATTACGGCCCGCGGGCTGCATGCGGCCCGTCTGAGTATATTTGCAGCCCTTATGCATGTACATGTTCGTATTTAAAAATGTAATGTGCATGTGCAATAAAGTGTGAATGTAAAATTAAATGGCAAATACAAGTTAATTATCTTTAATTCATACGTTGTAAATTGTAATTGAAGTAGACGAAATATATATATGCGGCCGCCGATAACAATCAAGTTTTCAATGTGGCCCTCCGTAGAAAAAGTTTGCCGTACCCTGGTGTATAGGGTTAGGCATACTGGGGAGTTGGGGGGGGGGGTCAGCTGATCGTCCCTTCGAATGTGAAAAAGAAGATTTACAGCCCGGAACCCCATAAACAAAGAAATGAGGGCCAGATAAGTCCCCCCGGACACATCGAATAAGGGCTCTAATGCCAGATATACATTCTACGAATGATTTGCTTTCGGCAATACCATGAAGAGTTTCGGTTCTTCAAACGTTAATGTCAGAAGTTCTATCAGAAGTTCTATCTCTGGCTTATTACCGCAGATACGCGTGACTCGTGGCACCGTGATACACTGGCTGAAAAGATGATAAACGAATCTATCCATCTATTTAGTCTATTTATATATATATATCTATTCTCTCTAAGAAATCTGACTGTCTAATAGTATATCTATCAATCTTTATATATCTTTCTGTCTGTCTATCTATCAGCCTAATCTGTCTATCTATCTGCCTCTTTATCTCTTTAACCTATTATTGTATCTATTATATCTATCTACTCTGTGCCTATCTATATCCATGTATCTATCTATCTGCCTGTCCATCTCTCTCCTTTTATCTCCTACATCTCTTTAGCCGTCTATGTATTTCTCTATTTTTTTTTAAATCTATTTACTAAACCTATTTCTATCTATCTCATCTATCTAATGAGATGCTTCTATTTTAATCCTATCTTAACTTTAATGGGGGGGGGGGAGAGAGAGAGAGAGTTCGGGCAACTCCTCTTTCTTCTTTGAACATTTGAAATATGTGAGTGCAGGCGCTCATTGCAATGATTCCCGCGACTCACCAACGGACGTCACAGATAGATAGATAGATAGATAGATAGATAGATAGATAGATAGATAGATAGATAGATAGATAGATAGATAGATAGATAGATAGATAGATAGATAGATAGATAGATAGATAGATAGATAGATAGATAGATAGATAGATAGATAGATAGATATGTGAGTGCAGGCGCTCATTGTAATGATACCGCGACTCACCAACGGACGTCACAGACTTTGCGCCTGGACTGTTTTTGGATTTAAACCTTAACCATGTGTGGATTTTTTTTTCCTTTTTACAATAACTTACAAGAATCGGTTTAGTGATAGAGGCAAACTTTCCAGCAAAAAAAAAAAATCTAACTCTGGCCACAACGCGTTTTTCCCTTTGCCAGATTTTTGGAAAGAGCGCCGCCGGTGAAAGGGGAGGAGAGAGAAAATAAGTGAACTAAAATAATTGTTTTAAAATTGTACACACACCGTTGCAGTGATGCCAGTATAGACTACCGATGGCTTGCCTTGAGGCGAAAAAGAGCTCTTTCATAAGCTGATAGAAAACGTCTCGGCAGTTTCACGAAAGGCTGAGCGCTGAATGGGGCATGACCTGATCCGTTAACCACCAACCATTATATCTCTTTCTGGATAGTCTAGTTTTGTTTGTGTTTGTTTGTTCGTTTTAATTAACCAATTTATTTTTATTTTCCAGATCTTAAAATAATAATCTCTCTCCGACAATCAAAGTGTCCAATAAAAATTAATATATATATATATATATATAGTTGACAGGGTGTGGTGGCGGTGATGGTGGGGGGGAGGGGCGGGGAAGGGGGGGTGGTAATTGTCGGGAGATGATAAGGGGGGAAAAAACGATCTTGCTATTTGTACTCATTGTGTGTATCACATGATTGGTCTCCCCCCCCCCCCTGGTGGGGTTAAATTGAAAATTAAAAAAAAAATGAGAGACGGATTATTATAAACAAATTTAAGTAAGCAATCCGTTGAGTTTGTTTTTTTTTTTTTTAAATCAGTATCATTTAATTTCTTATTAAATAAATCTCTAAGTGTTTTAGTGAACTGGATATTTGTAAAATTGTATAATTAAGTATTTATTGTAACTGACACGTCAATATATTTTAGAATATGTGAACAGCGATAACTGGTTTTAAAATGGGGTCATTATAGTGAAATAGACAAGCAGATATAGATAAAGATAGATAGATTAGATAGATAGATAGATAGATAGATAGATAGATAGATAGATAGATAGATAGATAGATAGATAGATAGATTAGATAGATTAGATAGATAGATAGATAGATAGATAGATAGATAGATAGATAGATAGATAGATAGATAGATAGATAGATAGATAGATAGATAGATAGATAGATAGATAGATAGATAGATAGATAGATAGATAGATAGATAGATAGATAGATAGATAGATAGATAGATAGATAGATAGATAGATAGATAGATAGATAGATAGATAGATAGATAGATAGATAGACAGACAAACATAGGCAGAGATATGCAAATAGATAGGTAAATATCTGTCATATAAAGCAGCTATCTTATCGTCCGTCCGGTCGTCCTGTATGGGAAAGCCGTCGCTATAAATAATCTAGAACGTCCGGATGGTAGAATTTTTTTTTTTTTGCAGAATGGGAGCGCTGTCGCTATAAATAAAAAAAATTCTTTATGACGTCATTTCCCGATGGGTAGGGCTGTATCGTGCCTTCAATGTGCAAAAAAAAAGCATTATAAAGTAGTTGTTATTTACTTTTCAGTGCATTTTTATTAAAAAAAAAATAAAGATTTTTTTTAATGCTTAGTTTTGATTTCAACATTGATAGAATTAAGGGCAAAACGTTATTGGTATGGACTGGTTAATAATGAAAACTCAATTCATGTCCATGGTTCATACGATTTATTGACGACACAATAAAATAAATAAACAGAATAAATCCAATGAATAATACTTGTAAACAATGTAAACAACTGATCAACTAAAACTTCTGATATATACTCGAATACTCTCTCAATACTCAACTGAACTTCTGACTTGGTTGACTCAACTCTCTTTTTAATCCCCTTTCTCAACTGAACGTCGTCTTTATATAATTTCCTTCCATCCATCTCGAACATTCCACATCGCTCTGTCTCTCACTCATTTAGTCAATACAATTTACAAATAAACAACATATTTATTTTCTATAAATATCTAGAATAATAAACAACATATTTATTTTCTATAAACATCTCGAATCATGACCCCGTGACCACATGTTGACCTAGTTGGCCAAGCTCCAAAGATACACACACACCTGTGTGCGTAGTACTAATAACTATACCATGACAGTATCGAATGTCAAAATGCAGGCCAAGCTCCCGGGCCCACAAATCCTTAGGTTCAGCACCATCTTTACAATAGTTTATCTCTATGCAAAGGCTTTGCAGGGTACAGCTTCCGACCTAACCGATCACGTGACTTGCTTTCGACCACGAAATATAGTCGCAAATAAAATATGAAATTCCGCCCGTCGTTCGACGGGCTTAAAACACTTATTTAATTAAATGGTATTTGAAAGAAAATATTCAACAAAATGATATTTTTAAGTAGATAATTAATAAATTGGTATATTTAAGTAAATATTTAATAAAATGAGGGAACAAAAAACTTAATGTAAAAACGTTAGTGATTCTATCAGTAAGCAGACTGTAGTTCGAGTCGCCGTTCATCACTCACTCACAATTGTTTTGTGGTTGTTGACAGCTGAGTTTAATTGGTTGTTGACAGCTGAGTTTAATTATTTGTTGACAGCTGAGTTTAATTGTATTGAAAAATGGAAGAGCCTGTTATCTATTGTGATTATGTATTAAGATATATTGGGAAGGCTCTTTTGTTTAATTCATATTTTTTTTTATAAAAAATAGAAAATTCCACCCGTCGTTCGACGGGCTAAAATGCTAGTTTATCTATTAAAGAAAAAAAAATAATTCTGCACTTGGAATTCCGTGATAATAGTTCCTATTAAAGAAGACAGTAAGACAAAATTTGCGCACAATACATTTGCAGCGTAAATGTTTTTGCTGGATGAGTGCACGATGGCGTCGAGCCATGCTTTAGATGCAATTCATAGATCACTAAGAGATGTTGCCCAAACCGGCTATTTACTAAGTTTTTTGTTATGCACTTGGAATTCCGTGTTAATAGTTCCCATTAATTATCATAATAAACATTTTATTGAGATGCAACCTTTAGTTGCGAATGCAACGGGCAACTACTAGTGTGTGTGTGTATATCTATCTATCTATCTATCTATCTATCTATCTATATATATATATTTATATATATATATATATATATATATATATATAACACGAGATAACAAGTGCCCTGAGGCAGTGCCCAAATGGTGTGAAACTAGGCGTTGATGTATGAGTGTCATGGTTTACGTGTGTATGAGTGTGGCACTGATGTATGAGTGTCAAGATTTAGCGTGTGTGTATCAGTGTGGCATTGATGTATGAGTGTCAAGGCTTACGTGTGTGTCAGTGTTGCATTGATATATGAGTGTCAATGTTTACGTGTGTATCAGTGTGGCACTGACGTATGAGTGTCAAGATTTAGCGGGTGTGTATCAGTGTGGCACTGATGTATGAGTGTCAAGGTTTACGTGTGTATCAGTGTGGCACTGATGAATGAATGTCAAGGTTTACGTGTGTGTATCAGTGTGGCGTTGATGTATGAGTTCAAGGTTTACGTGTGTGTATAAGTGTGGCACTGCTGTTTGAGTGTCAAGGTTTAGCGGGTGTGTCAGTATGGCACTAATGTATGAGTGTGCAGGTTTACGTGTGTCTGTATTTTGAAAAAGTGACATGAATATGGTCTAATTAATTTACGGGGCTGAACGTATCACCCATAGACAGACACTAGTACTATCACCCATAGACAGATACTCGTACTATCACCCATAGACAGACACTAGTAATATCACCCATAGACAGACACTAGTACTATCACCCATAGACAGACACTGGTACTATCACCCATAGGCAGACACTAGTACTATCACCCATAGACAGACACTGGTACTATCACCCATAGACAGACACTAGTACTATCACCCATAGACAGACACTGGTACTATCACCCATAGGCAGACACTAGTACTATCACCCATAGACAGACACTGGTACTATCACCTCATATGAAATATTGTAATTTGGCCTCAATTATAGTTTAATGAGTTGTTGAACAATCTGATGAGACCTTTAACGCATTTAGATTTTGCGTTGAAAAATGAAATCGCAGTGTTTTAACGCATTAATTAAACATACACACAGGCTAACACCCACCTTCCCAGTACAAATTCGTTTCAGACATTACAGCAATCTTTTTCATAATCCCCTATTATCCCAGGGGTCGGCAACCTTTTGACACGGAAGAGCCAAAAGTTAAAATTTGCATTTTTCTCAGTTTTTAAAGAGCCACTAAAATTTTTGTTTCAAGATTATGGTATTTCATTAGGCCGCAATTGGACATCGAAAGAGCCGCAACTTGGCATCGAAAGAGCCGCATGCGGCTCGCGAGCCGCAGGTTGCCGACCCCTGCCTTATCCCCATAACTTCTCAAAATCACTAACTGTGGGCCGAACGATAACATAATAATGAATCTGCTAAGCGCTATTGCAGACAAAATATCATGCCCCCCTCCATCCCTTTGCAATATATCATTGATCGCGCTTTGCACAATATCATTGTCCTTCTTTGTAAATATCACTGTCCAACTTTGTAAATATCACTGTCCATCTTTGCAAAATATCATTGGTCACCCCTTCCAAAATGGTATTGTCTGCACCTTCCAATATATATGTCAAAGGTGAAGGTCATGCTGATGATCGAATTGATTGCATGGTTGGCCGCGAAAATCAGGCACGTCGTTAGAAGTGTGCGGGTCGTTCGTGGGGACCACTTTTGGACTTCCTGTTTCTTGGCCATTTTGCGACGTTTGTACATCGACATTTTCACTTTAATGCCTATAAGTATACAGCGGATGCAAATGAAGCAGCTGGGCAGCCAGAAGGCTAGAGTTTCCAGCCCGTAAGCGGTAAAGCTCAGTATAACGTTGTAATTCTGTCTGAGTAGGTCTGTTGGTATAACCAGGCCAACAATGTTTCCGTTGGAAAGTCTGTAATAAGCCAGCCGCCGAAGGAATATCGCGAAAATATTGTAGGGCAGCCACAGGAAGTAAAGCGAAGAGACAAAAGGCGACCGCTGACTTGGACGTGATCATCTTCCTGAACGTGACAGGGAAATAAACGGCGAGAATCCTCTCTAGCGTGATCATCATGGGGGGATCGTGGCGTTAACAGTGTGGCCCCCAGGTACCGATAAAAAATGAACGCTTGGTGCGAGATCTCTAGGAATTTGTTCAGCTGGCCGTCGTACTCCCAGGTGCAGTAGTTCGGCCTGCTCTTCACGGGCCCGAAGTGACGGAGCATGTCGGCGAAGTTGATGTTGATGAACAGGTTCATGCTGTCCGCCACGACCAGCGTGAATAGGAGGATGTTGGACGGCTTGCGGAGGCCGCTTTTTCGCAATATGGTCAGGCACAGGGTGTTGACCGCTATGCCAGTGAGGGAGAGCGCGGGGTTCACGAAGCAGAGCAGAATCTGGTAGGGCAAGATGTACTCGCTCGATCCCAGGTAGCAGGAGAAGTAATAGTCGTCGCTGAAGTAAACGACTTTGTTAACAATTGGTGTCGTCGAAGGCGATGATTGGCTCCAATAAATCGAAAGCAGTTTTGAAGAACTGCTTTGAATCCCTTCACCCATGTCGCCGCGCGCTGACGTGAGAAGGTTCGCTCGGTGGAAGCTAGAAGTGTCAAGCCTAATTGACTTCCGGTCAACTCTGTGAGTCTTGGGTCAGCGATTTTGATCTCGACGGCTACCTCGCTGGACCTGAAATACAAAAGGATCAATCACTGATGACGTAACGCCTTTTGGGGTGGAGAGAGAGGGAGGGGGCGAAGTGTGATTCGCGATGATTTCGAATGGTAAAAGAAAATGCGTTAATCGGGGTGGGTTTGGTAGTCCTTTTACTAATACATTATACACTAAATTATTCTTTTAGACAAGTTGTACCCTGCAAAACCTTTGCATTGAGTTACATCCCCTTAGACTTGAACGGTAGGCTAGGTTTTTTTTTTTGGTATCGGGCAGATCCGATTTTTTCATGATTGTATTTTAAACTGAAATACTGTTGAATTAATTCTTTACTTTCGATTTAACGCAGAACCCATACCGCTATTATATATATATATATATATATATATATATATATATATATATATATATATATATATTGGGGCCAGTCATAAGATGAGGAATGATGTGTTTAATTACCTGACTTTAATTGAATCTTTACTACAATCACATATACAAGGGGGTGGAAAGTCGTGGGGTGTAGGGCATTCGATTGTCGACCAGAGGATCCTGGGTTCAACCATCAGTGGGAACCAGTCCCGTAGCGTGAAAGTTCTACAGCAAGGGGCCTTGCCAATAGCAGGGGTGGCCAGGAAAAAAATGTTTCTAAGTTGAGCAAACAAGCAGACAAAACGCAGGGGGCCCGGCCCCCCAGACCCCCGCATGCTACGAGCCTGGTGAGAACCTTGGGATTTATTCAGTTTCCTGGTGTCCCCAAGTCCACCCAGCTTTTAAATGGGTCAACCTGACTTTAAGATTGGGGAGTAAAGACGGCTGGGCATTGCGCTAACCTCACAATCCCTTCATATGGCGAGGTTACAGAAACAGATGAATTCTACACTTCATCTGCCCCGATGAGCCCTTAGGGGTTTAAGGGAAACTTTACTTTTTTTTAATGACTATAAGAAGTTTTATGGCCTTAAAACGTAAAGATGTATTACATTGGTTAGCTATATTATAAAATCAAATGTATTTAATATAAAGGATATTTTATTCTAAGGCTGTCAATAATATCTTCTATAGCATACTGACTTACAAAAAACAAAAAGCTTAGAGATGTCTAGACTCCCTCTCTCTTTCTCTCTCTCTCTCTCTCTCTCTATATATATATATATAGAAACATTTTTTTAATAATATATATATATATACATAACCTTTGATTACTAATTTCTTAATTGTGTGGGGTTGGGGGGGGTAATAATTCCATTTACTATTATAAAATAACAAACAATATTTGTAGGAATTACTTATTGGTTACTAAATTGTGAAATTTTAAAACAATTTCGCTTTTTTTTTTTTGTATTGATTTAGGTCTCATGATGCTTGTAACATTGAAAAATATAAACACCGAAAAAAATAATTGAAACAGTATCGACGTAATCATTAAAAGAAAATACATAATTATCTAATTACTTAATCTTTTTGTTAAAAAAAATATTGTCGTCATCCGTAAAACGTTTCGGTATTTTTTGTTGTTTTTTTTTTTTTTGTGTGAATTGCTTTGGAATTAATGGCTTCTATTCACAACCATAAATAAAAAGATTTGAGATACGTTGCATAATTATTAAAAATTTACAATTTTTAAAGAACCATTACCCCCATTGCACGAAGGACCATCCACAAACCGTTAAACAGAATTACCTTCCTTTATTCGAATTGGTATCTTTAATTATAATACCTCAAAGTTAACCTCTCTGCTATTGGATTGCGATCATGGATGGACTGTTCGATAAATGCATTTAACCCCATAGGGCGGGGTGGGCAGGGGGGCATCATATCCCGGACGATACTCACAAAGGGGCGCTAAAATGTTATATTTTACGTATAACATTATATGTTTTCCGAATTGGGGGGGGGAGGGGCGCTAAAAAGGTATCGTGCCCCGGGCGCGAGTTAACCCTACTTAAGCTCGCTACGGCACTGCACAGGTTGGGTGAGAGTGGGCCACCAATAATCTGTTGCCTGTCACAGGTTGGGTTTGAGCATGCCACCAATAGTGAGTGTGTTTCCAAGTGTATGTATATGCGCAAACAGTTGTGTCTGGAGGCGAAATATCTCCGACTGCCACGGGTTCGCATGCGTTTGTTTTGCAGACTGGACGAGAAATAACGAGATGACGTGGGTGGAGAGAGACGAGAACGAGACCACGGGTCAGTTGCCTGGTAGGGAGTTGAGTAAGAGGGGCAGGTGAGCAAGGCGTGATTTTTTTTTTTGGAAGCGAAATGAGTTGAAATGTTAGAGTCCCACGTGGAAACTGCATGTTTTTTTTTTTGGTCGATATCTGGAGACTGCTGTTAAGATTCTTTCTATTGTTCGCTGACTTGTACGGTAACCATGGACGCTACCCGTTCTTTTTCAGGACGACAGCCAGTGCTTCTTTCTAATTCAACTTGATTTGTTTGAATCGGAATTGTGTTCAATGATTATTGTTTGTTTCCTGATTGTTGAGTTACACTAATCAGTAGGGGAATATATATACAACGACAGCCTGTGATGTTTACTGATTGTTGAGTTACACTAATCAGTAGGGGAATATATACAACGACAGCCCGTGATGTTTACTGATTGTTGAGTTACACTAATCAGTAGGGGAATATATACAACGACAGCCCGTGATGTTTACTGATTGTTGAGTTACACTAATCAGTAGGGGAATGTATGCAACGACAGCCCGTGATGTTTCCTGATTGTTGAGTTACACTAATCAGTAGGGGAATGTATGCAACGACAGCCCGTGATGTTTCCTGATTTTTGAGTTACACTAATCAGTAGGGGAATGTATGCAACGACAGCCCGTGATGTTTCATAATTGTTGAGTTACACTAATCAGTAGGGGAATCTATACAACGACAGCCCGTGATGCACATCCTAGGCCCACGACCGGTCCAACAATTTATTAAATAACTCTGGACAGGGCCCCAAAAAGCATCAGCCTGAATAGGTATTGTACTGGAACGGGGCCCCTCCGGGGTCTAGACGTTTAGTAAGCAGACCGGTAGGCATACCCACATCTCGGCAAGTAGTATACACAAATTAATCTTGTCCATCACTTCTGAATAATTTACTGATGAACACTTTATGCATAAATGGAATACCACGCAGTTCGTTGACTAAAACTAAAACACCAGAGTTTTAGTTTTCGTCTTATTCATTTTAGTTTCACTTTTAGTGTTAGTCTTGTAAACACCAGTAACCAATAACATCATTGTTCATGACCAATTGTTGAAACAGATTGAAGCATAATAATAGTAGTCACAGAGATGACAGCTCAGTGTACTGAGACTGAGTCCATTCACTCCATTGTCACATTATAACTCACACTATCACATTGTGTCACGTGCCAATGCCATGACTCAGTTTTTGACTATTTTGTAGACTAGCAGACTTGCAGTGCATGTACAAAAAACTAAACAAACTAAAAACGTAAGTCAGAATTAAAACAAACGTGTCCATTCTAAGACCTAGAACTCTGAACTAACTAAACTAAGTAACAACAGTTTACTTGAAGAGTGAAGACTAAACGTCAAAACAAATGACTGCTCAGCTTGAGAAAGACCCGTTTTTCAAGACTCTGATTAGTAATGTTTCTTTCCCGGTTCCTGCTGTTGTCATTGTCAACTTTGAACGTTAAGAAATTCTATTATTTTGATGACTTATGTTCAGGGTTGTTAGTATCGAAGTATCGGTATAGGCCAATACAGTATCGGTGAAACTTTTTTAGTATTGGTTGCTGTATTGCCGATCCTTTTTGTATCAAATATTGATTTGTGTATCGCGATACATTTTAAATCAAATTTCGATACCGATACTTTTCTATTGCCACTATTTGCAGAAAAACAATAGCGATTTTAATACATTGTCATCTTCATAAATTCAATCACTACTAGTAGCCATCAACCCTACCAATATTAACGACAGCCACATCTCCATCAGTACATCCATGGTTGGCGAGTTGAAGGAAAAATTTAGTTGTAATCTTCTTTTGAAGTTTTTGCTTTGCGCGCCGATGTCTATAAATGTTATTCTTATATTGTTTCATTCATTTACTTTCTTTCTGTCAACTATTTGTTCAATGTTTTAATTAACGACAGAAAAGAAAATTTCATTTTTTATCGATCTGTCAGTGTATATATATATATACACACACACACACACATATATATATGTAGATATATATATATATGTGTATATATATATATATATATATATATTAAAAGTAAGTAAGTAAAGTAAAGTTCCCTTAACCCTAATGGGCCATCGGCGCAGATGAAGTGTAGAATTCATCTGTTTCTATAACCTCGGCATGTGAAGGGATTGTTAGGTTAGCACAACGCCCAGCCGCCTTTACTCCCCCAACTTAAAGTCAGGTGCCCATTCAAAGCTGGGTGGACTTGGGGACTATCATCATGACCTGAAAAAATCCCAAGGTTCTTACTGAGATTTGAACCCGGGACCCTCCGGTCGACAGTCGAGCGCTCTACACCGCACGACCACCCGTCCCCTATATATATATTAGGGTGGCCCAAAAAACTTTTTGTCAATTTTTTTTGGAGCATTTTGCTTTTTGTGTTTCCTTTGACTTCAAAACAGCACAGAAAAAATTTCATGAATATATGACTTTATTTAGTACTGCCTCATCGACACTGAAATTTTAAATCATTTTGAATAAATTTTGAATGTGATAAGTTATAACGCACACAGAAAATTTTAGAAAGTTCTGGAAGGTTTTTTTTTTAAAATCTATACAATTCTAGAAGGTTCTTTGAAATCTCTAGAAGGTTCTAGAAGCTTCTAGAAAAACGAGGAAAACTTGAGAAGATTCCTGGAAATTCTAGAAAACTCTATAAGTTTTGATTTTCATACAAATAGCCAGCTTCACCAGTGCATTTCAATTTAGTTATAAAAATCAAGTGTTATAAGATCAAATGTTGCGGCTATATAAATATCATTCATTTAGTTATGACTACTAGGACGAAAAAGTGTTATTCGTTTAACTGGCATAGAAATTGACACAACTCCTGTTTATTGAGCTAGGTACTTCCCCTAATAGAGCCTTCTGGCCAATGGTATGTTTACAAACACAGCCGTCTGGCAGTCAGTTGATACTATTTTATCATGAACTATTTCTTTGCTTGTATACTGTCCAGTTGACATGCCAATGTTTATTGAGCTAGGTACTTCCCCTAATAGAGCCTACTAGCCAATGGTATGTTTACAAACACAGCCGTCTGGCAGTTGGTACAATTTTTCATGACCTATTTCTTTGCTTGTATACTGTCCAGTGGACATGCCAATGTTTATTGAGCTAGGTACTTCCCCTAATTGAGCCTACCTGCCAATGGTATGTTTACAAACACAGCCGTCTTCAATAAAACATTTGGGGGTAGTACAACTAGGCAGGATGTGCTGCTATTCAAGCGCTTTAAGACGTTTTGGCCCAATATAAGACAGGCATAATTTAGTATATGCCACGATATTCGACTGGAGCAAAATCTCAAGCCATTAAAAGAAGAAGTCATCACATTTTGTTCAAATATCCTCCAAATGAAAGACAACTCAAGATATTTGTCACGTGAAGATTACAAAGAACTTCTGACTCTGAATCTTATCATCCTGTGAGGAATTCCCCACTCCCCTCTTGGGGTGTTTTGTGTTCTAGGAGCTTATCACCATGCAAGGTGACATCATGAAGATTTATCTATTCCATCATCAATTCAAGCTGACTGAGCTTGAAGACAGATCAATAGCAGAATAAGGTATCTTTACATGCTTGGTTTACATTAAAGCTTGGATTCAGTGTCCCATTCTAGCAGACGCACCTCTGAATGATCTTGATTTCATCAAGCTTCTTATTGATTATGAGAATGTTTCTCCCTTCATTTCTCACAATGCATTGAAAACGATTGGCCGACATCTCTAGTACCTCATTCTTGTGATTATCTTTTCTCAACGTGTCTCAGTGGATGAGAAAAACAGCTTTGCTGCTTGCTTGAGGCAATTCATGGAGAAATCTTCTGATGATCAGAAAGAAGGAAGGTGCATCCGCAGCACAAATGATCCTTCAGCACTTCATAAGGTGACATTAATGGATTTTGTGACCTCGTCATCGTTGCTCTTCTCTAACTCTCTTCTGCTCCCCACATGTTTTTTCATGACTGATGCTTCCACATGGCAACAAACTCCATCCTTTCAAAAGGCAACGTCAGTGGTCTCTTTCTTGAAAGTTGTCTATGACTGTGCCGAGCGGGGAATTATACGGGCTTTATCATTCAACTCATCTTTCATCAAATCAGAGGAGGAAAAGCAGTAGGCCTACTTGATCCAAATTGTCGAACAGCATCACAAAGAATGTCCAGGCGCAAACAAATCAACTGTGCTGAAGAGATTGAAACTTGCAGACCTTCATGACTCAGAAAGGACAGACTAAAAAAAAAATTTAAGTGTATTTTTGTATGGCGTACTTAGAACAACTTTGCAATACAGTCCGGTTAATGTGTCATGTAACTAGTAATATTTTTAAGTTTTAATTCCTACTGTGTAATATAATTGTTCTTTGTATCTTAGACCTTGTACAATTTTCATTTAATGCAACTGCCGAATACCATAAAACACGAGATAACACGTGCACTGAGGCAGTATTTATTGGAGCCTAAATGGTGTTAAATTGGGTATATACATGTTTTAAATCACAGTGAACCAGAAAACTAAAATGCTCTTGATAAAAAATCAACTTGGTGTTTATAAGTATATACTATTAGTGTTTATAGGTTATATAGTGATAAATTATATACCATACTGTATTCTTGTGTGTATGTTTGTTAATTGAGTTGTTAATTCTTTTGTGCTTATTTATATTTATAAATTGTTTTTATTTATAAATTAATTTTTAGTATTAACTACATTTCATTAAAAATAATTCATTGAATGGCATTAAATTCTAAAACTGTATCGGAATTCCACCGAATGTCACCGGGAATAACGATATAAATGCCGAATTGCCCATAGCCGCAGCCAAAGATGAGCGATTTTGTTTTTTCCAGATATTTGCTCCAAATATTATAGTATTAGTAATAAGATTGTATTAATTTCAAGGCTATATTGGCTGTGTTGAAGCGTGTCTCCCGTTCCTACAGAGCGCCGGGGTGAGTGTCGCTACATCTAAACAAATAAGTACATACAAAAAATTATCATTATACTACTCAAGAAATTTAACTCGTGTTTTATTAAGGCGGACAACGGTAATAACTGAGTTATGTCCCTTGCCTCGAGAAAATTCATTGAAATTTATTAACAAAATTTTTTTAATTATTTATTTTAGAAAATCGGTTAGTTTTAGAAACTTTGTGCTATTGTTATTGGAAATGTTTTAGGGGACATTAAACACTCGCAGATTGTGTAACAAAAAGGAGACAAATAGCGCATCTTACGGATACTATAAAAGGAATAAATAATGAGTAAATATGCATCCAAAAGATTTAACCGAAATATTGAGATAATCATATGTATTTATTAATTCAAGGGAAATAAAGCCTTATTTGAAGACATATTATTGCCGAAATATATCTTTCATTGTCATGAAAATGTATCTACTCGAATGAGCATTTTTGTAAATGTTTATCTGATAACAATAATTGTAATTGTGGCAATTTTTTTGATGTAGTATTTCCATATTGGCGCATTGACATAATTTAGACAATATATTGACAAATCTAACACCAGCTTGACACAGTTTACGTTCTACTTTGACTAGTGTTATTTTAGTCCCAGGTCCTATTTTAGTTTCAGGTTTTATTTTGTTTATTCTGTAATAGTTTTAGTTTTAGTCTAGTTTTAGTTTTAGGCCCAATTTTAGTTTTCGTTTTAGTTTTTGTTGACTAAATCTAAAACACCAGAGTTTTAGTTTTCGTCTTATTCATTTTAGTTTCACTTTTAGTTTTAGTCTTGTAAACAGTGGCGCAACGTTATAAAGTTTCAAAAAAGACTGTCAAACTGTCTTTTTTCACTATGTGAACCCCCCCACCCCAGCACTTTTTGCTGGTTGCGCCACTGCTTGTAAACACCAGTAACCAATAACATCATTGTTCATAACCAATTGTTAAAACAGATTGAAGCATAATAATAGTAGTCACAGATATGACAGCTCAGTGTACTGAGACTGAGTTCATTGTCACATTATAACTCACACTATCACATTGTGTCACGTGCCAATGCCATGACTCAAGATGAGCGATTTTGTTTGCTTAATAGTAACAGTTCTGCTGAAGTAGACAGATATCTTGAAAATAATTCATCAAAAATGCTGTCAT
The DNA here is from genome assembly GCA_021962125.1 of Bulinus truncatus. NCBI lineage: Eukaryota > Metazoa > Mollusca > Gastropoda > Planorbidae > Bulinus > Bulinus truncatus. The sequence continues at coordinate 3,747,701 of JAGDYQ010000036.1, read as the reverse complement.
TAGCAGTCTACCAAAACATTAAGAAACTATACCTGCAACTGAACACAGGACTTACGGCTAGTGCTGAAGTTGAGCGACTGGTTTCATTGGGTGGGCGTGTTTATATGCCATTACGTTCTAGGCTAAGCAATGATCATTTTGAAATGATGGTCTTCTTACTTGCTGCCAAGTGGTGAAGTGATTAGCATTAAAATTTACTTTGACTATGTATTCTATTGTTTTTACATTTTTTAAAAACTTGAGAAACTTGCACTCATTATATTTTAAATAAAAACATCTTGTTTTTCTCAAAAGTATTGGTATCGATTTTGGCAATACATTTTTACTTGAGTATTTGTATAGGTATTGGCGATATCGTTTTCATTAAGTATTGGTATCGGTATTGACGATACAATTTTATAGTATTGTTAACAACCCTGCTTATATGAAATGGTCCTGTGTTTATTGATGCGCATGCGCGATCATCAAAGAAATTATATATGTCATAGGTCATAATAATTTCGTAGAATAGATGGTTCGCCCGCAGACCGCAGTACCGGAAAAGAACGATAAATGGGGATTTTAGTTTTTATTTCTTTGGGGAGTTTTAGTTTCAGTTTTTAATTCAGTCTTTTGTCTACCAGATGTAGTTTTCGTCTAGCTTAAGTCTTGCTGCTAATTTTAGTTTTAGTTCTCGTCGACGAAAAGTCAACATTTTCGTAAACGAAGGTTTTAGTCTTAGTTTTCGTCGACGAAAACAACTCTACTATAATACAAGGTTTCACCATAGGGTGGATGGTGGGAATACGTAACTACTAGTTGTCCACTTCCCAAGGACTGTGGAGACCCATACATGTGAAGTCTAGATTCATATTGCACAATTCAGCAAATTATTAAATAAATTCACCCATTTTGTCTTTTTACTTAAGGTTAATAGTTTTATCATGTTTTGTATTTTTGTTAGAGAACTCCACGGACTTCGTAGGTGGACTTTTTTTTTTAACGCCGCCATTGCCAGCATGGCAGGGTGTAGTGTGCCTACCACACCAACACTGTTGCCGGCGCTGATGCACGTCAGCCATCCCTACAGAGCGGTGGACGTGAGTGTGCCCGCTATCATCTGCCGGGATGGCAGAAAGATGTGTTTTATAACTTGCCCAAACTGGCCAGACCAGCAGGGTGTGTGTACTGCTGATCGGCCAGAATGGCAAGGAAAGGGGTTTTTCCTTCCACTCAGGCAAAGGGAAGGGTGTTGTGTGCCGACCACATCCGTCTCCACCGCCTGCTGTGAATACTGCGGTCACAGATTGTCCTCATTGACCACAGTACCACCACCCTTGCAAGAAAGAGATTTTTTTAGTCCTGACTAGAGAACCTCAATGATCTATTCCCCGTAGATCATGGTATGTCTCTCAGACCAGGAAGGAGAGTTCATATAAATATCATGGCAAAATATTTATATGATACTCTCTCGCTTGCAGTATTTTTTTTTTTAATTTATTTTTTTTTTATTTTTTTTTAACGCCGCCATTGCCAGCATGGTAGGGTGTAGTGTGCCTACCACACCAGCATTGTTGGCGGCGCTGATGCACGTCTGCCATGCCTACAGAGCGGCGGGGTGAGTGTGCCCGCTATCATCTGCAGGGAAGGCAGAAAGATGGGTTTAAATCCTTGCCCAAACTGGCCAGACCAGCAGGGTGTGTGTACTGCCGATAGGCCAGAATGGCAAGGAAAGGGGTTTTTCCTGCCACTCGGACAGAGGGGAGGGTGTAGTGTGCCTGTACCCTCAGTCGGAAATGGCAGGCTGCGCAGGTGTGCTTGAGTGGGACGGAGTGGAAGGGTGTTGTGTGCCGACCACATCCGTCACCACCGCCAGCTGTGAATACTGCGGTCTCGGATAGTCCTCATTGACCACAGTACCACCACCCTCGCAAGTAATGGTTTTTTTTTCCTGACTAGAGATCCCCTATGATCCATCCCCCGTGGATCATGGTATGTCTCTCAGACCAGGAAGGAGAGTTCACAAAATATCATGCCAAATTATTTTGTGATACTCTCCGAAACAAATTCCCGTATATTTAGTCCAGCAACGGAACACAGATTAACCTTTTTTTGGCACACAGTTATCATATAACTTCAATGCAATAACTATGTGGTATTCAATTTGTGCATAAAGTCTATATGCGCTAATTGACTATTCACTCAAATCCTGTCAAATCCTGTCAAATCCTGTCTAACGGTCATGACACTGTATTAAACTGAATTTCTGAAAGTGTGGAAGCCAGGGCTCAAAGATGCGTTAATGGTGCTTTCCAACATATTGGTGACCGTGTGAGCGGCTGAGCCACATGCAGTGGCGTAGCTATGGGGGGAGGGGGTGGGTGGGTCCCTCGGCTTTGCCAGGTTCAGGGGCGCCAAATGGTAAGATGTCTTACATAGAATATTATATGGTTTTCGAATGGGGGGAGCGCTAAAAAGGTATTAAAAAGGTAAAATGCACCGGTTTGTTTGTGCTTTGTACACAGCATAAAAACATCAATGCATTTTTTCTCTAAGAGTCCCTGTTTACAGATACCTCAAACAAATTAAACATCATTACAATTTTTTTTTATTCCCTCAGTGAATTTTAGTGTTAAATTGACAGTTCTACGATATTATCTCTAAGATATTATCTATTCGTTAAACTGTATAATAATAAACAAACTTATCCAAGTAATACAGTTTTTAAAAGACCCAAAAATAATCCATACTATATTAGGATTTAAAAACTGTATATGAAAAGAACACAATGACACAACTTTTTTTAAGTTATCATAGTCTATTCACCATTTTATGAATGATAGTTTTATAGGTAAATTTACAAACATAAGAATATTGTTGAAGACTTTTACAATCATTAGATGTAAACAGTACTGAAAACTGTACGGCTGTCTACTTGTGTTGTTGTATCTGTATTTAGCTTGTATGATAATCTTTCCTGGGGCTCCAAAGCTTTCTAACATTCATTGAAGTCAAGTCGGAAACACAGGAATCAACCTCAAGCTATCCTCCAGGAGTGAGGCCACCATCTTATGGAATTATGTTCACTGTGTCCTAATCAAACAACAGAAGTTCATAAGTTAGTCTGTTAACAGAAGTTCATGGGTTAGTCAATTTGAGTAATAAAATTCTAAATAAAATATTAATATGCAGAAAACAGGATATATCTTACCTAAAAAGTTGATGTTAGCTCTTGCAGTTTAGTTCAAGTTGTTTCATTTCTTGGTTCGCTCCATCTCTTCTGTAGTTCTTTATTCACCCTAGTTAAAAAAAAATAATTTTGTTTTGGTTAACAAGATACTGCAAGAATATTCTTAATAAAAAAAATATTTTTTTTTTTATTTCAATTACTTTAAGTAAAACATCACATTAAAAAATTACAGTAAACTGAGAGAAATTAAAAGTTACTTTGACAAGTAGCGACTAGTGGCTTGTCAATGCTTAAACAAACATTAAGCCTGTATTGTCAATTGTTTCTTTTCAAATTTTCAATCATAAAGTCAGCCAGTTAATTCAACATTCTAAAGTTAATATTTTTTTTTTAAATATTCAAAGTAAAATCTTTTTCTTTTTTTATTTATCTCTATGTTATCTTTAAAAAATTGAATTCTGATTTCACCATTTAGAACATTCTTCCCATGTGTATAATGAAAAAGATAAGGAAATAAAAGTAAGCTTTCAAATGTATTTGATATTTGAAATAAAGATGACCAATGATAAGTAAGCTCACCTTTTATATTCTTTCCTTTTGAGACATTACAAAAGCTTCTGTACTGTAAACTTCAGATGTGGCAGCTTCAAAAAAATTTCATGCACAGTCTCACACAGTGGCCTCGACAGGTTTAGAATTACCATCACAAAAGATCATATGAGGCAATGACATTCACTTTCTGCTGAAGAATTACAGAGGGTAAAAAATTATTTGTAATTTGAAATGAATAAACAAAAAAATATAAAATAATTGGCTATTACAGAATGATTTAATTTAATTAATTTCACAGAAGTAACATTTGATAGAAGATTATATAAATCATGGTTCAAATTTTCACTGTTAAAAACTTTCAAAAAATTCATGCGCTACCATAAATTTAATCAAAAAGCTTTTTTGGCTCTTTTCAAAATGAGCATAATTTTTAAAAAATATTCATGCTTAGTTGTTAAATGTTAAGATTTTCTTTTTTGCAAAGTCCAACAACTAAAACAGAAAATTAAAGCTTAAGATTTTAAAATAAAATAAAACATTGCTATCAAACTAAATCTAATGCTGCACAAGATTTATGGCCGAACAATAAAAGGAAAAAAAAATGTTGTCAACTTTACATCAGCTCTTACAGTAGCAGGAAAATAAATGGGTCCATATGAGGGATGGCAATTACACAGCACACTTGCCTGACTTGTTGAGCCAGATTACATTCCTGAAGTAAACACCTAATAGTGAATGGTAAAGGTTAGATTGAATGAAATTCATTTTAAAAAAAAATGTATAATTATTTTACTAAAAAAATATAGTTCCACATTAAAAAAAATATTCCATCCTCAATTCGTAATTAGCTAATATATCTCATGAATGAAGTCAATGACATTATTTTACTTCTCCCATGTTCCCTAACCATTTTTCTAATAATGTTACAAGCTCTTATTTTATATAAAGTACAGAGATATGTGAATATTAACTAAATAATAATAATAATAATAATAAATAAATACTTAAGATATAAGATAAATATAAAAGTTCTTTATAACAAAAGGGGGAAAAAAGTGCAAGTTTGATCAAGATCCAGGATCAATATTTCATTCAAAGACGAGTTTTCAACCATTCTTTTCCAAAAATGTACATAAATAAAAATTTGTTCAGCATCAAATAGTGACCAGAAAAAAATATCAATAATTGATGACTCAAATCAATAATATGACGACTCAAAACAAAATTTAATGATAATAATAAAAAAAAAGAAAATGAGTATTAGCACTGAACAGTTATAGAATTAAAAAAACATTTACTTACTCAAGCAGATCCATGGAGTAGCAAATGAAGTCAATCTATCCAGTTACAAAAATCCTCTTACACAGTTACAGCCTGTAAAATATCAGTTTTTTTTTACAACTGGAGATAAACTTTTTTTCTTCAAACATAAAAATACTAAGCAATAATTTCATTTCTAAATATCATCATACTCCCCAATTCATGTACATAAATTTTAAAAAATAACTTTGTCAGTGTAATCGAAATGGATGCAAAGGGAAAAAAAATTGATTTGAAATATCTTACAAAATTTAATAACCGAATTGAAGAATGTCTAGCAAGAGCTGGGAAGTCGATTTATATAGGCCTACATCTGTTGGAAGTTTTAATTAGGCCTATAGTCTAGAGAGAACATACTTGCAAATAGATATAACAAAAAGAATTTGCTGGATATGTTTAATGATTTTATTCTCAGACTATAGTATAGACAGTATAGTATTTCAGCAAAGAAAGTAATTGAGGCAGAAGACTGAGACGTGTTTATCTGTGTTTCCATAGTCATCGTCATGGCATAGAACTTGAAATTATGATATAATACGACACTCTCGTTTTTTGCTTGTACCTTATTCATTATTACCGTTATTTATTGTTTACCGTTATTTATTGTTTACCGTTATTGATTTTGTTCTCCTCGTACTCCAACCTATGTTCTCTCCATTCAAACAAAGATCTTGCTACTTGTGACTTAACCCCATCCCCACATTCCCTACCCCCAACATCTCTATCCTACGAAGTTCTAACCCCTAGGGCTAAGTCGCCACGAGCTCATGACACGTGTCAAAACGTCAACAGATCTGAACGAAATGAATCATTCGCGATCAGAGATTTAGATAAATGATGTCACAACCTATTGTAGCCAATGTCATCTAGCTGGTGTCATTTCCAGCTGACGTGTCCGTTACCGTCTTTTCTTATTGTTTCTTGTCTGCTCAATTTCTATAAATAGAATTAGTTTTACGAGCCGAATGTGTGAAAATGTGTGAAAAGGGAGTAAGAGTGTGTGAGAGAGAGAGAGAGAGAGAGAGAGAGAGAGAAAGAAAGAGAGAGAAAGAGAGAGAGAGAGAAATAAAGAGAGAGAGAGAGAGAGAGAGAGAGAAAGAGAGAGAGAGAGAGAAATAGAGAGATAAAAAGAGAGAGAGAGAGAAATGATATATCTCTTTATACAAATGGTTAATATTGCATCAAAATAAAGGGAGATCAATCCCATCCCCCTACCCGCACGTACATTTGTCCCGGGGCTTACCTGCCTTGCAGCTGTAGCGGTTGTCGTTGTTTGTCTTACAGTAAATTGTTCTCATCACTGAGTCGTTGTTTTTATTTTTGAAGAATATCCAAAAACCAATTTTATGGTAAAGATATATCCCAGAATTAGACTAGGAGTTAATATTGTTTTTTTGAAATTGTAGCTGATCCCGCTCTTAGTGGATAAAACCCACCTCACAAATTACGCCTACGTCTAGTCTAAGGCTATTATGGAGCTAAATGTCTGCACAACTTTGTTTTTGTCAATAATTTGTTGTATTCGTTTAAATTTATATCGATAAGTCTTAGCCGTCCCCCCAAACAAGATGCTGCCGCGCGGGTGTTTCCACCCGTGGCACCAAATTTAAATTTTTCAGCACCTGAATATTGATAAATATGACAGTTGTATTAGAAAAGAATGACTTTTATGTATTTCGCCCCCCCCCCAAATATTAATTAAAATGATCCTATACGACTAATAATGTGGCTTTCGAATATATCGATTGGAATTAACGATGGCATACTGAGAGATATATTCTTGACATATCTAATTGTCATTTAGAGACATAAATCTCAATTGTCATTTAGAGACATGTGTAATCAATCAATAAAGAAACAAACAGAAATGAATTCAAAAGATTTAATTTGATGTTAAGTTTCAGTGTAATGAAATAAATATTTATATATATATATATATATATATATATATATATATATATATATATATATATTTATATATATCGAAATCTAAATCATTGTGGTGTTGATTAGATATATTGAATATTTTAGACAATAAAACTATAAACACATCAAAAAAATAGTGCAGACAATACTAGTTATAGACACTGTAGTAGGAAGTGCACAGAACTAGAGTTATAGACACTGTAGTAGGAAGTGCACAGATCTAGAGCTATAGACACTGTAGTAGGAAGTGCACAGATGTCTACTATGATCACGGGGAATAGATCACTGAGGTTCTCTAGTCAGGAATAAAAAAAACCTCTCTTGCAAGGGTGGTGGTACTGTGGTCAATGAGGACTATCTGAGACTAGTATTCACAGCAGGCGGTGGAGACGGATGTGGTCGGCACACAACACCCTCCCCTCTGTCAAGTGGAAGGAAAAATACCCTTCCTTGCCATTCTGGCCGATCAGCAGTACACACACCCTGCTGGTCTGGCCAGTTTGGGCAAGGAATAAAACACATCTTTCTGCCATCCCGGCAGATGATAGCGGGCACACTCACTCCGCCGCTCTGTAGGGATGGCTGACATGCATCAGCGCCGCCAACAGTGCTGGTGTGGTAGGCACACTACACCCTGCCATGCTGGCAATGGCGGCGTTAAAAAAAAGTCCACCACGAAGTCCGTGGAGTTCTCTAACAAAAATACAAAAACATGACAAAACTATTAACCTTAAGTAAAAAGACAAAATGGGTGAATTTATTTAATAATTCGCTGAATTGTGCAACATGAATCTAGACTTGACATGTATGGGTCTCCACAGTCCTTGGGAAGTGGACAACTAGTAGTTACGTATTTCCCACCATCCACCCTATGGTGAAACCTTGTATTATAGTAGTGTTGTTTTCGTCGACGAAAACTAAAACTAAAACCTTCGTTAACGAAAATGTTGACTTTTCGTCAACGAGAACTAAAACTAAAATTAGCAGCAAGACTAAAGCTAGACGAAAACTACATCTAGTAGACAAAAGGCTGAATAAAAAACTGAAACTAAAACTCCCCAACGAAATAAAAACTAAAATCCACATTTATCGTTCTTTTCCGGTACTGCGGTCTGCGAGCGAACCATCTATTCCACGAAATTAATATGACCTATGACATATCTAATTTCTTTGATGATCGCGCATGCGCATCAATAAACACAGGACCATTTCATATAAGCAGGGTTGTTAACAATACTCTAAAAATGTATCGTCAATACCGATACCAATACTTCATGAAAACAGTATCGCCAATACCTATACAAATACTCAAGTAAAAATGTATTGCCAAAATCGATAGCGATACAATACCAATACTTTTGAGAAAAACAAGATGTTTTTATTTAAAATATAATGAGTGCAAGTTTCTCAAGTTTTTAACAAAATGTAAAAACAATAGAATACATTGTCAAAGTACAATTTTAATGCTAATCACTTCACCACTTGGCACCACGTAAGAGGACCATCATTTCAAAATGATCATTGCTTAGCCTATATCGTAATGGCATATAAACACGCCCACCCAATGAAACCAGTCGCTCAACTTCAGCACTAGCCGTAAGTCCAGTGTTCAGTTGCAGGTATAGTTTCTTAATGCTTGGGTAGACTGCTAATGACAGCATTTTTGATGAATTATTTTCAAGGTATATGTCTACTTCAGCAGAACTGTTACTATTAAGCAATTCGTCCTGGTTAAAGTTAGTAGCTATCTGGAACAAACAAAATCGCTCATCTTGAGTCATGGCATTGGCACGTGACACAATGTGATAGTGTGAGTTATAATGTGACAATGAACTCAGTCTCAGTACACTGAGCTGTCATATCTGTGACTTCTATTATTATGCTTCAATCTATTTTAACAATTGGTCATGAACAATGATGTTATTGGTTACTGGTGTTTACAAGCAGTGGCGCAACCAGCAAAAAGTGCTGGGGGGGGGGGTTCACAGAGTGAAAAAAACTTGACAGTTTGACAGTCTTTTTTGTAACTTTATAACGTAAATTATGTATTGATGATTTGGCCTGGGGGGGGGGGGCGCTCAAGCCCCCCGCCCCCCCCGGTTGCGCCACTGTTTACAAGACTAAAACTAAAAGTGAAACTAAAATGAATAAGACGAAAACTAAAACTCTAGTGTTTTAGATTTAGTTGACGAAAACTAAAACGAAAACTAAAGATTGGGCCTAAAACTAGAAACTAGACTAAAACTAAAATTATTACAGAATAAACGAAATAAATCCTGAAACTAAAATAGGACCTGGGACTAAAACAACACTAGTCAAAGTAGAACGTAAACTGTGTCAAGTTGGTTGTTAGATTTGTCAATATATTCTCTAAATTATGCCAATGCGCCAATATGAAAATATTACATCAAAATAATTGTCATAATTACAATTGTTGCTATTATAAAAAACATTACAAAATGCTCTAATTCATAGATACATTTTCATGACAATGAAAGATATATTTCGAAATAATATTTCTTCAAATAAGGGTTTATTTCCCTGAATTAATAAAACATATGGTTAATCTCAATATTTTGGTTAAATCTTTTTTTTGGATGCATGTTTACTCATTATTATTACTTTTACAGTATCCGTAAGATGCGCTATTTGTCTCCTTTTTGTTACACAATCTGCGAGTGTTTAATGTCCCCAAAAACATTTCAAATAACAATAGCACAAAGTTTCTAAAACTAATCGATTTTCTAAAATAAATGATTAAAAAAATTTTGTTAATAAATGTTAATCATTTAATGAATTTTTTTTTTGATGCAAGGGACATAGTTCAGTTATTACCGTCGTCCGCCTTAATAAAACACGAGTTAAATTTCTTGAGTAGTATAATGATAATAAGAGCATTTTCGAAAAAAAAATGCTCTATCGTCCCCGTTTTGTCTGTCTGTCTGTCTGTCTGTCATCACCCTAGATCTCAACAACCATAAGTCCTAGACCCATGATGTATATATCATTTTGTAGGTCTTGGCCTGCCAAGAAATGACTTTTTTCCATTTCGCGATCTGACCTCTGAGGGCCGTAAAAGGGGCCTTAGTACCCTTTTTTACTATATAAGCTATATTAATAAAGGAGCGCTATATCTAAGCAACTATAAGGCCTAGACCCATGATGTATATATCATTTTGTAGGTATTGGCCTGCCAAGAAATGACTTTTTTCCATTTCGCGATCTGACCTCTCAGGGCCGTAAAAGGGGCCTTAGTACCCTTTTTTACTATATAAGCTATATTAATAAAGGAGCGCTATATCTCATCAACTATAAGTCCTAGACCCATGATGTATATATCATTTTGTAGGTCTTGGCCTGCCACGTGTACATCAAAAGTTCATTTCGCAATAGGACCTCTGAGGGCCGGGCTTCAGGGCTCCTAAGGGGCTTATATATTATATATAGTTTATAAGCTAAACAAAGGGGCGAAATCATTATTTATTTTTGTAACAGTTATTCAACATGACTCACTTCCCTTACTTTTTATAAAACCCATAATCAATGACAACTTTGCAGCACAGCTCAATCAACCCAAAGTCATCATTTGTTGGGACTTCAATCAAGATTTCAAAGAGCCCGGGGCAGAAATTGAAAACTTCTTCGAAACAAACTTCAACAATGAACTACTTTCACCAAGATTGGCAACAACAATTTATCAAACAACAATTGACGGAGTTTTCGGACGATTAAATGACTACAATTTAGAATGTTTCAATTATGAGTCCTATTTCAGTGACCACAAACCACTTGTAGTTAGATTTAAGAGAAAATAATTTTGTTTTCAAATATAAAGAAATGTCTTTTTAATATCTTTTTTCAGATATATGCATTACACAATTGAATTTATAAACATTTCCAAAATTTACAAATATTTACTGAAAGATAGCATACGTACTGATACATAATACGAAAATGCTCTAACACGTCCTGTGTCCAGAATGGAACAGGCTTAGATTGCTTGTTTTTTGTGTGTACTTATTTGTTTAGATGTAGCGACACTCACACCGGCGCTCTGTAGGAACGGGAGACACGCTTCAACACCGCCAATATAGCCTTGAAATTAATAAAATCTTATTACTAATACTATAATATTTGGAGCAAATATCTGGAAAAAACAAAATCGCTCATCTTTGGCTGCGGCTATGGGCATGTATATCGTTACTCCCGGTGACATTCGGTGGAATTCCGATACAGTTTTAGAATTTAATACCATTCAATTAATTATTTTTCATGAAATTTAGTTAATAATAAAAAAAATGAATTAATAAATAAAAACAATTTATAAATATAAATAAGCACAAAAGAATTAACAACGCAATTAACAAACATACACACAAGAATACAGTACGGTATATAATGTATCACTATATAACCTATAAACACTTATAGTATATACTTATATTCATATATATATACATAAATACATATATATATATATATATATATATATATATATATATATATATATATATATATATATATATATTAGGGTTGCTCACTTTATAGTGGAAAAAAATCAAGTTGATTTTTTATCAAGAGCATTTTAGTTCTCTGGTTCACTGTGATTTAAAACATGTATATACCAAATTTCACACCATTTGGGCTCCTATAAATACTGCCTCAGTGCACTTGTTATCTCGTGTTTTATGGTATTCGGCAGTTGCATTAAATGAAAATTGTGCAAGGTCTTAGATACAAAGAACAATTATATTACACAGCAGGAACTAGACAGTAAAATAATACTAGTTACATGACACATTAACCGGAATGTATTGCAAAGTTGTTCTAAGTACGCCATACAAAAATACACTTAATTTTTTTTTAGTCTGTGCTTTCTGAGTCATGAAGGTCTGCAAGTTTCAATCTCTTCAGCACAGTTGATTTTTTTGTGCCTGGACATTCTTTGTGATGCTGTTCGACAATTTGGATCAATTAGGCCTACTGCTTTTCCTCCTCTGATTTGATGAAAGATGAGTTGAATGATAAAGCCCGTATAATTCCCCGCTCGACACAGTCATAAACAACTTTCAAGGAAGAGACCACTGACGTAGCCTTTTGAAAGGATGGAGTTTGTTGCTAGGTGGAAGCATCAGTCATGAAAAAACATGTGGGAAGCAGAAGATCATTAAAGAAGAGCAGCGATGACGAGGTCACAAAATCCTTTAATGTCACATTATGAAGTGCTGAAGGATCATTTGTGCTGCGGATGCACCTTTCTTCTTTCTGATCATCATATATATATATATATATATATATATATATATATATATATATATATATCTACTAGTTGCAAGTACCCGGCTTTGCCCGGGTTTAAAAAAAGGTTTTCTGTTTACCTTCTGTTTTCTCCCTACCCCCTCTCTCCCTTCCTCTCTTCCTCCCTCCCTCCCCCTCTCTCTCCATTTCCCTCCCTCTCCATCCCATCTCTCTCTCCCTCCCTCCCTCTCCCATCTCCCTCTCCTTCTCTCCCCCATGTCCACCTCCCTCCCTTCCTCACCCCCCTTCCTCCTTCCCTCTCTCTCCCTCCCTGCCCCCTCTCTCTCTCTCTCTTATCTCTTCCTCCAATTTCTCCCATCCTCTCTCCCTCTCTCCTTCCCTCCCCTCTTTCTCCATCCCCTAACCCCTCTCTCCCTCCCTCCTTTCTCCCTCCCTCTCCAGCTCTCTCTCTCCCCTCCCCCTCTATCCCCCTTCCTCCCTCCCTCATTCCCTCTCTCCCTCCCCTAACCCCCTCACTCTTTATCTCTCTCTCCCTCCCTCTTTCCCAGCCTCTCTCTCCCTCCTTCCCCTCTATCTCCCATCCTACCCCCTCTCTCCCTCCCTTCCTTTCTCTTTCCTTCCCTCCCTTTCTCTCCCTCTCTCCTTCCATCTCCCATCTCCCTCTCTCCCCCCTCCCTCTCTCCCCTCCCTCCCTCCCCCTCCCTCTCTCCCCTCCCTCCCTCCTACCCTCCCTCTCTCTCTCTCTCTCTCTATATATATATATATATATATATATATATATATATACTTATTATTATGGCTTCACACTTCTTCTATAATCCTTCTTCATTCCTTTAACTTCCTCAAGCTGTACAAATAGGGAAGCATGAAAAAACATCAAAAATTCTTTGCAGCACAAAGGCACAATACAGCACCAGCGCGCAAGTTCTATTCCATCATCGGGAAATAACGTCACAGAGGAATTTTATTTATGGCGCTGTCGAGATTACTTTAATATAGTAAAATACTAAAATAAAAAAAAAATTACTTACAATTAAACTACCCATCCAGATGAAACGAAATCTGTCCTATAACCGTCCCCATGTAATTATGTGTAACAAATTTCACGTTTTTTTGGTTGTCTGCATCTTGAGTTATAAGGGAACAGACAGACAGACAGACAGACAGACAACAAATGCGTCTTATAAGTATACTAGTTGCAAGTACCCGGCTAAGTATATATATATTTATATTTGTTGCAAGTACCCGGCTTTGCCCGGGTTTAAAATAAGGTTTTCTGTTTACCTTCTGTTTTCTCCCTACCCCTTCTCTCCCTTCCTCTCTCTCCCTCCCGCCCTCTCTATCCCTTTCCCTTCCTCCCTTTCTCCCTCCCTCCTTCTCCCTCTCTCTCCCTCGCTCTCTCTCCCATCTCTCTCCCTCCCACCCTCTCTCTCCCATCTCCCCCCTCCCCTTCGTTCTCTCCCCCCTGTCCATCCCCCTCCCTCCCTCCCTCCCCTTCCTCCTTCCCTCTCTCCCTCCCTGCCCCCTCTCTCTCTTTATCTCTTCATCTCATTTCTCTCATCCTCTCTCCCTCTTCACCTCTCTCCCTCTTCCTCCCTCCCTCATTCCCTCTTTCCCTCCCTGCCCCCTCACTCTTTATCTCTCTCTCCCTCCCTCTCTCCCACCCTCTCTCTCCCTCCCTCCCCTCTCTCCCTCCCTACCCCCTCCCTCTCTCCCACCCTCTCTCCCTCCTTTCTCCCTCCCTCCCCTTTCCACCTCTCTCCCTCCTCCTCTTTCCCCCTTCCTCCCTCCCTCATTCCCTCATTTCCTCTCTCTCCCTCCCTGCCCCCCGTTATTTATTGATTTGGTGAACTTTCAGCATTTTGGTCAAATTAACGCATTTAGGTATTGCGTTAAAAATTTTATTCGCAAATTTTTTTTGACGCGTTAATCGCAAATTAACGAAGTTTAATCAGCAGCCCTAATGTATATATATATATATATATATATATATATATATATATATATATATATACTTATTATTATGGCTTCACACTTCTTCTAAAATACTTCTTCAATCCTTTACCTTCCTCAAACTGTACAAATCAGAGAGCATGAAAAAACATCAACAATTCTTTGCATCACAAAGGCACAATACAGCACCAGCGCGCAAGTTGTCTGTATGTCTGTCTGTCTGTCTGTTCCCTTATAACTCAAGATCCAGACAAACAAATAACGTGAAATTTGTTACACATACACATAATTACATGGGGAAGGTTATAGGAAAGGTTTCGTTTCATCTCGATGGGTAGTTTAATTGTAATAAATTTTTTTTTATTTTAGTATTTTACTATATTAAAGTAATCTCGACGGCGCCATAAATAAAATTCCTCTGTGACGTCATTTCCCTATGATCGAATAGAACTTGCGCGCTGGTGCTGTATTGTGCCTTTGTGATGCAAAGCATTGTTGATGTTTTTTCATGCTCTCTGATGTGTACAGTTTGAGGAAGGTAAAGGAATGAAGAAGGATTTTAGAAGAAGTGTGAAACCATAATAATAAGTATATATATATATATTTATATATATATATATATATATATATATATATATATATATATATATACATATAAGACGCATTCTTTGTCTGTCTGTCTGTCTGTCTGTCTTTCTGTCTGTTCCCTTATAACTCAAGATCCAGACAAACAAATAACGTGAAATTTGTTACACATGCACATAATTACATGGGGAAGGTTATAGGACATGTTTCGTTTCATCTGGAAGGGTAGTTTAATTGTAATTAATTTTTTTTTTTAGTATCTCTATACTTATAAGACGCATTTTTTGTCTGTCTGTCTGTCTGTATGTTCCCTTATAACTCAAGATCCAGACAAACAAATAACGTGAAATTTGTTACACATACACATAATTACATGGGGAAGGTTATAGGAAAGGTTTCGTTTCATCTCGATGGGTAGTTTAATTGTAATTAATTTTTTTTTATTTTAGTATTTTACTATATTAAAGTAATCTAGACGGCGCCATAAATAAAATTCCTCTGTGACGTCATTTCCCTATGATCGAATAGAACTTGCGCGCTGGTGCTGTATTGTGCCTTTGTGATGCAAAGAATTGTTGATGTTTTTTCATGCTCTCTGATGTGTACAGTTTGAGGAAGGTAAAGGAATGAAGAAGGATTTTAGAAGAAGTGTGAAACCATAATAATAAGTATATATATATATACATATATATATATATATATATATATATATATATATATATGTATATATATATATATACATATATATATATGCAGAGAGAGAGAGAGGGGGGGAGGGAGAGAGAGATAAAGAGAGAGAGATAAAGAGAGAGAGAGAGGGGGCCAGGGGGAAAGAGAGGAAAGGAGGGTAGGAGGGAGGGCGGGAGGGGGAGAGAGGAGGGAGGGGGATGGACAGGAGGGAGAAAAGGAGGGGGAGAGAGGGAGATGGGAGAGGGAGTAGGGGAAGAGGGAGAGAGAAAGGAAGGGAGGGAGATAGGGGTAGGGAGGGAGAGAGAGGGGAGGGAGGGAGGGAGAGAGATAAAAAGTGAGGGGGGGCAGGGAGGGAGAGAGAGGGAATGAGGGAGGGAGGAAGGGGGAGAGAGGGGGAGGGAGAGAGAGGTGGAAAGGGGGAGGGAGGGAGAAAGGAGGGAGAGAGGGGTTAGTGAGGGAGAGAGAGGGGGAGGGAAGGAGAGAGGGAGAGGATGGGAGAAATGGGAGGAAGAGATAAAGAGAAAGAGGGGGCAGGGAGGGAGAGAGAGGGAATAACCAAATAATGTGAAATTTGTTACACATACACATAATTACATGGGGAAGGTTATAGGACAGGTTTCGTTTCATCTGGAAGGGTAGTTTAATTGTAATTAATTTTTTTTTATTTTAGTATTTTACTATATTAAAGTAATCTCGTCGGCGCCATAAATAAAATTCCTCTGTGACGTCATTTCCCGATGATCGAATAGAACTTGCGCGCTGGTGCTATATTGGTTCTTTGTGCTGCAAAGAATTGTTTATGTTTTTTCATGCTTCCCTATTTGTACAGCTTGAGGAAGTTAAAGGAATGAAGAAGGATGTTAGAAGAAGTGCGAAGCCATAATAATAAGTATTTATATATATATATATATATGTATATATATATATATATATATATATATATATATATATATATAGAGAGAGAGAGAGAGGGATGGAGAGATAAAGAGAGAGAGGGGGCAGGGGGGAGAGAGAGGAAAGGACGGTAGGAGGGAGGGGGAGAGAGGGGGGAAGGGAGGGGAGAGAGGGAGGTAGGGGGGATGGACAGGGGGAGAGAGGGAGGGGAGAAGGAGATGGGAGAGGGAGGGAGAGAGGGAGAGAGAAAGGGAGGGAAGGAAAGAGAAAGGAAGGGAGGGAGATGGGAGAGGGAGGGAGAGAGGGGAGGGAGGGAGAGAGAGAGGTTGGGAGAGAGGGAGAGAGAGGGTGGGAGAGAGGGAGAGAGAGGGTGGGAGAGAGGGAGGGGGGCAAGGAGGGAGAGAGGGAATGAGGGAGGGAGAGAGATAGAGAGAGGAGGGAGGGAGAATGAAGGGAGGGAAAGAGGGGTTAGGGAGGGAGAGAGATGGGAGGGAACGAGAGAGGGAGGAAATGGGATAGAGAGGGAGGGAGGAGTGAGTGAGAAGGAGGGAGGGAGAAAAGGGGGAAGGGAGAGGGAGGGAGGGAGAGAGAGAGGAAGGGAGACAGGGGGTAGGGAGAAAACAGAAGGTAAACAGAAAACCTTATTTTAAACCCGGGCAAAGCCGGGTACTTGCAACTAGTATATATATATATATATATATATATATATATATATATAGAAAGAGAGAGAGAGAGAGAAAGAGAGAGAGAGAGGGAGTGAGAGAGAGATAAAGAGAGAGAGAGGGGGAAGGGGGTTAGAGAGGAAAGGATGGTAGGAGAGAGGGAGGGGAGAGAGGGAGGGAGGGGTGGACAGGGAGGAGAGGAGAAGGGGGAGAGAGGGAGATGGGAGAGGGAGCAGGGGGGAGAGGGAGATGGGAGAGGGAGCAGGGGAGAGGGGATGAGAGAAGGGAGGGAGAGAGGGGGTAGGGAGGGAGATAGAGGGGAGGGAGGGAAAGAGAGGGTGGGAGAGAGGGAGAGAGAGAAAAAGTGACGGGCAGGGAGGGAGAGAGAGGGAATAAGGGAGGGATAAATGGGGAGAGAGAGATGGGAGAGAGGGAGGTAGAGGGAGGGATGGAGAAAGGGAGGGAGGGAGGGAGAGAGAGAGGAAGGGAGAGAGGTGGTAGGGAGAAAACAGAAGGTAAACAGAAAACCTTATTTTGAACCCGGGCAAAGCCGGGTACTTGCAACTAGTATATATATATACATAGATAGATAGATAGATATAGAGTGTGTTTGTAGAAGCTATACATCTCTAAGATTTTTTTTGTAGGCCAGTGTGCTATAGAAGATATTATTTACAGCCTTAGAATAAAAAAAATATTCTTTATAATTAAATTCATCTGATTTTATAATATAGCTCAGCAATATAATACATCTTTACGTTTATAGACCAGAATACTTCTTATAGTCATAAACAAAAGGTAAAGTTCTCTTAAGCCCCTAAGGGCTCGTCGGGGGTAGATGAAGTGTAGAATTCATCTGTTTCAGTAACCTCGGCATATGAAGGGATTGTGTGATTAGCATAACGCCCTGCAGTCTTTACTCCCCTATCTTAAAGTCAGGTACCCATTTAAAGCAGGTTGGACTTGGTACACCAGGAAAAGGATAAAATCCCAAGGTTCTCACCAGGCTCGTAGCATGCGGGGGGGGGGAACTGGAGGGCCGGGCCCCCTGCGTTTTGTCTGGCCCCCCTCTGCTTGTTTGCTCTTCTTAGTAACATTTTTTCCTTGGCCACCCCTGCTATTGGCCTGGCCACAGCTGTAGAATTTTCACGCTACGGGACTAGTTCTCACTGAGGTTTGAACCCAGGACCCTCCGGTCGACAATCAAACGCCCTACACCCCACGACTTTCCGCCCCCTTATATATGTGTTTATAGTAAAGATTCAATTAACGTCAGGTACTAAGAACAGCATTCCTCTTCATCATACTGGCTCCAATATATATATATATATATATATATATATATATATATATATATATAATAGCGGTGTGGGTTCTGCGTTAAATCGAAAGTAATACAACAGTATTACTTCCAGTTTAAAATACAATCATGGAAAAATCGGATCTGCCCGAAACCAAAAAGTAACATAGCGTTCTGATCAAGCCTAAGGGAAAATAACTCTATGCAAAGGTTTTGCAGCTAGTCTAAAAGAATTATTTAGTGTATAATGTATTAGTAAAAGGACTACCAAACCCACCCCGCTTAACGGTTTTTTTTTACCATTCCTTATCATCGCCTATCACACTTCGCCCCCCCCCCTCCACCCCAAAAGACTTTACGTCATAAGTGATTGACCCTTTTGTATTTCAGAGCCAGTGTGGTAGTCGTCGAGATCAAAATCGCTGACCCAAGACTACAGAGTTGACTGAAAGTCAATTAGACTTGACACTACTAGCTTCGGGCTGTCGAACGAGCGAGCGAACTTTCTCACGACAGCGCGGCGACATGGGTGACGGGATTCAAAGCAGTACTTCAAAACTGCTTTCGATCTATTGGAACCAAACATCGCCATCGACGACACCAATCGTCAACAAAGTCGTTTACTTCAGCGACGACTTTTACTTTTCCTGCTACCTGGGATCGAGCGAGTACATCTTGCCCCACCAGATTCTGCTCTGCTTCGTGAACCCCGTGTGCTCCCTCACTGGCATAGCGGTCAACACCCTGTGCCTGGCCATATTGCGAAAAAGCGGTCTCCGCAAGCCGTCAAACATCCTCCTATTCACGCTGGTCGTGGCGGACAGCATGAACCTGTTCATCAACATCAACTTGGCCGACATGCTCCGTTACTTCGGGCCGGTGAAGAGCAGGCCGAACTACTGCACCTGGGAGTACGACGGCCAGCTGAACAAATTCCTAGAGATCTCGCACCAAGCGTTCATTTTTATCGGTACCTGGGGCCACACTGTTAACGCCACCATCCCCCATGATGATCACGCTAGAGAGGATTCTCGCCGTTTATTTCCCTGTCACGTTCAAGAAGCTGATCACGTCCAAGTCGACGCTTACTTCCTGTGGCTGCCCTACAATATTTTCGCGATATTCCTTCGGCGGCTGGCTTATTACAGACTTTCCAACGGAAACATTGTTACACCAACAGACCTAATCAGACAGAATTACAACGTTATACTGAGCTTTACCGCTTACGGGATGGAAACTCTAGCCTCCTGGCTGCCCAGCTGCTTCATTTGCATCGGCTGTATACTTATAGGCATCAAAGTCAAAATGTCGATGTACAAACGTCGCAAAATGGCCAAGAAACAGGAAGTCCAAAAGTGGTCCCCAAGAACGACCCGCACACTTCTAACGACGTGCCTGATTTTCGCGGCCAGCCATGCAATCAATTCGATCATCAGCACGACCTTCACCTTTGACGGTAAAATCCCCATGTTCTCATTTTTCATGGTGCACATTTCAGAATTAATAAATATCTTGAACTGTTCCAGTAACTTCCTGGTCTATATAATTAGTAACAGACATTTGCTGCAGATCTTTCTTCAGATCACCGGAAGTGATAAACAAAAAGTGGGTGTGTGATTGCGGAAGAAGCAATAAGAATTTACTCTTAAAACAACGGCTACTTTCTGTCTGTTTGTCTGTCCATGTAACTTTAATAATTTAAAATAGGACCTACAAAAAGGGCCAAAGAAATTCTAAAGAAAAAAAAATAGAATTTCATAGGAACGTAATTAATATAATAAACAATATATACATAAATAATGAAATTAAAAAAATGGCTAATAATTCTATATTTTTCATCATTTCATATATTTAAAAAAATGTAAATAGATGTACAGGTATAAATAGATGTACAGGTATAAATAGATGTACAGGTATAAAGAGATGCACAGGTATAAATAGATGTACAGGTATCAATAGATGCACAGTTATGAATAGATGTACAGGTGCAAATAGACGGGTGTAAATAGATGGACATGTGTATATAAGACATAGGCTTAAATAATTTTTGTCACCATACAATTATATAGGCTAGTTGCCTGACGTCGCCGCGTGATTGAACAATATGGAGATTCAATTGAAAGGAGCAGAAATATATATATATATATATATATATATATATATATATATATACATATATATATATATATATATATATATATATATATTGTAAGGTGCAGACAATAACATTTTGGAAGGGGTGACCAATGATATTTTGCAAAGATGGACAGTGAATTTTACAAAGATGGACAGTGATATTTACAAAGATGGACAATGATATTGTGCAAAGCGCGATCAATGATATATTGCAAAGGGATGGAAGGGTGGGCATGATATTTTGTCTGCAATAGCGCTTAGCAGATTCATTATTATGTTTTCGTTCGGCCCACAGTTAGTGATTTTGAGAAGCTATGGGGATAAGGCAGGGGTCGACAACCTGCGGCTCGCGAGCCGCATGCAATAGCGCTTAGCAGATTCATTATTATGTTTTCGTTCGGCCCACAGTTAGTGATTTTGAGAAGCTATGGGGATAAGGCAGGGGTCGACAACCTGCGGCTCGCGAGCCGCATGCGGCTCTTTCGATGTCAAGTTGTGGCTCTTTCGATGTCCGATTGCGGCCTAATG
Organism: Bulinus truncatus; assembly: GCA_021962125.1. Lineage (NCBI taxonomy): Eukaryota > Metazoa > Mollusca > Gastropoda > Planorbidae > Bulinus > Bulinus truncatus. The sequence goes on along the minus strand of JAGDYQ010000036.1, from coordinate 3,726,727 downwards.
AAATACCATAATCTTGAAACAAAAATTTTAGTGGCTCTTTAAAAACTGAGAAAAATGAAAATTTTAACTTTTGGCTCTTCCGTCTCAAAAGGTTGCCGACCACTGGGATAAGAGGGGATTATGAAAAAGATTGCTGTAAGGTCGGAATGAATTTGTACTGGGAAGGTGGGTGTTAGCCTTTGTGTATGTTTAATTAATGCGTTAAAACACTGCGATTTCATCTTTCAACGCAAAATCTAAATGCGTTAAAGGTCTCATCAGGTTGTTCAACAACTCATTAAACTATAATTGAGGCCAAATTACAATATTTCATATGAGGTGATAGTACTAGTGTCGCCTATGGGTGATAGTACTAGTGTCTGTCTATGGGTGATAGTACTAGTGTCTGTCTCCGTAAATTAATTTGACCATATTCAAGCTCTTGACATGTCACTTTTTCAAAATACAGACACACGTAAACCTTGACACTCATACGTTAGTGGCACACTGATATACACGTAAGCCTTGACACTCTTACATCAACGCCATACTGATACACACACGCAAATCTTGACACTCATACATCAATGCCACTCTGATACACACACGTAAATCTCGAGATTCATTCACCAGTGCTACACTGATACACACACGTAAACCTCGAGATTCATTCATCAGGGACACACTGATACACACACGTAAACCTCGAGATTCATTCATCAGTGACACACTGATACACACACGTAAACCTTGAGATTCATACATCAATGCCACACTGATACACACACGTAAACCTTGAGATTCATACATCAATGTCACACTGACACACACACGCAAAACATTGACACTCTTACATCAACGCCATACTGATACACACACGTAAACATTGACACTCTTATATCAACGCCACACTGATACAGACACGCAAAACATTGACACTCTTACATCAACGCCACACTTATACACACACGCAAAACATTGACACTCTTATATCAACGCCACACTGATACAGACACGCAAAACATTGACACTCTTACATCAACGCCACACTTATACACACACGCAAAACATTGACACTCATACATCAATGCCACACTGATACACACACGTAAACCTTGAGATTCATACATCGATGCCACACTGGTACACACACGTAAACCTTGAGATTCATACATCCATGCCACACTGATACACACACGTAAACCTTGAGATTCATACATCAATGCCACACTGATACACACACGCAAAACATTGACACTCTTACATCAACGCCATACTGATACACACACGTAAACCTTGACACTCATATATCAATGCCACACTGATACACACACGTAAACCTTGAGAATCATACATCGATGCCACACTGATACACACATAAACCTTGAGATACATACATCAATGCCACACTGATATACACATAAACCTTGAGATTCATACATCAATGCCACACTGATACACACACGTAAACCTTGAGATTCATACATCAATGCCACACTGATACACACACGCAAAAAATTGACACTCTTACATCAACGCCACACTTATACACACACGCAAAACATTGACACTCTTACATCAACGCCATACTGATACACACACGTAAACCTTGACACTCATACATCAATGCCACACTGATACACACATAAACCTTGAGATTCATACATCGATGCCACACTGATACATACGTAAACCTTGAGATTCATACATCAATGCCACACTGATTCACACACGCAAAACATTGACACTATTACATCAATGCCACACTGATACACACACGCAAAACATTGACACTATTACATCAACGCCACACTGATACACACACGTAAACCTTGACACTCATACATCAATGCCACACTGATACACACACGCTCCTTCATAGAGATATGTAAAGGTCATTAAAGTGTATAGTTTCTTTCTATCTTTTTTTTTTCCAGGTCGTAAAGCTAGAGCATGGTCTCTGAGTATGGCTCTTCTCAGTTATAGATATAGTGACAAACGTTTCAGTGTTTCCTTTTGCGATGGTTCGAGTCATTTAAAAAAAAAAACCGGCTTAATGTTGCAGCGTGATCAGCGGTATTCTCTGAAATATGTATTGCAATATCTTCTTGTAAGTTTTAATTGAAACCAGCAACTTAAGCCTGTTCCATTCTGGACACAGGACGTGCTGGCGCATTTTCGAGTTATGTATCAGTACGTTTGTTAGCTTTCAGTAAATATTTGTAAATTTTGGAAATGTTTATAAATTCAATTGTGTAATGCATATATCTGAAAAAAAAATATCAAAAAGACGTTTCTTTATATTTGAAAATATTATTTTCTCTTAAATCTAACTACACGTGGTTTTTGGTCACTGAAATGGGACTCATAATTGAAACATTCTAAATTATAGTTATTTAATCGTCCTAAAACTCCGTCAATTGTTGTTTGATAAATAACTGTTGCCAAACTTGTTTCACTTCCGTTCAATAACCCAATCATTTGGTGCGCCACCACAGCGTTTAAGGTGTAAAACGGGGCCATGAAAATGACACAATTATTAATATAGCTTATATAGTAAAAACGGTAAAAACACTGATGTCCAGCCATTAGAGGTCAGATAGCGAAATGGACTTTTTATGAAGGAATGGCAGGCCAAGACCTACAAAAAAGTATATACATCATGGGTCTAGGACTTATGGTTGCTGAGATCTAGGGTGATGACAGACGGACAAAAGCGGACACAATAGCGCATTCGACTTCTCGAAAATGCGCTAAAAAAAAACACGATGAAATCAAAGTAACGGTTACCTCCATAGACCCCATTGGTCGGCATAGCCAGGATCAGGGATCATGTTGTGTTAGTTAATATCACAGGCGAGGATGACCAAGAGTGAACGGACATGAGTATAGACATGAACCAATGATAAGGAAAAACTGTTGCCGACCTTCTCTTTGGTCTTGCGGGTCGCAGTTTGCTCAGGGCTGGCATAGACTCTCTGAACATCATATACTTCAAACTAAAATGCTTTTGTTGTAGTGTTGAAAGCGTGCGCCAACTGCGTAGCCAACAGATTGTCAAATGACATGCACATGGTGTATAATCCACCATAGACAAACAACAATATCTATTGATCATAATATTATAATTGTCCGCTGGGGGTTTTGTCCGTGGGGGTTTTGTCCGCTGGGGGTTTTGTCCGCTGGGGTTTTTATCTATCTATCTATCTATCTATCTATCTATCTATCTATCTATCTATCTATCTATCTATCTATCTATCTATCTATCTATCTATCTATCTATCTATCTATCTATCTATCTATCTATCTATCTATCTATCTATCTATCTATCTATCTACCTGTCTGTCTGTCTACCTGTCTGTCTGTCTGTCTATCTATCTGTCTGTCTATCTATCTGTCTGTCTGTCTGTCTATCTGTCTATCTGTCTATCTATCTATCTATCTATCTATCTATCTATCTATCTATCTATCTATCTATCTATCTATCTATCTATCTATCTATCTATCTATCTATCTATCTATCTATCTATCTATCTATCTATCTGTCTGTCTGTCTGTCTGTCTGTCTGTCTGTCTGTCTATCTATCTATCTGTCTATCTATCTATCTCTGTATATATTTATACATATATATTAGGGTGGCTCACTTTATAACGGAAAAAATTAAGTTGACTTTTTTATCATGAGCATTCTAGTTTTCTGGTTCACTGTGGTTTGAAACATGTATATATATATATATATATATATAAAGATACACACACACACACTAGTAGTTGCCCGTTGCATTCGCAACTAAAGGTTTTATCTCAATAAAATGTTTATCATGAGAATTAATGGGAACTATTAACACGGAATTCTAAGTGCATAGCAAAAAACTTAGTAAATAGCCGGTTTGAGCAACATCTCTTAGTGATCTACCAATTGCATCTAAAGCATGGCTCGATGCCATCGCGCCGTCATCCAGCAAAAAGATTTTCGCTGTAAAATGTATTGTGCGCAAATTTTGTCTTACTGTCTTCTTTAATAGGAACTATTATCACGGAATTCCAAGTGCAGAATGAATTTTATTGTCCCCGTTTTGTCTGTCTGTCTGTCTGTCTGTCCGTCATCACCCTAGAGCTCAACAACCATAAGTCCTAGACCCATGATGTATATATCATTTTGTAGTTCTTGGCCTGCCATGTGTGCAGCAAAAGTTCATTTCGCGATCTGACCTCTGAGAGCCATAAAAGGGGCCTTAGAAAGTACCGTTTTTTACTATATAAGCTATATTAATAAAGGGGCGCCCTATATCTCAGCAACCATAAGTCCTAGACTCATGATGTATATATCATTTTGTAGGTCTTGGCCTGCCATGTGTACATCAAAAGTTCATTTCGCGATAGGACCTCTGAGGGCCGGGCTTCAGGGCTCCTAAGGGGCTTATATATTATATATATAGCCCCATTCTACACCTTGTACGTTCAATAACCCATTCATTTGGTGCGAAATACTGCAGCACGTAGTTTCACCAAGATTTATTAAGAAACTCATCAAATGAAATAGTAAGTTTGTGTTCTGAGTTTAATCGAAAGTATCAGAGCTATGCAGCAATTGACGGAGATTTCGGACGATTAAATGACTACAATTTCGAATGTTTTCAATTATGAGTCCTATTTCAGTAACCACAAACCACTTGTAGTTAGATTTAAGAGAAAATAATTTTTTTTCAAATATAAAGAAACGTCTTTATAATATTTTTTTACAGATATATGCATTACACAATTGAATTTATAAACATTTCCAAAATTTACAAATATTTACTGAAAGCTAACAAACGTACTGATACATAACATGAAAATGCTGTCAACAACCAATTTAACTCAGCTGTCAACAACCAATTAAACTCAGCTGTCAAAAACCAATTAAACTCAGCTGTCAACATCCAATTAAACTCAGCTGTCAACAACCAATTAAACTCAGCTGTCAACAACCAATTAAACTCAGCTGTCAACAACCAATTAAACTCAGCTGTCAACAACCAATTAAACTCAGCTGTCAACAACCAATTAAACTCAGCTGTCAACAACCAATTAAACTCAGCTGTCAACAACCAATTAAACTCAGCTGTCAACAACAAATTAAACTCAGCTGTCAACAACCGCAAAGCAATTGTGAGTGAGTGATGAACGGCAACTCAAACTACAAACAGTCTGCTTACTGATAGAATCACTAACGTTTTTACATTAAGTTTTTTGTTCCCTCATTTTATTAAATATTTACTTAAAAATACAATTTATTAAATATCTACTTAAAAATATCATTTTATTGAATATTTTCTTTCAAATACCATTTAATTAAATAAGTGTTTTAAGCCCGTCGAACGACGGGCGGAATTTTATATTTTATTTGCGACTATATTTCGTGGTCTAAAGCAAGTCACGTGATCGGTTAGGTCGGAAGCTGTACCCTGCAAAGCCTTTGCATAGAGATAAACTATTGTAAAGCTAGTGCTGAACCTAAGGATTTGTGGGTCCGGGAGCTTGGCCTGCATTTTGACATTCGATACCAAAACATGAAATTATGTACTTAATATTTAAATGTAAAAATAATTTAGGGGCTCCCCTCAAGCTTGGCCCAGCGGGACTTTTGATTTTGGATCCCCTCCCCTACCGTAGGTACGCCTCTGTGTTCAGCTTTGATACATATTTTCAAAATATTTTTTTTAAGTTATGAAATAATTAAAAATCTAATTAGTTGTTGTTTCTTTTTTCTTACAACATCCTAAAAGATAAATTATTTAAATAAAAAGAAATTTAAAGAGATCTAATAAGTAACTTTTCATTAAAGCAACTAAAAGAATACATTATAAAAAAAAAATAAAAAAGACATGTCCCTAAGAGGAATCGAACCTGGATAGTCAGCATTAAAAAAAAAAAATAATTCCAAGCAGCTTAACCATTCAGCCACCACGTCACACGAACGAAAAAATTTTAATGTACTATTAAAAAAATAATTGCTCGATTATTTTTGACTTCCGTTTATTACTAATGTTTACGCTTGACGATGTTAAAAGTGCTATCTGTTGTAATAAAAACTAAAATAATTTGAATGATATTATATGTTAATTATTACCTTTTAATATGGGACTTTAACAATTCATAATAAAAATCACAGAAACTATTTAAAACTGTAGAATTTTCAAAATAAAATATCGAATCGAGCGATGAAATAACGCCATTTTGAATTTTTGTTTTAGCTGGTCACGTGATTACTTTATCAAATACCATTGGTGGAACAAATACACAATTGCCTTTTATTATATATTGTGATAGTACCATCTGGAAAACAATTAAACTACTGAATTTGTAAATACGATTGATTAGGTTAATTAGGTGCTGATGTATGCCACCTTCCTAATGTACATAAATGACCTACATTTTATACGTCACAAATTACGTTTTACCCGTCAACGCTAACCAACCAAACCAAAACCAAAGAACCAAACAAACAAACCAACCAACCAAAACCAAATCAAAACAAACCAACAAAACCAAACCAAAACAAACCAACCAAATCAATGCACTGAAAATACTGTAAGGAATACAGTCCTCTTATTAGGAATATACCGTCCTCCTGTAAGGAATGAATGAAATGTATCCCTCCCCCCCCCTTACAGGTTTCGTCAATTCGTTCATCGTACAAAAGTAATGTGTGTATTTCCGTTTTTCTTTAAAAAAAACAAAAAAACTGTGGTCGACTTATCATTGAGGACTGCTATTGATTTAAGTATGAATATTTTTTGTACAGCTGTCCAAGTAAAACCTAAAAAAAAAACAACGTTTTGCCCTTAATTCTTTCAATGTTGAAATCAAAACTAAGCATTAAAAAAAATCTTTTTTTTTTTTTATAAAAATGCACTGAAAAGTAAATGACAACTACTTTATAATGCTTTTTTTTTTGCACATTGAAGGCACGATACAACCCTACCCATCGGGAAATGACGTCATAAAGAATTTTTTTTTTATTTATAGCGACAGCGCTCCCATTCTGCAAAAAAAAAAAAAAAAATTCTACCATCCGGACGTCCTAGATTATTTATAGCGACGGCTTTCCCATACAGGACGACCGGACGGACGATAAGATAGCTGCTTTATATGACATATATTTACCTATCTATTTGCATATCTCTGCCTATGTTTGTCTATCTATCTATCTATCTATCTATCTATCTATCTATCTATCTATCTATCTATCTATCTATCTATCTATCTATCTATCTATCTATCTATCTATCTATCTATCTATCCATCTATCTATCTATCTATCTATCTATCTATCATCTATCTATCTATCTTTATCTATATCTGCTTGTCTATTTCACTATAATGACCCCATTTTAAATCAGTTATCGCTGTTCACATATTCTAAAATATATTGACGTGTCAGTTACAATAAATACTTAATTATACAATTTTACAAATATCCAGTTCACTAAAACACTTAGAGATTTTTTTAATAAGAAATTAAATGATACTGATTTAAAAAAAAACAAACACAACGGATTGCTTACTTAAATTTGTTTATAATAATTCGTCTCTCTTTTTTTTTTAAATTTTCAATTTAACCCCACGGGGGGGGGGGGGAGAGACCAATCATATGATACACACAAACGAGTACAAATAGCAAGATCGTTTTTTTTCCTTTATTATCTCCCGACAATTACCCCCCCCCGCCCCTCAAACATCCCCCACCCTCTAAACAAATCTCCCCCCTTCCCCGCCCCTCTCCCCCCACCCCCACCATCACCGCCACCACACCCTGTCAACTATATATTTTATATTTAAAAAAAAAAAATTATTGGATACTTTGATTGTCGGAGAGAGATTATTATTTTAAGATCTGAAAAAAAAATAAATTGGTTAATTAAAACAAACAAACAAACACAAACAAAACTAGAATATCCAGAAAGAGATATAATGGTTGGTGGTTAACGGATAAGATCGTATGAATTCCGTCATGCCCCATTCACCGCTCAGCCTTTCGTGAAATTGCCGAGACGTTTGCTATCAGCTTATGAAAGAGCTCTTTTTCGCCTCAGGCAAGACATTCGGTAGTCTATACTGGCATCACTGCAACGGTGTGTGTACAATTTTAAAACAATTATTTTAGTTCACTTATTTTCTCCCCCCCCCCCCGCCGCTCTTTCCAAAATCTGACAAAGGGAAAACGCGTTGTGGCCAGAGTTAGATTTTTTTTTTTTGCTGGAAAGTTTGCCTCTATCACTAAACCGATTCTTGTAAGTTATTGTAAAAAGGGAAAAAAAAATCCACACATGGTTAAGGTTTAAATCCAAAAACAGTCCAGTCGCAAAATCTGTGACGTCCGTGGTGAGTCGCGGAATCATTGCAATGAGCGCCTGCATTCAGATATTTCAAATGTTCAATGAAGAAAGAGGAGTTGCCCAAACTCTCTCTCCCTCCCCCCCCCCCATTAAAGTTAAGATAGGATTAAAATAGAAGCCTCTCGTTAGATAGATGAGATAGATAAAAATAGGTTTAGTAAATAGATTTAAAAAAATAGAGAAATACATGGACGGCTAAAGAGATGTAGATGGTGGGACGGGTGGCTGAGTGGTGTAGATACTCGACTGTCGACCTGAGAGTCATGGGTTCGATCCTCGGTGAGAACCATGTGGAATTTTTCCAGGTGAAATGTGTTTCAAAGTCGTCCCACAAGTCCACCCAACTTTAAATGGGTACCTGACTTTAAGTTGGGGAAGTAAAGGCGGCTGGGCGTTGTGCTAACCACACAACCCTTAATATGCCGAGGTTATAGAAACAGATGAATTCTACACTTCATCTGCCCCGATGGCTCGTTAGAGATAAAGAGAGAGAGAGATGGACAGGAAGATAGATAGATAGATACATGGATATAGATAGGCACAGAGTAAATAGATATAATAGATACAATAATAGATTCAGAGGCGTATTTACCAAAACTGTGACCCTAGGCACATGACCAATTTGGGGCCCCCTCGCCTATAAGGCATTTAAAAATGATCAGAATACAACAATAGTCAGAACACTCATGTATTATTTAACATGCATACTACATAGTTCTGCATACTAGCTAGAACTTACAATTGTCAGTTTATTACAGTTATATAACTTTTTTCCTGCTCTTCAATTTCGCGAACGTGTCAACGTGCGCATTGAAATCATTGAAATCGTATTCTAATGTCTCCTTTGATTCAATGCATAAAATAGACAAATCTCCCAGCCTACATTGGCTGATGGAATTCCGCAAGTAATTCTTGATCCTTTTCAACACAGAAAATGACCGTTCTCCAGTTGCGTTTGATATAGGAATGGGGAGAAAGATTCTTAGAAGCGTTTCCACATTGGAAAATGTAGTCCACCCATTGCTATAAGCTGGTACATCTTTACCGCAGATTTAGCGCCTTCTTCTTTAGCGAAATGCAAAACCTGTTTGATTTCATCGGCAGTGGTATCAGACTTAACATCGTCTTTGTATTCTTCGATCAAGGCCGAGATCTTTGTGTTCAAGTCATCTACCTTGTCCTTGAAAAATAGACGGAACAAATCATGTATAACTTTGCATGCTTCGATTCTGTGATCAAGTTCCGTGATCAATTTATTACAAATGGCGTTAACTGTGTTAACAATAAAATTATCACGACCAGTTAAAATAACTTCCGGTTCATTGCTTTCATCAGAAAACGGTTTTCGCTTCTTCTTGCGGCTCAGTTCATCTTGATATTTACAGTCTTTGAGATCCTCGTTCATAAGCAATGCTGCTCGCTCTTCAATACGGGTGAAATCATTTCGGACTTCGTTGTTAATAAATAGCTTCAGTGATTCTAGAAGATTTACACCAGCATCAAGATATAAATTTGAATTTTGAAGGGATTTTCTGGTTGCATTCATCCGCTGTAAAATTGTATCCCAAAGAATAGTCATCAATGCAGTTTCAAAAAGATCCATTTTATTAGCAAGAGCGTTAGCCTCATTTCTTACATCTGCCTTCTGATCACGATCTTCTGCTTGAAGAAAAGCTTCCTGAATACTAATGTAGTTCTGATGCAATGCAAACATTGCATCCGCTCTAGCTGACCATCTTGTGTCCGAAACTTTCTTTATGGTGCATCCATTTTTGACTAGATATCTTTTAAGGATGTTCCACCTGTGTGTGGATGCTGAGAACCAAACATAAACATGTTGAATAAAGTCAAAGTATAATACTGCTGAAAGCGACGATTCTGCAGCCGCATTACCAACTAGATTCAAACTATGGCTGGTGCAGGGAATGAAAACTGCATTGGGGTTTTGTACCTTGATTCGAGCCTGCAAGCCCGAGTATCTGCCAGACATGTTAGAAGCATTGTCGTAGCTCTGTCCCCTGCATTTTGTAATATCTAATCCCCAGTTCTTCAAAACTTCTAGTATCACTTGCTCCAGATTTTGAGCGTTAAGAGCATAGATGTCAACAAAAGTTAAAAATCGTTCTTTAATTTCACCATCAATGAGAACATATCTGAGTATCACAGTTAGCTGGTCCACGTGGCTAATATCAGGTGTTGAATCAACAATCAAAGAGAAATATATCGATTTCTTTACTTCTGATATAAACTGATCTCTGACAGCATTGCCCATTATTTTAATAAATTCGTCACAAGTAGCATGTGACAAATAACTGATAGAACCACTTCCTTGTTAACGTACCGTGCAATATGATTTGCTAAGAAAGGGTAAAATTTTGACAAGTTATTCAAGTAACTGGTAAAATTACCGTCATTGTTGGCATGACCACGAAAGGCCAAGCCTTCAGAGGAAAGAAACTGTACAGTTGCTACAATCCTTCGTAGAACTTCTCTCCAGTATTGCCTTTCATCATCTAACTGTTTGGCCATCTGTTCGTCAATACGCCCTTTTGCGTTCAATCGTTTAGCGAAAGTGCATATTGCTTGAACGTGTCCATACGAATTCTCATGTTCAGAAATTTTGGCGGCAATATTTTTCCAATCAGAACACCCGTTTGTTGAAAATTGACTAGCTTTATTGGGAAACAGTTTGCATACATAACAATACACACTTCCACTAGTTTCACTGAACATTAACCATTCACGTCTTTCTTTTTGGCCATTCGCCTTGGTTAAGTAAAAGTTATGTTGAGACAAATGACGAAAAAATTTTCTGCCACGATCTGTCATCAACATGCCAGCGCGTGAAAGGTCGCCAACATTTTTTGGTTTGAGATCCAAAACATAATTACGCATGGTTTCTGTCAAATTCGCTGGCCACATCTGTCAAAATTTCACCACAGTTGTTATCATCAACAGTTTCACTACTCACGACCTCCAGTATAGGACCTTCAGCCGGCTGTTCAGGTTCTGTCAAGTCTGTTGGCTCGGGCTCAGAATCCATACTGGCTGTTGCCGAGACGACTGGACTTGGATCATTAGCTGTTTTTTCTGTTTGAGTAGTTTCCGATGGTGGGATTACCGGTCGTTTCGCTAAAAATGTCAACAAGGCGCCTTCGTTTTTCGCATCTTCTGCTTTTCTTTTCTTTTGGATATCACGCTTTTTTGCACCTGTTTTTTGCATATTGTCTCATAGACATAGTTTTAATGAAACTGTACATGAAAAATGATCAATGATCATTCATCCACACAAAGCGTAGTGGGTAGCAAGAATAAAACTATCAAAATAGTGTAATAAACTGGCAATTAACAATTAGTTATTGCAATTTGCAAAAAATTAAAATTTGAATTAGAATTATTAATTAAAATCTGTGACGTAAGGTTCGCCAACTACTGGTACGTACCGTACGTTACTTGTCACTTCGAACACTAGCGCCAACTTTATTAATACGTCACAGCAAGCAAGACACAGTCAACCCACGTTCGACAACTCGCATATAGATTTGTGGAATTCCCAAAACCCTCATAGCAAGCGGGTTTTTTTATTTCTTTTATAAAACCAGGTTTTTGGGGCCCCTAAATTATCTGGGGCCCTAGGCGCGCGCCTAGTGCGCCTAGGCCTCAATTCGCCACTGAATAGATTAAAGAGATATAGAGGCAGATAGATAGACAGATTAGGCTGATAGATAGACAGACAGAAAGATATATAAAGATTGATAGATATACTATTAGACAGTCAGATTTCTTAGAGAGAATATATATATATATAAATAGACTAAATAGATGGATAGATTCGTTTATCATCTTTTCAGCCAGTGTATCACGGTGCCACGAGTCACGCGTATCTGCGGTAATAAGCCAGAGATAGAACTTCTGACATTAACGTTTGAAGAACCGAAACTCTTCACGATATTGCCGAAAGCAAATCATTCGTAGAATGTATATCTGGCATTAGAGCCCTTATTCGATGTGTCCGGGGGGACTTATCTGGCCCTCATTTCTTTGTTTATGGGGTTCCGGGCTGTAAATCTTCTTTTTTTTGGGATCTCATAGCATCACATTCGAAGGGAAGATCAGCTGACCCCCCCCCACTCCCCAGTATGCCTAACCCTATACACCAGGGTACGGCAAACTTTTTCTACGGAGGGCCACATTGAAAACTTGATTGTTATTGGCGGGCCGCATATATATTTCGTCTACTTCAATTACAATTGACAACGTATGAATTAAAGATAATTAACTTGTATTTGCCATTTTATTTCACATTCACACTTACAATTTTAAATACGAACATATACATGCATAAGGGCCGCAAATATACTCAGACGGGCCGCATGCAGCCCGCGGGCCGTAATTCGCCCACCCCTGGTATACACGGTTCTGTCCGAAAATATGTGTGTGTGTGTGCGCGCGCGCTTTAGGAATAATTATATAAACAACGCATTTGTAGAGTAGGTGATAATGGTAACCATTGTGGCGTAGATGTAGTTAATAATAAAACGCAAACTTCTAATGCAGTTAAATTTATTTTGCAGAACAAATATAAAAAAAAAAACCCAACACTGTTAAAAGTGTTAGTCTTAGCCACAGATTACTTATTATTATACAATATACAGGTCTGTGTTGCATCGCTGTATAAATAGTCCTCTGTTCTGTGTGAAGAACTCTCGCGCCATTGTTGCTGTTCGCCTTTTGTTTCCCATGACTCAGACCATTTTACACCACTGATTTGTTTCTTTTTTTTCAAGACATCTTTTAAATCAGTAGTTTTCACATCGTGCGGTGTGCGTTGCAATACTGTGATAAAAATTACTTTTGGCTTTAAATTGCCATGAACATACAACGCTTACACCGCATGATATGAAAACTACCCTCACTCGGGGAATTCCAAAAAACTTCGCATCATTTACAGTGCATGGAGACGACTAATCATTGTATTATTCGGGGAATTCCAAAACAGGAAATTTTCGCATCCGTCATTCTAAACACAACAAGGATTTCTTATTATGTTAAAAATAAATGAAAAAGCGATAATGTATTGTTTAATTTATCAGTTCATGGGTTTTTAGGAGCTTTATCAACTTTTATATCGATAATTATGCAACGATTTACTATCTATCTATCTATCTATCTATCTATCTATCTATCTATCTATCTATCTATCTATCTATCTATCTATCTATCTATCTATCTATCTATCTATCTATCTATCTATCTATCTATCTATCTATCTATCTATCTATCTATCTATCTATCTATCTATCTATCTATCTATCTATCTATCTATCTATCTGTCTGTCTGTCTGTCTGTCTGTCGATCTATCTATCTATCTATCTATCTATCTATCTATCTATCTATCTATCTATCTATCTATCTATCTATCTATCTATCTATCTATCTATCTATCTATCTATATATCTATATAACAGTTTTTCATAGCATAAAAATTAATAAGAACATTGATAATTTGATAATATTAACAGCTATTATAGTCTTTGGCAGAGACTTTGTCTAAATAGGTTATAATATCATTTAATAAACACACGAATTTAGCAGCATGGTGAATATGTTATGCTTTAAACGAATACTGGCCCTTTTATGCTTTAAACGAATACTGGCCCTTACATCTATCTACACCACTCGGGCTTTCATCTCAGCACATTGTATTGATGATTGTAAATTCTCTTTACCGTTAATTTTTAAAAATATCATTGACTTTACCAGTGATTATTACCCATGAACAAGTTTCCTGATCCCTTACCATACACTAGACTTTTAATCCTGTCTGATGTTGAGTTAAACTTTTAATATTCCACCTAAAATTTTCTACCTTTACATTGTGTTTTGTGATAAAATAACTACATAACTAAATGTTATTAATGGCGGCGACGAAAACATTGTTTCAAAACGAGGCTCGTGAGATGTGTATAACAGGTCTGAGCTTAAATAAATCTTTTAATAAATATCTTTTAACAAAAATATCGATTTTTTTTAATTTCATAGCATCGGAAATCGAAGATGGCATCAAGCCCTGCAGGTTATAGCTCAACAGGTGCAGTTTTTGATTGGTCATCTATCAATTCCAATATCGGGGTGACACCTTCTGATCCAATCACGGTGAAGCAAGAGCGAAATTTCATTTGCCTGCCAGGTCCTGAATCGTATCTGCTTTTGGTCCAACAATTTCTTTGCTTCGTTAATCCGACGCTCGCCCTGTTTGGAATGGTAGTGAATGGCATGTGTCTCGCCATACTCGCCAAAAGCGGACTCAATAAACCGACTAACATTCTCCTCTTTACCCTGGTGGTGGCCGACAGCATGAATATGTTCGTCAACATAAACTTCCCGTTAATGCTCTTATACTTTGGACCGATTAAAACCATGCGCGGCCACTGCACCTGGGAGTACGACACAGATTTCAATCTATTCCTTTTCAATTCCCTCCAGTTGTTCAGCCTCATCGGTCTTTGGGGGCGGCTCGTGAATGGTACGATCCCCGTGATCATTACCTTAGAGAGGATTCTCGCCGTGTACTTACCGGTCACCTTTAAGAAGTTGGTGACCACAAGGTCTACCCTGGCGGTTTGTCTGTTGTGTTACACTTTCTGGCTGCCCACAGCGATTTTCAACGCTTTCCTGCGTCGCTTTGCCTCCTTTCAACTCTCTAATGGCAAACTTGTCACGTCCGCCATCGCTACAGACATTTTAAGACAAAATTTTGCCCTGCTGACTGACTTTTTCGGTGTGGGGCTGGAAACTTTGGCGTCGTGGTTCCCCAGCTGCTTCATTTGCGTCGGGTGCGTGCTCATCGGCATCAAGGTGAAGATGTCCATGTATCGGCGCCGCAAATTGACCAAGATGAAAGAAAAGAAGTGGTCCATTAAAACCACCCGCACCCTTCTGACGACGTGCCTGATTTTCTCTTTCTCTCACGCCTTCAGTGCCATCGTGAGCATGACATCTTCCTTGGACCCCAACAGCTATCTGTTTGCCGTCTTTCTAGTTCAGCTGTCCCAGTTTATCAACACCGTGCAATGCTCCAGCAATTTTTTCGTCTACATAATAAGCAACAAGATCTTCTGGTTGATATTCATGAAGATGCTTGGGCAACAGAATAAACAAAAGTGAAAAAAAGATTATGACATCACATGATATTCAGGGATATGGAGCAGACCGTGATGTTGTCATGCCCCCACCCACCGTAGCTTTCAACATTTATTGACAATTATTTCGCTACACAATTAGTGGAAAGGAGGTAGAGAGGTTTTAATGGTGTTCATTCTGTGATCTTTTTAGAGCATTTTCGAAAAAAAATGCTCTATTGTCCCCGTTTTGTCTGTCTGTCCGTCTGTCCGTCATCACCCTAGATCTCAACAACCATAAGTCCTAGACCCATGATGTATATATCATTTTGTAGGTCTTGGCCTGCCAAGAAATGACTTTTTTCCATTTCGCGATCTGACCTCTCAGGGCCGTAAAAGGGGCCTTAGTACCGTTTTTTTACTATATAAGCTATATTAATAAAGGAGCGCTATATCTCAGCAACTATAAGTCCAAGTCCATGATGTATATATCATTTTGTAGGTCTTGGCCTGCCATGTGTACATCAAAAGTTCATTTCGCGATAGGACCTCTGAGGGCCGGGCTTCAGGGCTCCGAAGGGGCTTATATATTATATATACACCTTGTACGTTCAATAACCCGTTCATTTGGTGCGAAATACTGCAGCACGTAGCTTCACCAAGATTTATTAAGAAACTCATCAAATGAAATAGTAAGCTTGTGTTCTGAGTTTAATTGAAAGTATCCGAGCTATGCAACAATTGACGGAGTTTTCGGACGATTAAATGACTATAATTTCGAATGTTTTCAATTATGAGTCCTATTTCAGTAACCACAAACCACTTGTAGTTAGATTTAAGAGAAAATATTTTTTTTTCAAATATAAAGAAACGTCTTTATAATATTTTTTTTACAGATATATGCATTACACAATTGAATTTATAAACATTTTCAAAATTTACAAATATTTACTGAAAGCTAACAAACGTACTGATACATAACATGAAAATGCGCTAACACGTCCTGTGTCCAGAATGGAACAGGCTTAATTGCTTGTTTTTTTGTAATTCTGTATAGAAAAACATTGGCTTACATAGAGACCGCGCCCAGTACTCCAACTAGTGAAAGGCACAGAAACGCTAGAATTTCAACGCGTATTCTCATTTCTCCCATCTCGTTTTTTTTAAGGGTTCCATTTAATTTGTCGGCTCCCGGTGCCTCAACTGATATATATTCGCCTCTGATATTGAGAGGAAGCAAAGCTGTACATTTTGTTAAGTTGTACAATTCGACTTATTATGGACATTTTCTTAAATTTAAATTTAGCTCTACCGAAAAGAAAAAAAAATATCTAGTTTATTTCAATACAGGTCTGCAGCAAATTACAACTATCTAATTCAATATAGGTCTGCAGCAAATTACAACTATCTAATTCAATATAGATCTGCAGCAAATTACAACTTTCTAATTCAATATAGGTCTGCAGCAGATTACAACTATCTAATTCAATACAGGTCTGCAGCAGATTAAAACTTTCTAATTCAATATAGGTCTACAGTAGATTACAACTATCTAATTCAATACAGGTCTGCAGCAGATTACAACTTTCTAATTCAATACAGGTCTGCAGCAGATTACAACTATCTATATATATTAATACAATGATAAAATTGATTTTACTGATATATTCCATTGCTGTAAATGTACTGTTAATATTGTAATATTTATTTTCCAAAATGGCTGTTAACATTCTTTCCCATTGCTTAATTTATTCTGAGCTCTTCAGCCGAAACAGGGGCACGTTAGACAAGGCAATAAAGAAATTAATATTCGCCAATCATCAAAAGTCATGAGTTATTTTAAATCTCTGAATTTCATTCTTTTTGTTCCACGTTTTCCACTACATCGTCTCTCCTGTCTGTCTGTCTGCCTGTCTGTCCTATGTGTCCTGCCTGTTCAACTTTCTCCACTGCGATGCTTGTCTGTCTGTCTGCCTGCCTGTCTACCTTTCTGCCTGTCTGCTTGTCTGCCCGCCTGTCTGTCTGCCTGTCTGCCTGTACCCCTGTACTGTCTATCTTTCTGGCTGCCAGTCTTGTAATAACACAAAGAAGTCACTCAAACTCATAGTTAGGTGCTGTTGCTACAAAATAAATACATGAGATGTATAGTTATTCAACCTTGGTCAATGCTCACTAAATTGTTATTTTTAGCACTCTTTCGATTCATCGCTATTCGAAATGGAATGACTGTTGTGAAAGGGATGGAGAGGGAGGGGGTATCTTACCAGCGAAATCATTTTAATTTTACTGCTAACCGTTTTGAGTACTTTAGAAAAAAAATAAATCGTCAATAAGCTAGTGGCATCGATTGTGACAGCCGTTGTTTTTTTTTTTGTTGAAAAGACAGTGTGCTACAGTTATTATTTTATAACTTTTGTGTGTGTGTGTGTGTGTGTGTGTGAGAGAGAGAGAGAGAGAGCTGGTTGTTTCGTCTTTGTTCGCTAAACCCATCATTCGGAAAATAACCGGAGACGATGAGGATCAAGAAATTCCAAGATATCACAACAGGCTGGGAGGAGCGGGGGTGGATTCAGAAATTTAAAAGAAAAAAAAAAGTGCCTTAATACATCGCATCATAGGAGCCGTCCCTGTTGTATTCTTTTCCGGATCAAAGTTTATATATATATAAACAAAGTTAAAAAAGACGCAATTATCCTACTTTTTTTTTAATTAAGGGACAAAACAAAGGTGTTGAAATTTTAAAATGAATTGTTTTTCGATTATCTCCACTTGACGCATGCGCGACTTTGAAAAACATTCTACCAATTTTAGTAATTCACTAAAAAAAAAAAAATTATTTTTAACAAATCACAATTTTTTTTGTTTGCACAAATTGAAAGTGTTAACAACTGGAGACGAAATGTCAAAATTGTTTCACAAACGATTTGAAAAAAATGTAACTGTTTCTACGACATTACAAAGTTAACCAGTTAAACAATTCTGTAAACGCACGCCTCTTTCTATAATTCCGTTCTCTCTCTCTCTCTCTCTCTCTCTCTCTCTCTGCCCCCCCCCCAACAAAACTTTATTGACAGTGTGAAATGTTCACGCAAAAAATGAAATCTCAACACCTAAAGCGCAATACATTTTAAACAATCCAACTTAATTCAGAATAATTTTACAGTAACTGTCTTTAGAAGTTAAAATTAAAAATTGAAGCAAATTATTTTATTTACCGTGTTCGATTTTATGAAGTAAAATACAAATTTATAAGGTCCTGAAAATAAATATTACTGAAATGTTTAAATGTACCAGCCATTGTAATGTGCCAGCCATCTTTTTACAAGCTGACCAATAGAAAAAATTTTTTTTTAACAAACAAAAATAGCAACTGTTTTTAGTGAAAGATCATAAATTATAAATTTGTTTGATGAATAGGTAAATCTGTTTAATATAAAAAAATAGATACAAATTAATTAATTAATTAATTAAATATTCACAATAAAAATGGCGGACAATATCAGAAACAGATTTTCCGCTGATACGTCGACCCAGTTTTTCAACCAATCAGCGAGTTCGGTTTCAAATGACGTAACTCTAAAGCCTCAAGTTTACTTCAACATTGATTTACTACTGCTATGTTACCAAGGCTCTGAAGAATTTCTTCTGCCCTATCAAATCATCCTGTGCTACGTCAACCCGGTCTCGTCCATCATTAGCATGGCCGTCAACACGCTGTGTCTGGCCATTTTACGTAAGAGTGGACTCGGCAAGCCGTCCAATATATTTCTCTTCGCCCTGGCAGTGGCCGACAATATGAACATGTTTAACAATATCAACGTCGCCGACATCCTCAGGTACTTCGGGCCCGTCAAAAGCAAGCGAAACTACTGCACCTGGGAGTACGATGGCCAGTTCAACAGGTTTCTCGAAGTGTCGCTCCAGGGGTTTATTTTCATTGGCGATTGGGGTCACGTGGTTAACGCCACCATCCCGGTCATCATCACGACGGAGAGAATACTAGCCGTGTACTTCCCGGTGACTTTCAAAAAGTTTTTAACCCCAAAAGCCACCATCGCGTCCTGCTGTCTCGCGTATACCATGTGGCTGCCGTATGTTATTTTCACCATCTTCCTCAGGCGGCTGGCCTACTTTAAACTGGCCAACGGAAACGTTGTGGGGTTAGTCGTTTCGACCGACATCTTGTATCGAAACTTCAACCTCATTTACAATTTTCTCAAATACGGCATGGAGACGCTGGCTTCTTGGCTGCCGGCCTGTTTCGTCTGCTTCGGCTGTTTGCTCATAGGCGTCAAAGTCCGGTTGTCGATGTCCAAACGCCGGAAGCTGTTTGGGACGAAAGAAAAACGGAAGTGGTCCCCGAGGACGACCCGCACGCTTCTGACCTCGTGCCTAGTCTTTGCCGTCACGCACGCGACCAACTCCATCATCAGCGCCTCAGTGCCCGTGGAAACGACGGTGCCGATGATCACGTTCTTCGTGGTGCGACTGTCTGAGCTCATCAACATCATCAACTGCTCCAGCAACTTCCTCGTGTACATCATCAGCAACAGGCGTTTGCTGCAGACTTTCCTCGATATCATTGGCATGAGTAAACGGAACATATAGGCTAATAGGGAAATTTTGTGGCATTTGCTGCAGATCTTCACCGAGATCACGAGCATAGAAAAAAACGGAACATATAGGCTAATGAAGAAATTTTGTAGCATTTGCTGCAGATCTCATGCATAGAAAAACGAAACATATACTGTAGGCTTATAAAAACATTTTAGCGAATTTAATGTACACGTACTGTTTTTTAATTAATTTTTTAAATTGCTATTTCGTTTTAATATGCTCTTAATAATCAGAAATTAAAAAAAAATATGTACAACAATATGTCAAGTATTTCTAAAACAATGTAAAAAGGCAAACCAAGATTACCCTATATCAGTGGGTGGCGAACCTACGGCACGCGTAACACAGTCGGCACGCAAAATCCTCACCAGTCGGCACGCCGACTAAAAATCTCACTTCCTTTAATTTCAAATTGGATGTTGGAACTTTTTGTTATAATTAAGTTGTATTTTGGTTGAATTTCGGGCCCGGAGCCACAAAAAAAAGATTTGCCACCGCTGCCCTCTGCGGCTATATAAGGACCCCTCCATGACCGGAGCACATTGAATATGGCCCCGGTGTGACAGGATTAAGGCCTCGACATAAGTTCCCCTTCCCTGATTGAAATAAAAGGTGTGGCAGTTTAAATAAAACCAAATGCATTAAAGTTTTATTTCGTTACATAGAAATAATAGCTCAAGGCATAGAGAAATCAGTGGGACGGATGGCCGAGTGGTGTAGATACTCGACTGTCAACCTGAGAGTCATGGGTTCGATCCTCGGTGAGGTCCAAAGTCGTCCCACAAGGTCAACCAGCTTTAAATGGGTACCTGACTTAAGTTGGTGAAGTAAAGGCGACTAGGTGTTGTGCTAACCACACAATCCCTTTATATGCTGAGGTTATAAAAACAGATGAATGCTACACTTCATCTGCCCCGATGAGCCCCTAGGGGTTCAAGGGACATTTACGTTACTTTTTTAATGACTATATGAAGTATTATGGTCTATAAACGTAAAGATGTATTACATTGGTTAGCTAAATTATAAAATCAAATGTATTTAATTATAAAGAAAATTTTATTCTAAGGCTGTAAATAATATCTTTTAATACCACACTGACCTAGAAATGTGGACAATGATGTTTTGCAAAGACGGGACGGACACTGATATTCTGCTAGGGGACGACAATACAATGGTATTTTGCAAGGGGCGGACAATGATATTTTTCAAGGGGCGGACAATGATACTTTGCAGGGGGCGAACAATGATATTTTTCCAGTGGCGGACAATGATACTTTGCAAGGTGTGAACAGTGATATTTTTCAAGGGGCGAACAATGATATTTTCCAAGGGGCGGACAATGATATTTTTCAATACGATTAATTAGGTTAATTATGTGGTGATTTGTGCCACCTTCCTAATGTGCAGAAATGACCTATATTTAATACGTTAAAAATTACGTTTTACCCGTCAACGCTAGCCAACCAAACCAAACCAAACAAACAACCAACCAACCAAACCAAACCAACCAATCATATGACGGCCCTACGTCTGTTTATTACGAATTTTTTTTTAAATAAGAATCACCATGAATGCATAAAGTCTAATGTATAATACAGAAGTTTTTCAAACTATTTGAAATTAAATCAAGTTCACCAACAGAATTTTATGAAACCTTTATGAAAAGCGTCAATGAAAAAACTAGAAGAGATTTATGACCAGTCCAGCTAATTGTCCAGTTTCACGGAAGACGTCATCAGAGTTGGCCTTAGCAGTTCGCGGGGCCTGGGGGCAGGTGTCAAAGGCGGGGGACTGTAACAAACGTTTAGTTTTGTCAAGGTAACAACCCCTCCCCCCCAAGCGTATTCACCTAGCTTGCTACTCCTAAGGCCAATAAACCGTAGTCAAGCTCTGGTAAATCAAAATGTACACATTCGAATTACGGGCCCTTGGTACACTAATTCCTCACACTGGATTAAGTTTAGCGTGGTTGTGGTAAAAACGAACCCACCCTCATTACTTTGTGATTTTTCAATCTTTGCACCTAATGATTCATAATATATATATATACTAGCTGTACCCTGCAAAACATTTGCATAGAGTTATATCCCCTTAGGCTTGATCGGTAGGCTGGGTTATTTTTTTGGTTTCGGGCAGATCTGATTTTTTCATGAATGTATTTTAAACTGGAATACTGTTGTATTAATTCTTTACTTTCGATTTAACGCACACTGGAAATGAGTATTATTATATATGATATATCAGTGCTCGATTTAAGAAAAAACCAGTGCCGGGGAAGAACAAAATTTTCGGCGGAGCTGGGGATAAAAAAAGCTAAACCAGAGCCGGGGATGTCAATTCTCAGTGCCTGAGATATCCCCGACCGGCATCCCCGGCGGCGGCGAGATGTCAAAATTTTTTTTGAGGATCTTCAATTTACAAACCACGGGCCAACAAGTAACTAATTTATTTTCATAGACTAAACCAACAATTAACAAAAAAATTGGGGAAAACATTTGTCTTAATTAACATAGTTCACGTTGGTTCAAACAAATTTGAAGCTGCACATTAATAGCACTAGTAATGAATTTAAAAATTTAAAAAAAGGCAAATTTGTCATTTATTCTCTGTTTGTTGAAATCAAATATTCCATTACTCATAATTATTGCAATTATTTAAACAAATTATGACGTGCAGAATAAAACATTACACTGGTTTACATAAAAAAACTGCAAGCAAAACATTATGAATTTCTGAAAGCTTATTAAAAATGATAAATTTTGATGTACTTATTTCTTTTGTATCACGTCAGGTTTTTGAGAAAACCACAAATTTGTGTTTACAAATTTTATGCTTATCATAAGCAGATGACGTCATCACTTTATGTTTGAACACAAGTTTAATGGAATATTTTATTGCTGTTGTTTATGTGTTTAAGATTATATTTGATTAGCTGATTTTAAATTTTAAAAAAATTTCACAATGCCAAGACATTGTACGAATTCAGCAGACAGTTTTTGTTATGTTTGTGGACGATTTTGCACAATGGCTGAGAAGAAGAAAATATCAAATTTAACAAAGAAATATTATCATGCATACTTTGGATGTAAACTGGGAGACCAGGACAAAACATGGGCGCCTCATGTTATTTGTAAACTCTGTGAAGTAACTCTTGGCAAGTGGTTTAAAGGTAAAGTGAAAAGTATGCCATTTGGTGTGCCCATGATTTGGCGTGAGCCTTCGAATCATGTGACGGACTGCTATTTTTGCAAGACGAATGTTGTAGGATTCAACAAAAAAAGCAGACACATGATTCTATATCCTAATGTACCGTCAGCCTTGAGGCCTGTAGAACATTGCGAAGACATTCCTGTGCCTACACCTCCTACTCAGCTGGATGATTTTGAAAGTGATGACAGCTCAAGTTCTGAAGACAGTAGTGATGTTCTTGATCCTGATTTTAAAGAAGATGTCACACCAAAACTTTTTACTCAGGAAGATCTTGATGATCTAGTTAGAGATCTAAACCTTCCAAAGTCATCAGCTGAACTGCTTGCATCCCGCTTACAAGAACGAAACCTTCTCACTCCTGATACTAGCGTAAGTGTGTACAGATGTCGAGAGACAGAATTTGTACAGTTTTTTTCAAGTAAGCAAGAATTGTTATATTGTAATAATATTGAAGGCCTTGTCACATCTATGGGAATTGCTTACGATGCTAATCAGTGGAGATTGTTTATTGATTCCTCAAAGCGCAGTATGAAAGCAGTTCTTCTATTTAATGGAAATAAAATATCATCACTTCCAGTGGCACACTCAGTAACATTAAAAGAAACGTATGAAAACATGAAACTGTTGCTCAGTTCGTTGAATTATGACCAGCACAAGTGGTTGATATGTGGAGATTTGAAGGTCTTAGCCATCATATTGGGACTCCAAGGAGGGTATTCAAAATTTCCATGTTTTTTGTGCCTCTGGGATAGCAGAGCAGACTCTGAGCATTATACCAAAAAAGTGTGGCCAGCGAGAGAAGAATTCACTCCAGGAAGCCACAGTGTAAAGTTAAAGCCTTTGGTGGAAGCACATCGAGTTCTCCTTCCACCGCTGCATATAAAATTGGGGTTAATGAAAGCTTTTGTCAAGAATATGAACCATACTGGCTCTGGGTTTCAATACTTGGCAGAAAAATTTCCCCATTTAAGTGAAGCGAAATTGACTGCAGGTATCTTTGTTGGACCGCAGATCAGAGAAGTAATGACTGATGAGGAATTTTCATGTAAATTGGCCACAGTTGAGCTACAAGCCTGGAATGCCCTCAAAGATGTTGTCAACAATTTTTTAGGAAACTTTAAATCCGACAATTACAAAAGTCTTGTTGAGAACATGATAGCCAAATTTCAGGCTTTGGGTTTGCCGCATGAGTGTAAAGTTGCACTTTTTGGACTCCCATGTAGACTACTTTCCTGAAAATCTTGGTGCGTACAGTGAAGAGCAGGGTGAAAGATTCCATCAAGACATTTGTGCAATGGAGAGTCGATACCAAGGTCGATGGAACGCGAATATGATGGCCGACTATTGCTGGTCATTAAAACGCCACAATCCTGGCGCTGCTCATAAGCGCAAATCACTTAAAAGACAATTCGTACAGTAGAAGACAATAAATTAAAATAAATCTGCTTTTGTTTAATAATTTTGTATATATCAATAGTTTTCTGCATGACCGAAGTACATTTTGTTGTTGGTTTTAATTGACTTTTTTCTACATTAATAAATGTCAAACTGCAAAAAATCCTGACGTGATACAAAAATTTGGATTACATATTTGGAATCAGCATAAAAAGTTGCATAAGAAACACTTATTTGCATATCAGCAGTTTTCACAAAATGAAAATTTGTAAACCAGTGTTATTTTATCAATACATCCAGCTACTTAGGTATTTTGATTTCAACTTCAAATTAAACTAATTAAAGTCGGATAATCGAAACTTGTAATAATAAATTATTACTACGGATATACTGTAACTAATGACTTACACGAAGTAGGCGTAGTATGAAGATCATCTTTTTTGAGATCTGACTCCATGAAATACATTTGTTTGTTTGTAAAAGACAACTTTAATTGGGTTAACGTTTTTGCAAGACGGCTCTTTAGCAACTTAATTTAAAATTATAAAATAAAAATATTACCCGGTAATTTAAATCTTTGTCTGGATTTTTATATTAACATACAATTTTTCGATTAATAACTTGCGCCTCACGACTTACGAGCGACAAATTAAAAGTGAACATAAAATTAGAACCAAATATTACAAAAAAAAAATACTTCGAACCCTTACTCTTACGTTTATTTCTATTGATTGATTCGGTAGATAGAAACGCAGGATAAAATTATGAAGTTAAACTTTAAAATTTACCAGCACTCGCTCGACTTAAAAAAAAAAATCAGTGCTGGGGATGAACAAAAAAATTGTATGTATATCTATTAAAATTTGATTTTTTGCTTATTAAATAGTTATTTTGAGTACTCTTGGCTCATTGGCGTTGGAAATGGAAAGACTTTTGTGTAATGATGAGGTTGGGGGGGGGGGGGGATTGAGAGGATCTTACCAGCAATCATTTTAATTTTACTGTTAACCGTTTGGAGTTCTTTCAGGAAAAAAAAATCGTAAATAATCGCATGGTATGGATTGTGGCAGCCGTTTTTTTTTTGAAAGACTGTGTGCTACAGTTATTATTTTTAGTATTATTATTTTGTGTGTGTGTGTGTGTGTGTGTGTGTGTGTGTGTGGGTGTGTTGGTTGATTGTTTCGTTTTTGTACGTTGAACTCATTATCCGGAAAATATCCGGAGACGTTGAGGATCAGGAATTCTGAGCTATCCCAAATGACTGTGTGCGCCCTGTAGATTTGCGGGCCCAGGGGAGGGGGGTGCGTGTGGATTCAGAAATAAAATAAAACGTATGTTATTACATCAAATAGGGGGGGGGGGATAATTTTAAGCATTCTTCACTTCTGGTACTGTCCCTTTCATTATCTGGTCAAAGGTCATAGGTTAAATTCAAACCGGAAGAAAAAAATAAATAAAACAGACCCTGTCAATCCTAAGCTTGCTTTCCTCCGTGTTTTGCAATTCCATGGGGGGGGGGGGGGGGGTAGACCTGCCAGCCGAATTTTTTTTTAAGTTTCGGCTGGCTGACATAATTTTTTCAGCTGATAGCCGGCTTAGCCGAATTTGACCGTAAATTGAGTCAATTGACATTTGCGGCTGATTTTCGGCTGATTTTTTGGCAGATTACGAAAAATTTGGCTAAAATTCGGCTGACGCCTAGACAATATTGATTTGATAAAACTTCAGCAATAAAACAATTTTATAATACTTGGGGAAATAAACAGTTGTATATGCTGTGCTACAAATACAGTACACGAATACATTCCACTCATTCAGTTTCTGTCTCTCAATACCTTAATAAGCACTTAAAATATCAGTTTTTAATTGTCATGAATAAAACAAACACGAAGTAGTTTATAAGCTGTTAGACTTGATCTTTTGCTGCTGATTATCAAACCAGTAACCGAAAACATGTACATATGATGCTGATGATAAGCGAAGACGAGCCAGTTGAGTAAGTTGTGGATACGAGTAAGATGGAGCATTGCTACGCCAGAAAGCAAGGACATCATGAAACTGCACAGCGCCGTCATATAGTTTGCAATTTACACTGCCATATGAGATAAATGTTCAAAAAATCAAAACACAACAGTACTAACTGCTAGTTTCTAATACATTTCATTATAGTGCACAGTATATGTATTTAAAATACTTTACTTCAAACTGACTGGTCTATTGAGAGCTAAATAAAACGAAAACTGTTTCAATGCCATAAATTAACATAGAATACCTTATTAGTACAATCGTCTGGTGACTGCTCAGTTCTCAGCTCATTCATCAGCTCCATTCGCAATCGCTTACATTGGGTTTCTTCAGAAACATGTTCACTGACTAGCTGCTAATGCGATACATAAATTTTAGACATGATGAATCCACGGGCCATTGCTGAATGTATTGCGTTCTCCAGAATTGTGGTTGCTTCTGACCGTGGAATCAATGATTTGAAATGTGGATCAAGCAGCTGAAGCAGCTTAATCTGATCATTTACAGGAAATCTATGGTCAAGCTGGTTGAGAGCTGACAGCTTGATCATTCGTATTTTGTCATCATCAGCGTTTGATGCTGTGCAGATTTTTCTTATGTGCCTTATCACTTGTGAAATAGTTGATAAGGTTGACATTGAAAAGCTGAAGAGATCATTTATGGTCTTGAAATGATTTCAGAAAGGTAACGAGTTCAATTAAAAAGTCAATTTCATCTTCATGGAGACAACTACCAACTAGACCAATACGCTTGAGAGTATTTTGAACCTCTCTTTTCAAGTAAAGTATAGACTGAATCATCATCAATGTTGAATTCCAACGCGTTGGACGGACATGATGCCTTCACTGACTTATCATTGTGTGTATGACTGTCATTGATGGCGTTAGTGCTGCTCTCAGAGGGATCCATTATTGATGCACTGAGCTTATCATCTACAAGAAGCAATTCACACACTGAAGACATGCATTCTTTCAGGGTCTTTATCATTTCTTTATCCTCTGTGAATGCCGCATCGTCTTCTATACTTGCGGTCTTGAAATGAAGTGTAGTTACGATGTTGCGGCACTTTTTGCAGCATCTACAGAACGTCTTCATTTTCATTGATGCTGTCGGTAGTAGTAAGGTGCAATACGTGTGCTGTAAAGTGCTGATAAGAGTCAACCTTCAAAAGCTTTGAAGTCTTTATCATAAGTGCAGCACCATCATGGCAGCTAGTATTTTGTGATCAACAGAAAAGCTTTTCAAGACAGAGCTGACAGCAAGGTCATGTGCAATAAGATTAAGTAACGCGACAGTTAATATAACGTCGAACGACATACGGCGGCTAATGAGGCGCGCCGCATATTTTCCGGCGGATTTACGGCGGACGAAAATTCGGCGGCGTAGCCGGCGCCGGCTGAGGGGGGTCTACATGGGGAGTAGGGAGCTCATGCAGCCCTCGGGACAAATGAAAAACACGCCCCCCCATCCAATGTTGCTCGCAACGTATTGTAGCAACTCCTCCCAACTCGCCCCCCCCTCCTCACATACACGCACACTTCTATTTTGGAGTTTATCTACT
This sequence comes from Bulinus truncatus, assembly GCA_021962125.1. Taxonomy (NCBI): domain Eukaryota; kingdom Metazoa; phylum Mollusca; class Gastropoda; family Planorbidae; genus Bulinus; species Bulinus truncatus. The sequence goes on along the minus strand of JAGDYQ010000036.1, from coordinate 3,698,436 downwards.
GCACAGGTATTTTCAAACATTTGTTGGTTATAAATTATAGGGGGAAAGGGGGGGGGGCGAATTATGGCTGTACTTAATATCCCCCACTCTGCCCCTCTCACCCTCCAAACAAACAAAAACTTGCTTATGAATATACGAACCATGCCTGGTAGTATTCAACCATGACCTACTTTCACCCTTCTACTGACGGCACGTGCCAGACCCTGCTACAGGCCTGTCCATAAATCAATCCAACAGTATGACCGTCGGGTACTGTGTATATCTATCTACTAGTGTCTGCCTGTAGTACTATGTGTCTGCCTGTAGTACTATGTGTCTGCCTGTAGTACTATGTGTCTGCCTGTAGTACTATGTGTATGCCTGTAGTACCATGTGTCTGCCTGTAGTACTATGTGTCTGCCTGTAGTACTATGTGTCTGCCTGTAGTACTATGTGTATGCCTGTAGTACCATGTGTCTGCCTGTAGTACTATGTGTCTGCCTGTAGTACTATGTGTCTGCCTGTAGTACTATGTGTCGTGTCTGTAGCACTAGTGTTTGCCTGCAGTAATATGTGTTTGCCTGTAGTACTAGTGTTTGTCTGTAGTACTAGACTCTGCTTATAGTGCTATTACCTACTTGTAGTACTATGCGTATCTTCCCCTTCCTTTTTCAGTGCCAGGTCCACTTCGAGGAACGGAAAAGCGACCACTCTCCACGGCCCCCGGGATAAGGTGACTTCGTTGTAGTCGTGGGGAGTCGGCTCAAGGGAGGGTAAGGTGATCAAGATAGACTTGGGGGTGAGATGCTAAGCTTTATCAGCTTTCAAATAAAAGGAAAATCATTTTTTTTTTAAATTTTCAGATAAGTTTGACAAGTCTAGCCACGAGTACAGTAGCAGGGTGCTGGGCTCGCGGATAAGGGAACATATGATCTGTAAGGCGCTCCCCTCCCCCATATACAAAGACCGTATACAAAGTTGCAAGTGATGGCGCTGTCCATGGTATTGTTGGTCTATGATAGACTGACCTAAAAAAAAACCATTCGAAGGAAAAATTTTAATTAAATTATAATTCATTGACGTATATTAATAAGCCTATGTACAGCATAGAGTACAAGATAGAGTCCGACATAGTGTACAACATAGAGTACAGTGTCACAAATATTGCCAACATACGTTTATTATATCACAAAGTTTTCCGTTTTTTTATTGTTACTATTTAAAAAAAAAAACTATTTAATTATTCTGTATGGGGCTGGTTACCTGCTATGGAATTGTGGAAAAATAAATATTAAATGCTATATGATATTCAAAAAAACGTTCTTCAAAATAGGTGTTTGTGTGTGTGAGTGTGTGAGGCGGGCAACATATATTACGCATGGGGGGTATAGCCTGCAGTTGCCACACTTCAAAACCGCCACTGCTACTCTTAAGCATATATTAGAGAGAGAGAGAGAGAGAGAGGGAGGGGGTAACAAAAACTGTCAGATTACATTGGAAAGAGAGGGATAGTATCGTACCCCGTCGCTCGTGCCGTTACATTCCAAGCACAAACTTAACGAAAACCTTTACCTTTAATTTTTTTTCAAAATCATAACATTCAATAAATGAACCCATTATTATTATTATTATTATACACTTTGATCAGTGTTGATATTAAAATTAAGGGATGCCATATTGAACTTTCAAAAAAGAAATGAAATGGGGGATGTCCCAGAGTTCCACCGACAAATTTTACTTCTTCCGAAACAAGACGCCATTAAAATGTATCTGATCAAATAATTCTTTGCCGTTCAAGAGAGAAACGGATTCGCTAACGGAAAATGAGTTCGTACTAAGACGGTGGATATAAAACCCAACAAAATGGTGAGTCCGAAGTACAGAACAAACGGCTTCGTTGTACACGGAGAATTGAAACACAAACCCACAGCGACCCCTTGCCTTTGGCCTCTTTCCGTTATCAAGAAGGGAGTTAATCCAAGGATTCAGAGTTGTCGACCCGGCCGTTTTAATCGTTGTGTAGTGAATCAATCCCACGACCTGCCATCGGGGCACGTCAATCGTGGGCTGAGGAACAAAGATGAGTGGGTGGGTGAGGGGTATTTGGGGCGGGGGGAGGAGGGCGCTCATGCGGAGCCGGTCTTAGCAGTTCTTGGCTCCTGGTGCAAACGTTTAGCTTTGTAACATTTACGGTAATAAACATTTTAAAATTCTCTAAAAGCGAAAAGATTCCCTTGTCTCCCCGCCCCCCCTCCCCCTGTCCCCCATTGCCCACTGTACGCCGCTGGTGAACGTATGGTTGTACATCAATCGAGCACCCAACCAGTGTAAAAGATACCGCTCTCATTGACAGAACGATATGCTACATTCCTGCTGTATCGCCATCCCTTTATTTACATACGCAATAAATGTGTGTTCCCAGAATAAATGCGGTTCCCAAATAAATGAGTTCCGAGCGAAATGATAGGGTAGATAGGAAAGAATTAAAATAAAAAAAAAAATACAACTATATCAAACGATAAAATTTTGAGCTTTTATATAACTTCGTTCCTTTCTGCATCAGATTAATCAATTTTTTTCAATTCAATTAAGCGAGCTAATTTTGAAGAAAGTTGCCTTGACTCAAAGACCACCATCTCACACCCTCTTAAAATTTTAACGTCACGTTGAATTTGCATTTAGGAAGCCGGACAAGGCATCCAGATGTGAATTGCGTTGCTCAGAAAAAACATTAAATAAATAAAAAAAGTATATGTATCATTTTAAAACAATACAAATTCACACTCGATTATAGGAAACATAAAAAAATATAAACAACTGGTATTGTATATATTTTGTAAAAAAAACCAAAAAACAATCTGTGAATGTATCCCTCGATACTCTAAAGTGAGCTTAGCATTTCATGAAGAACAATAAAAAAAAACTAATTGATTCTCGTGTTCGTTTTCTTTGCACAGGAAGGAGTTTAGATGAGTGATTTGTTTACAAATGGAGTCACTCAGTCAGCAGAACACTCGCTCTCCACCTCCCTTCATTTCCTGCCGCAGTGGCAGGAATATAATCAAAAAATAACTTTTCACTCACTCTCCACGCCTTATTATATATATATATATATATATATATATATATATATATATATATATATATATATATATATATATAAAAAAGTTAAATAACGACGCAATTATCCTACTTGTTTTATTCAAGGGACAAAAGTGTTGAAATTTTAAAATTACTTTTTCGCTAATCTCCACTTGACGCCTGCGCGACTTGAAAAACATTGTGCCATTTTTTTGTAATTCACTAAAAAAATAAAATTATTTAAACAAATTACGATTTTTGATTGTACAAACTGAAAGTGTTGACAATTGACAACAGGAGACGAAATGTCAAAATTGTTTCACATTCGATTTGAAATAATGGAATTGACTATACGAGATGACAGGTTAACCAGTTAAAACAATGCTGTAAACGCAGTCCCCCCCCTTCCCACCCATAATTCCGTTTTTTTCTCCCCCCCCCCCTAAAACTTTCTTGACAGCGTCAAATGTTCACGAAAAAATTAAATCTCATCAACTAGAGAGCAATACATTTTTAACAATGGAACTTAATTCAGAATAATTTTTACAGTAACTGTCTTTAAAAAGTTAAAAATAAAATTAAAGCAAATTATTTTATACACCGTGTTCAATTTAATAAAGTAAAAAAAAATAAATATAAAATTATAAGGTCCTGAAAATAAATATTAGTAAAATATTGAGATGTACGCAAGTTGTAATGTACCAGCCATTGTAGTGTAACAACCATTGTAGTGTAACAGCCATTTAATGCATCGTTTGTCACTGGAGACTGCAGAAGTTAAATATGTAGTAGTGGATTGATTCTTGTGGAGCGTTTTAAGAATCTGAAAACTTATCTACCACAAGGCATTGTAGAGTTTTAAATAGAGAGATAAAATACATCTTTTTTTAAAAAGCTGACCAGTATAAAAATATTTTTTTAACAAAAAAAAAAAAAAAAGCAATGTATTTTTTTACTAAAAGATCATAAATCATAAACTTGTTCGATGAATAGGTAAATCTGTTTAATATAAAAAAGATACAAATAAATAAATATATACATCCATAAATAAATACATAAATAAATACATTAATAAATATATAAATAAAACATTCACGATAAAAATGACGGACAATATCAGAAACAGATTTTCTGCTGATACGTCGACCCAGTTTTTCAACCAATCAGCGAGTTCGGTTTCAAATGACGTAACTCTAAAGCCTAAAGTTTACTTCAACATTGATTTACTACTGCTATGTTACCAAGGCTCTGAGGAATTTCTTCTGCCCTTTCAAATCCTCCTGTGCTATGTCAACCCGGTCTTGTCCATCATTGGCATGGCCGTCAACACGCTGTGTCTGGCCATTTTAAGTAAGAGTGGACTCAGCAAGCCGCCCAGTATATTTCTCTTCGCCCTGGCAGTGGCCGACAATATGAACATGTTTAACAACATCAACGTCGCCGACATCCTCAGGTACTTCGGGCCCGTCAAAAGCATGCGAGGCTACTGCACCTGGGAGTACGATGGCCAGTTCAACAGGTTTCTCGAAGTGTCGCACCAGGGGTTTATTTTCATTGGTGATTGGGGTCAAGCGGTTAGCGCTACCATCCCGGTCATCATCACGACGGAGAGAATACTAGCCGTGTACTTCCCGGTGACTTTCAAAAAGTTTTTAACCCCAAAAGCCACCATCGCGTCCTGCTGTCTCGCGTATACCATGTGGCTGCCGTATGTTATTTTCACCATCTTCCTCAGGCGGCTGGCCTACTTTAAACTGGCCAACGGAAACGTTGTGGGGTTAGTCGTTTCGACCGACATCTTGTATCGAAACTTCAACCTTATTTACAATTTTCTCAAATACGGCATGGAGACGCTGGCTTCTTTGCTACCGGCCTGTTTCGTCTGCGTCGGCTGTTTGCTCATAGGCGTCAAAGTCCGGTTGTCGATGTCCAAACGCCGGAAGCTGTTTGGGACGAAAGAAAAACGGAAGTGGTCCCCGAGGACGACCCGCACGCTTCTGACCTCCTGCCTCGTCTTCGCCGTCACGCACGTGACCAACTCCATCATCAGCGCCTCGGTGCCCGTGGAAGCGACCGTGCCGATGATCACGTTCTTCGTGGTGCGACTGTCTGAGCTCATCAACATCATCAACTGCTCCAGCAACTTCCTCGTGTACATCATCAGCAACAGGCATTTGCTGCAGACCTTCCTCGAGATCATGGGCATGAGTAAACGGAACATATAGGCTAATGAAGAAATTTTGCGGCATTTGCTGCAGATCTTCACCGAGATCACGAGCATGGAAAAATACGGAACATATAGGCTTATTGGGGAAATTTTTTATAAAACATTTTAGCTAGCTTTGATGTGCACGTATTGTTATTTTATATATTTTTTAAATTGCGATTTCGACTTAATATGCTCTTAACAATAAGAAATTAAAAAAAAATATGTATATGTAAAAAGAAATTGTCAAGTATTTCTATAAAGATGTTAAAAGGCAAACGGAGATTACCCTTTACCAGTAATGGCGAACCTGCGGCTTGCGTGCCACAGTCGGCAAACAGAGCCTCCCTCACCAGTCGGCACGCTACTAAAATATCACTTCCTTTAATTTCAATTGGAGTGTTGGCACTTTGCTATAAATAAATGTTTTTTTTTTTGGCTGAACTCTGGGATCGCGGCCCCAAAAAACCTATACAACCTACAAGAACGTCAACGAGACCGGAGCATATTGAATAAAGTCAGTTTGGCAGGATTTGATTTCATTTGAATGGCAATATACATTTTGATAAAACCAAATGCAGTACATGTATAGCTTTTTTTTTTTTTTGGCTACACAGAAATAATAGCTGAAGGCATAGAGAAATCACAAATAAAGTTTTGTCATCACAGACATCATGACGTATGCCTCTCCCCCTCCCTCCCTCCCCCAAACCCCGCTCTGTTGTTACGCTTGAGCGCGTGCTCGGTAAGTTACTTGCTTACCGCAGGGGACGCTGTTCAGAGACTTGTTCTGCTTGTCCTGAACATCGTCAAAGTGTAGCATAACAAACAAAAAACTAACCCAACATATATACACCCATACCTCGCTTTACGGCCTAGATGCGTTCCACGAAATTCGGCCGCTAAGTGAAAAGCCGTATAGGGAATCAATTATTCTAGTACAAATCCATACAAATTCAATGAGATCGGTTCCAAGTTGTTTAAATATGTAACATGGTTTATCATTCAAAATGTATTGTCTCTTTTTATTTCATTTAAATTATAGCTCCATACATTTATACATAAAATAATAACAAACTCCAACAATCAACAATAGTCTATAAACAAAAATGAAACAATTTCATGTTACATAAAATATGAATATGTAATTTTTTTTTAAATGAAGACAATGAAGAAATGGTAACCTGCAGATCAATGACGTCATCATTTTTCGCTGGTAAGGATGGGCCTGGCTTACAGCAATTGTCCAAAGTTGTTTATCTTGCCTTCTTGTCTAGTTCATTCTTCAATGAGTTATAACTGCTAATGACTGAGTTAATTCCTTGACAAATTGAGCGCTACGTCTGACTCTGACGTCAGGATCGTTTTCAAGGAGTAGGTTCCCTATCAGCTTCAAGTAGAGCAAGCACATCACGTTCGTTCAAATCTTCCAAGCCGAAATCTTCTACTAGATCCAAAATATTTTGCCTAATTTCAGGAAGAAGATTAACTTCTGTATCCAGTGCCGAACCTAGGGATTATAGGGCCCCCTCATTGGAGGTCCATGCATTTTGACATTCGACAACATGACGTGAGATAATGTACTTTATATTTAATGTAAAAAAATATTTGGGGGCCCCTCAAGCTAAGGCCGGGGGGACATTTGAATTTTGACCCCCTTCCTAGGTACACTTCTGTCTGCATCAGTATTTTTTTTACACATTCTGGCCATATTTTTTCCATACATGGTTCATTGTTGTCAATTTTAATTCCTTCCATCATTCACTGATGTCGTCAACAGTATCCTTAATGTTATAGTTTTTCCTAAATTTTTGAATTGAAGATTCATCATTGGTTTCCCTTATGCTGAGTTGTCGGAAAGTTCGGTGTAGGTAATGTGTCTTAAAAGTGCCTATTGCACCCTTATCCATTGGTTGGATTAGTTTTGTTGTATTTTTCAATCATGACATCTTCAGATATTTCGGATAAATTAGGTAGGATGCCCTGGCGCATTATACAAAATAATAGAGCTGCTGTTCGATTTAAAAAATTGATCGAAATTAACGCATGATCAAAAATTTTAATTGCAAATTAACGCACATTTTAATCGACACAATGTAATACAATTGTTTATATTCAAACTAATATGTCATAATATCAAAGCATAACATTGGCATAATAAACAAGTCGTTTTAATTTACGAAAGAGATATAATGAATTATAACATATTTATTAAGCATTAGCATATATGTCTATTGAATTAGCTAGTGAGACCAGTTTATGGACATGTATCAATCACGTCAATGATGCGAATTAGGCATTGTTGTTAAATTAACAACAATGCCTAACTTTTTTTTTCGTACCGCAGTTTGCGGATTAATGACGTATGTCAACCCCTCTTCCCTCCCTCCCTGTCATATTTTGCTTTTCACATCGCTTACACGTACGTCTGTTTACCCTACCCTCCACTTCCCATCCAAAAAAAAAATACACACGTCATTTATATCTCAAATGTAACTTTTCTTTCATAAAATAATACCATAGCCAGAAAGTTGTCGCTCACTTATTATTAGCGCGTTTTTTTCTTTATTCCAACCCCCCCCCCCCACTCTTTCCCCACCAAGTCACATTTTTAACACACTCTATCTCCGCTTAAAGATGTACCAAAAACAAGTTGACACCGGTTCCATTGTTTCAAACTAGGAGCACGCGTCATAAAAGACAATCCTCTTGTTTTAAGGTCATACAGCTGCTATGATTTTACGTTGTCGTGACGTTTACCACATCAAACTACGGTTGTCGAGTTGAAGGAAAAATTTCCTCTTTTGAAGTTTTTGTTTTGTGCCGCGATGTTACTCTTTTATTCTTTCATTCATTTACTTTCTTACTATCAACTATTATTTCAATGTTTTAATGAACAACAGAAAAGAAAATTTTATTTTTTTATGGGTCTGTCAGTTATATTAATAAAAAAAATCTTGTAAAATGAGACTCTTTAATGTTACCGTATGGCAATTTTCAAACGTTCAAAGCTAAAATTTTAAAAGGTCGGCTTTCATTTTTCATCTTCTGTTGTTCTTTCTTTCGTGTGTCAACATTAAAGATTCTTTCTTTCGTTTCATTTTGGTTATAGCAAGGGAACAGGAGGTTCACTTGTCGAAGGGCTATATAACAAAACATCTTCATTTTATATTACAATTGGGGCTTTTGTCGACGTACCTAGGGGTGAGGGTGTGTGTAAATTGTGACAGGGTGGGGGTGGTAGATCTACTTAATAAGTGAACGCAACTTGTAGCGTGAAAATCCGTTATTTATCGATTTGGTGAACTTTCAGCATTTTGGTCAAATTAACGCATTTAGGTATTGCGTTAAAAATTTTAATCGCAAATTTTTTTGACGCGTTAATCGCAAATTAACGCAGTTTAATCAGCAGCCCTACAAAATAATCAATATTTTTTCACTTGTGTACAAATGTGGTTTTTTTCGGCCGTTATAGCGAAACATTTTAGGCCGTAAATCGAAAACGTGCCATAAATGATGAAGGCCGTTATAGCGAAATGCCGTATAAAGAGCGGCCGTATAGCGAGGTATGAGTGTATATATTTATATATATATATATATATATATTAGGTAGGCAAACCGTCCATCTCGAAAGATGATGGTAGCGCGCTGGTTAGTCATCTAGTCGTTTTTTTGATAGCAGGTTCTTGATTGACTCAGCAGACCGATCCTGGACTGGCAGACTCTTCCACAGTGGCCACAAATGAAGCTGAGTGGGGGACCGAGGGCCTGTTTCTGTCTTACGGTCTTCCTTCTCTGTCTTTTGGTCTCCTGCTGTCGGTTCCTTACTTGTTCACCATTAAGAATGCCTTTGTGAACAGCCTGACGCCACCCACTCCGGTCGTCGGCGAGCTGTTCCCAATTGTCGAGGCTGATGCCGGTCAGTTTGAGGTCGCGTTTGCAGACATCCTTGAATCGCAGTTGCGGGCGACCAGCGGGGCGATGCCCGGTGGCGAGCTCGCCATATAGGATGTCCTTTGGTATGCGTCCATCTTGCATTCGATGCACATGACCCAGCCAGCGTAGACGCCTTTGGCACAGAAGGAGATGCATGCTCAGTGAGCTGGCTTGTTTGAGCACGGCAGTGTTGGTGATTTTGTCCTGCCATCTGATGCCAAGGATGCGACGGAGACAGCGGAGGTGGAAGCTCTCGAGTCGATTTTCCTGTTTGGTATAGGTAGTCCAGGTTTCGCTGCCATATAAAAGAGTGCTGAGAATACATGCCTGGTATACCTTGAGCTTGGTGTTCAGTGTCAAATGTTTGTTAGTCCATACTCGTTTGCTTAGTCTGGCCATGACACTGGTTGCTTTGGCAAGCCTCTTGTCGATCTCGTCATCCAGGGACAGACTGCTGGTGATGGTGGAGCCCAGGTATGTGAATTTGTCGGTGACCTCCAGAACTTCATTGTCGATGGTGATTGAGGGTGGAGCTGGGATGCCTTGACCCATGATGTTGGTTTTCTTGATACTGATGGTCAGTCCGAATTCTATGCATGCTTGAGCTAGGCGATCCATCAGGAGCTGTAGGTGTTCCTCTGTGTGTGCTGTCAGGGCTGCGTCATCAGCGAATAGCATGTCTCTGATAAGGATAGTGCGGATCTTGGTTTTTGCTCTTAGGCGGGCCATGTTCAGCAGCTTCCCATCACTTCTGGTATGTAGGTAGACACCTTCTGTAGAGTCTTTAAATGCGAAATTCAGCATCATATATATTTGTGCCGGTACGCGCCGGTAAGGCGTACCGGCACCTTTTTCAATGTGAGGAAAAAAATTATAACTTTTCTTGTATTTTAACGTTTATTATTAATTTATTTTATTATTAATTTGTTAAAATTGAATCATTTTAAAATAGTATCTTTGCAGTTGTGATTTAGCTTGCATCGAGGTGCGGACCGGTAGTTAAAAGTTTGGCAATGCCTCACTGAGTACCGGCACCTAATTATATATATATATATTAGTGTCTGCTCAACTATACATTATACGTCAATAGTCTACCATCGCGATGTTTACATCAACACACATTTTTGTACGGAAAGTTGGCAGCACTTATAACTTTCGAAAACCTTTATAACTCGCCCTTAGATTGGCACATTTTTACTTTTAATTAAAGGTAAAATACATTTGTGTATGCATTATTATTAATGTAATAAAACATTATTGCAATTAGTACTCTCGTTTTGAAAATTTAATATTTCAATATGAGAAAAAAAAGTTCAACAAATAAAACCCGATTAAGAAAAAAAAATTATATAACATCACTTAAAGGACATTAAAATAAAATATGGTTTCTTAGGCAACTATAGTTATGGACGACCTGGAAATCTAAAGGTATGAGCTCCCTGACAATCTAAAGTTATGTTCTCTCTGACAATCTAAAGTTATGTTCTCCCTGACAATCTAAAGTTATGTTCTCCCTGACAATCTAAAGTTATGTTTTCCCTTGCAAACTATAGTTATGTTCTCCCTGACAATCTAAAGTTATGTTCTCCCTGACAATCTAAAGTTATGGGCTCACTGGCAATATAAAGTTATGGGCTCACTGACAATATAAAGTTATGTTCTCCCTGCCAAACTATAGTTATGTTCTCCCTGACAATCTAAAGTTATGTTCTCCCTGGCAAACTATAATTATGGGCTCACTGGCAATATAAAGTTATGTTCTCCCTGACAATATAAAGTTATGGGCTCACTGGCAATATATAGTTATGGGCTCACTGACAATCGAAAGTTATGGACTCCCTTGTCAAATTACAGCTATGGGTTTCCTGAAAATATATAGTTATGGGCTCCCTGGCAAATTTATATTTATGGGCTCCCTTATAAACTATAGTCATTGGCTCCCTAGGCAACTAAATGTGCTGAAGTCTTAATTTATATTTATGGCAAATTTATATTTATGGGCTCCCTTACAAACTATAGTCATTGACTCCCTAGGCAACTAAGTGTGCTGAGGTCTTAATGACTATCACACATATAATTGTAATACAAATGTTCCAAACACTTTATTCTTCTTCTTCTTCCTTTTGGCTGCACAGCCCCGTTTAGGTCCCTGGCCTGACATACTACTCTTCTCCACTTTTCCCCCGATCCATGTTCTACGTCCTCCACTCTCTCACTGTTACGGCTTTAAGGTCTTTCTTCACTTCCTCTAAAAAAAAACCACTTTGTTCAGATAATAAAAATAAACACGATAAGTACAGTACCACATAATTTTAACAGTATAGATTGAGTGACATAATGACGAATTCAATCTTCTCTCTGATTGGGTACGTCAGACACACTGTGTGAAAGCTACAGTCAGTATAATTCTTCTTTACTATCGCAAGCTACTTAAGAGATCATGGGAGATACACACGAACGCACAGACTCGCACACTGAAAATAACTTAAAAAAGAATACAAGTTTTATTAAAGATGAGCGCACAATATAATGACGTCATAATCAAATTTGAAATGAGCTTTATTATTTGAAATGACGTCATCTAAATAGGTTTAGTGTTAGGCTTGGTGGTGGTGTTTTTATTTTTTTTTGCTCGGTTGTGATCGATTGAGGGTTCAAAGTTCATCAACCCCATTCACCTGTGTGGCCCGTTGCACTCTCAGCTAATGCGAGGATGAAATAAACATTGCAAAAAAAACCCCCAACAAAACAAACAAACAACTAAACAACCATCCCATTAGTAGATTATACTAATCAAGTGATCTAGAATGAACTTCACTCTTCTAACTGTTAGATCACTATATGTCACTTTGTGTAATAGTTTTTTGGTCATCCATTACAACAGTGTAGCGAATAGTAAACAATGACGCGGTATTTCAAGGTATATTGGCGATGATGAAAGGTGCTCTGAAATAATACAAAATATTATCAACATTCACCTTTTTAAATAATAATTATAATAATAATAAAGAAACGACAATTAAATTCACAGCTACAGTCACCCTCAATACCAAGGCCGTACCCGGGAGGGGGGCTACAGCCCCCCCCCCCCCAATTAATTCTAAAAATCAAATTTTATTACAAAATATACTTCTTTATCATTGTGTTGTAATTTTTTCTTTAATAAAACTCTCCGCACAGGCCCCCCCCCAAACAAAATCCTGGGTATGGCCTTGCTCAACACTGACCTATTTATCTACTCATGGCTGTCTATATTTAGCTCATTTAATCATTTAGGTATTATTCTCTCATTTTTGGTGAAATTCTTAGATGGCAGTGTAGTAGAGCGCTCGACTGCTAACGGAAAGGTCCTAAGTTCGACTCCCGGTGTGTGCCAGTGTGTCCGATCGATGTCCCTACGTCCACCAGTATTACAAATGGCTAACCAATATTCATTGGGGACAGTAAAGACGACTGTGTATACTACTAGCCACACAGTCCCATGACTTGACAGAGACATTGGGGGCGGATGGTCGTGTGGGGTAAAGCGCTCGACTGTCAACCCGGAGGAGGCGGGGGGGGGGGGAGGGGGGGTCCTTGTTCGATCACCGGTAAGGAGGAATGGCTATTTCAGGTCACGATTTAAGTCCCCCGTTATGTAAAAAGCCCTCAAAGCCATGGGCGATGATAAGAAGGACGAAATAAGGGAATATTATCTTCACCTCACACCAGTTGTTTAAACTATAAAATGTTATCAAAATAATGCACAGTAATTATGTACGACAATCGTCCAAAAAAAATTGGAAAAAAACCTATAAGTCTAAATCCGGCCCTGCTTCTGAAACTAACTAGCCCCCCTCCCCATCCCTAATCCACACGACACCCAGATAGAGACAACGGATATAAAAAAAGGGATAATTCAAAGATTTAATGAGTTTAATAATGTAGATATACAGCCCAAGGTGAATATATATATATATATATATATATATATATATATATATATTTATATACTAGTTGCAAGTACCCGGCTTTGCCCAGGTTTAAAAAAAGTTTTCTGTTTACCTTCTGTTTTCTCCCTACCCCCCTCTCTCCCTTTCTCCCTCCCTCCTTCTCCCTCCCTCTCCCTCCCTCTCTCTCCCATTTCTCTCCCACCCTCCCTCTCCCATCTCCCCTTTCCCCCTCTTTCTCTCCCCCCGTGTCCATCCCCCCTCCCTCTCTCCCCCTTCCTCCTTCCCTCTCTCCCTCCCTGCCCCCTCTCTCTTTTTATCTCTTCCTCCCATTTCTCCCATCCTCTCTCTCCCTCTCTACTTCCCTCCCCTCTCTCCCTCCCTTCTTTCTCCCTCTCCCCTCTCCACCTCTCCCTCTTCCTCCCTCCCTCATTCCCTCTCTCCCTCCCTGCCCCCCTCCTTTATCTCTCACCCTCTCTCTCACCCTCTCTCTCTCCCTCTCTCCCAACCTCTCTCTCTCCCTCCCTTTCTCCCTCCCTACCCCCTCTCTCCCTCCCTTCCTTTCTCTTTCCTTCCCTCCCCTTTCTATCTCCCTCTCTCCCTCCCTCTCCCATCTCCCTCTCCCTCCCTCTCCCATCTCCCTCTCTCTCCCTCCTTCTCTCCCCCTCTCCATCCCCCCACCCTCCCTCTCTCCCATCCCTCCCTCCCTCGTACCCTCCTTTCCTCTTTCTCCCCCTGCCCCCTCTCTCTCTATCTCGTTATCTCTCCCTACCTCCCTCCCTCTCTCTCTCTCTCTCTCTCTCTCTCTCTATATATATATATATATATATATATATATATATACTAGTTGCAAGTACCCGGCTTTGCCCGGGTTTAAAATAAGGCTTTCTGTTTACCTTCTGTTTTCTCCCTACCCCCTCTCTCCCTTCCTCTCTCTCTCCCTCCCTACCTCTCCCCTCTCTCCCTTTCCCTCCCTCCCTCTCCCTCCCTCTCTACCATCTCTCTCCCATCTCCCTCTCTCCCCCTCTCCCCCTCCTTCTCTCCCAACGTCCATCCTCCCTCTCTCCTTCCCTCCCCCTCTCTCCCTCCCCCTAACCCCTCTCTCTCCCTCCTTTCTCCCTCCCTCCCGTTTCCACCTCTCTCTTTCCCCCCTCTCTCCCCCTTCCCCCTCCCCCTTTCCACCCTCTCTCTCTCCCCTCCCCCTCTCCCCCCCCTTCCTCCCTCCCTCATTCCCTCTCTCTCCCTCCCTGCCCCCTCATTCCTTATCTCTCTCTCTCCCTCCCTCTCTCCCACTCTTTCCTCCTCTCTCTCTCCCTCCCTCCCCTCTCTCTATCCCTACCCCCTCTCTCCCTCCCTTCCTTTCTCTCTCCATCTCCCCCTACTCCCTCTCCCATCTCCCTCTCCCCCTGCTCCCTCTCCCATCTCCCTCTCTCCCCCTTTTCTCCCTCCCTCCCCCTTTCCACCTCTCTCTCCCTCCCCCTCTCTCCCCCTTCCTCCCTCCCTCATTCCCTGTCTCTCCCTCCCTGCCCCCTCACTCTTTATTTCTCTCCCTCCCTCTCTCCCACCCTCTCTCTCTCTCCCTCCCTCCCCCTCTCTATCCCTCCCTACCCCCTCTCTCCCTCCCTTCCCTTCTCTCTCCATCTCCCCCTACTCCCTCTCTCCCCCTCCTTTTCTCCCCCCTGTCCATCCCCCTCCCTCCTCTATCCCCCTCCTTCCCTCCCTCCTACCCTCCTTTCCTCTCTCTCTCTCTTTATCTCTCTCCCCCTCCCTCTCCCCCTCTCTCTCTCTCTTTCTCTCTCTCTCTCTCTCTCTTTCTCCCTCTCTCTCTCTCTCTCTATATATATATATATATATACTTATTATTATGGCTTCACACTTCTTCTAAAATCCTTCTTCATTCCTTTATCTTCCTCAAACTGTACAAATCAGGGAGCATGAAAAAACAACAACAATTCTTTGCATCACAAAGGCACAATACAGCACCAGCGCGCAAGTTCTATTCGAATCGGGAAATGACGTCACAGAGGAATTTTATTTATGGCGCCGTCGAGATTACTTTAATATAGTAAAATACTAAAATAAAAAAAAAATAATTACAATTAAACTACCCATCGAGATGAAACGAAACCTGTCCTATGACCTTCCCCATGTAATTATGTGTATGTGTAACAAATTTCACATTATTTGGTTATCTGGATCTTGAGTTATAAGGGAACAGACAGACAGACAGACAATAAATGCGTCTTATAAGTATATATATATATATATATATATATATATATATATATATATATAGGTCAGTGTTATAGTGCCGATAGACACATCGACAGCTAAATGCATACATTTTAATTCTTTTTTGTTTTTGTTATGATGGATGGCCTAGTGTAGTATAGTGTAGATAATGCTCGACTATCGACTTGAGAGACCCTGGTTCGATCCTCGGGTATTTCCCCCAAGCTCCTGTTGAAAGTCGGATTAAGCCACACGAGTCCACCCAGCTTTAAAATGAGTACCTGATATAATTTCGAGAAGTAATGACAGCTTCGCGTGTTTGTGCTATGTTTGCCGCGGTTACAGAAACAGACGATGACAGTATCGCGTGTTTGTGCTATATCTGCCGTGGTCACAGAAACAGATGATTTCTACACATTATCTGTCCCAATGGCCCATGCAGGGCTAAGGAGACTTAACTTTACTATATATAATTTTTTAATACATAGGTTATGGGGGTTTTCAAAATTTGAATTACCAAATAGCATATTTTATGTACCTTGTTTAGAGAAGAGTTCCTTTTAATATCTCAATAACTAATGTTTACTAACTCTAACATGCTGTCTAAAACAGAGGCGTAGTGATGTGTGGCCTACTCACAATGGCGCGCCAAATGGTATATTTTACATATAATAATATATGGTTTTCGAATGGGGGGGCGCTAAAAAGGTATTAAAAAGGTATTAAAAAGGTTCCCAAATGATTCGGATAAACGACGTTCTACTGTATGTACAGCAGACGGTAATTGATTTAAGGAAGTCGTTTGAAGCGGGCTTGGAAAATGCCGACACGTTCCTTGTGTCAAAACTTCAGTAAATTGGTAAAAAAAAATGCCCCCCCCACCCGACCTGTGGCAAAGTAAGTACCTCCAGGGGGAGAACAGATACTTCCGCCCTAACCTATTAACGCTAATGAGCTTCGCCTTCGAAATTAATTTTTATTTTATTTATATGTGGTAACCACTTACATATGTAATGCACACATCCGAGCTGCTCTAGTACTGGTGCTGTTGCACCAACAATCGCCCCGTCACTGACAGTGTCAAGATTCCGTCAAACTCCTATTATTGACACGCATCACTGGCGTCAGTGGATCCCAGCAGTGGCGCCGAGAGCTAACACGGGCCCCAGGGCAAGACATCATCATTGCGGCCCATTAATAAACAAAAAAGTCGTGAAAAAATTGACATGGTCGGGGTGGTCGGGCCCCCTTACAGATGCGGGCCCTCCCTAGCATTTAAAATTTAAAATACACCACACTTATAGTTGTATTGCACTAATTTCTAAACTTACGTTTGTGATTTTTGTGTAATTTTTTTTTTTTTAAAGTTTGAAGTGGTATGTAAAGTTTCTGTAAGGATGATATGAAATCTCTTAGATCCAATAAACCACAAATGAAACGATTTTTTTTTATGGTGCCCTTTCTTTTATCCCTTCCATATCCGATAGAGCATTATTGGCCAGGGAGGTACCACGGGAGATATAGCAGGGGGACTTAACCATGAGTTGACAGTGATATAGCTATATTATTAACTTGGACAGTCATACACCACATGGGGCGGTGGGTGGGGGGTATGGGGGAGGCTCATTGAAACGGCCTCTTGAGCTTAAAAGAAGGAGAGGTAAATGACGTCATTGCGGTTTGAACTTGTATAGCCTGATCCACGTCACAGTTACATACTGCCTCTCACCAGCAGCAGCTCGGGCACCAGCCATGGGCCACCTCTGAGGTTTTGTGTTATGTGTGTGTGTGGGGGGGGGCACCTTCGGTGTATATAGCGCTATCTGCGCCCCAAAAAAAAAAACAACCGGCCCGCTCCATTGTCAAAACTGCAATAGTAAATTTGTACAAATACCGCGCTTTACTTGTGGCAAAGTTAGAGCGGACCACCTTACCATATTTACGCACCTATGTGTGAGTGTGTGTGTGTGGGGGGGAAGGAGCTTCGCTTCCAAAGCTTATTTATTTATTATATATTTTGCTGTCGAATAGAAGTCGAGGAGAGACTAGAGGGGGGCCGACGTTTATATACTTTGTCTGGGCCCCACAGTTTTAATCAAGGCCTCGCCCTGCTTGCACTGACGAGTCTTCTGATTGGTATTCAGACAATATCGAATGATACAAGCGAATGATACAAACAAAATGATACAAGCGAATGATACAAGCGAATGGTACAAGCGAATGATACAAGCGAACGATTCAATCGAATGATACAAGCGAATGATACAAGCGAATGATACAAGCAAATGATACAAGCGAATGATACAAGCGAATGATACAAGCAAATGATACAAGCGAATGATTTAAGCGAATGATACACTCAAATGATGCAAGCAAAATCATACAAGCGAATGATACAAGCGATTGGTACAAGCAAATGATACAAGCGAACGATTCAATCGAATGATACAAGCGAATGGTACAAGCGAATGATACAAGTGAATGATACAAGCATTTTAGTTATATTATAATTAAATTGCTTTAAATCCAGCGTGTTTTCTATTGATAGGGATCTAAACAACCACCGGATCTTATATATGTGAACTCCTCTTAGTAAAGCAACATATTTTCAGTTAACGTAAGTTGAATTTCTGCGGTATTTTTGTTTATGGGTTTTGTCTAGGCCCCCCCCCCTCAATAACTCAGAGAGATCGCACAAGTTCGGAAACTGCGCTGGTTCTCACTGAGTTGAGTTGTATCTATTCCGATCTCTAGGTCATCGCTATATCTGGTTTGTATCGATTCTAGATTATTATTACAGTTTTTTGTTCTACTTATTAGGTTGATATGTTTCTGTCCTAAGATTATGCCATCCCAATAGCTATAAAGCCCGGCGTCACCCGGGAAATCTAGGTGTCATCTAACACCCCCAATTTTAACAATTTTTAATCTTTGTTTTTTTTTAACAGACTTTGATTGGAGAAGTGGGGGGAGGGGGATGGGCTGGCTTGGCGTCATGCTGACCACCCAATCCCTTTGTATGTCGTGTCTACAAAAACAGATTAACTCTATACTTCATCTATCCCGTTGGCTCCCAAAGGCAAAGGGAAGTAGACAAAAAAAAAAGTGTCAATCTTGGGCCCACAATAATCTTGGACATGAAGTGCCCCCACCACCTCTGAATCTCCTCAGTCTATTACGTCATGTCATGCTACACATTTCAGATATCATCTTAATTAAAGTTACAAGCAGCCTACTTTTTCCTATCCACTACTTTGCCTATCTGTCCACTTTTTCCTATCCACTACTTTGCCTATCTGTCCACTTTTCCTATCCGCTACTTTGCCTATCTGTCCACTTTTCCTATCCGCTACTTTGCCTATCTGTCCACTTTTCCTATCCGCTACTTTGCCTATCGGTAATAACGGCCTTGGACACTTAAGGTCGAAACATTTTTCCATCTTTGTGCATGTCAGTGCCAGACGCAGAGAAGCCATGTTTTGTTTCATGTCTTCTGGACCGGCATTATCCAAATCTTGACTATAGAATAAATAAGTATCAGGCAGTACAACAGGCGAGTATTGAACACGTCGTTTGTTAGCATAGTAAATTTAAGTAATAAACAAATTGAAAACAATTTAAAATGACAATATGAAATTTAAATAAAACTAAATACTGTATACATTCCTGTTAAATATAAATAAAATTTAATTTCAAAAAGAATATGTTTTTAAGTTTAGGTTTTTGGATGTTGCCAAACTTTATTCATTTTTGAACCACAATTACATGCATGAGAACATTATTCTTAAATTAATATACAAATTCATATATAGAACATTTAAGTACAAAAAACAATGAAGACTTATATTTCTAGCGCATTAATCCGACAGATAAACAAAATGCAAATCCAAACTATACTGGTTAAATCAGGATTACATCTGTAGTTAAAGAATGTATCCGGTGTGCTATGTGTGAATATGTAAGTAATAAAGTAAATGAATCTCAAGCCAAAATGATAATTTGAATTAATGATTGAAATTTGACGAAAAATGACCAAGTGAAGACTAAACAACCAAGTCATTTTCTTCTAAATAGATGTGACCCCCCCCAAAAAAAGGGAATTAACTATACTCATTTCCTACTCTTTTCTTTCTGAAAATGAATTCTCTCCCATGTAAATATCAAAATTGAAAGGGGAAAAAAAGATAAAACAATAAAATGAATTTATATCGAATGTCCGAAAAATAGAAAGCAAATACTTCAGGTAAAACATTACAGCTACCAATGTGTTTCAACTTGTTAAAACCATGAGTTTGAAAGCCTTGCTAGTCACTATATGAACGGTAAAAAATTCAGAATACATCCCACATATATAGCATAGGTGAGAAATAGAACTCAAAAAAATATATTTTGACCAAAAATGTTCTGTTACGTAGCACGGAAAATAACGAAAATTTATATTAATGTAGAGTCATATTTGTTGACAGATATAGAAATATATTAACCCCCCCCCCACACACACACAAAATATGAATCATAGTTGAAAAGAATCATTGGTTTTTCTTCAAAATTGTAAATTACATTCAATATGGAAGAAATAATTTTTATCTTTTTACATCGAAATCGACATCTGGCCATTATGAGTTATTACGAAATTGTTTCGTTTCTTCGCTTTAGAAACGAAACTAAAATGGTAATCATATTTTTTTTAAATCTTTATCATTTAGAAATTTTTTTCGTCTTACAATTACGCAATTTTACCATCGGCGTTGTGTGCAAAGGAAAAGGGGGGAAAAATCAATAATAATAGTTGTACGTTGTGAAATTTGTTCAATGTAAACATTAAATAACAATGAACGAACGTGGAGGCGATTCACCAAGTCGTCTGTTCAACGAATCATTCACGTCGCGCGCGCACATTTTATTTTTTTTTTTTTTAATTTATTCTACCAGCCAAAATAATAAAATTAAATTAGCCATAAAAACATTCAATTTTTTTTGCAGTGAATTCATAAATTTATAAATTCATAAATTCATAAATAAAGAGAGGAAAAAAAATGGAAATAAAATGCGGTAACGTTGATTTTCTAAAAAAAAAGTTATATTCCTCGTGTAAATAATGATAATATTTAATTTACGCAAAACGTCGTAGATCTGTCTTTCTGTTTACGATTCTAAAGTATTTAAAACTCTTCCTTTTTTGGGGAGAAATATCCCCCCCACCCCCACAAGTCACGCTATTTTGAACAAATTATTCATTCTCTGAGCTATAAAATTTGTGTTTTATTCACAGGTTAGTAAAAAGGACTTAGAAAAAAACAGTGTTGAAAACTGACCTTTAATTAATGAGGAGATTTTTCTTAAAGCAGCGAAGCTTGGAATTTAAAGGATCAGTTATTTAAAAAAAAATAAATTTGGTATAATCTTTTCAAAAGCTATAAAAAAAAAAAAACTAAGGGGAGACAAACACCTCATTTAGTAAATTGTCTGAAGGCTTTTATTACTCGTTACATACGTATGTGTTCTATTGAAATATAAACACTGAAAAAATGTCGCTTTAATTAAGAAAAAAACAAACTATTTCATTGTTAACAAGCCCATAAAATGAACAAATTAATTCTTTACCAAGTTCTGAACACGTTTTAATTCTTAATAGACGTTGTGGTGCTAGAATATGGCAGAGGGAATTCAATGTTTCACCTCGGGCAATGCAACATGTTTCAATCGAACTCTCCCGTCAATGACGACAGAGGGAGACAACATGAAACCAATTTATTTCAACGACTTCCCTTTATTTTGTTTCCACGGGTCGCTTGAGTTCATAAAACTGTATGAAATATTTTTCTGTTACGTCAATCCACCGTTGGCCATTCTGGGAATGGCGGTCAATGGTTTGAGCATGGCCATACTGCGCAGAAGTGGACTTGGGAAACCGGCCAACATACTCCTGCTGGCGCTGGTCATTGCTGACAGCATGAACATGGTCACTAGTATCAGCGTT
The DNA here is from genome assembly GCA_021962125.1 of Bulinus truncatus. Lineage (NCBI taxonomy): Eukaryota > Metazoa > Mollusca > Gastropoda > Planorbidae > Bulinus > Bulinus truncatus. The sequence goes on along the minus strand of JAGDYQ010000036.1, from coordinate 3,677,093 downwards.
GCGGACAAACTGAGGATGTTTGGTCCGGTTAAAAGCAAGCCCGGATACTGCACTTGGGAATACGATGATGCGAATGGTTTTATATTTTTCACATATCAGTCAATGTTCGCTATAGGGCAGTGGGGTCGATTTGTCAACAGCAACATCCCGGTGCTGATCACCGTCGAGAGACTTCTCGCCGTTTATTTCCCGGTCACTTTCAAAAAGGTGGTCACCTTTAGGTCAGCGATAGCCGCCTGCGTGTCGGCGTACATGCTCTGGCTGCCTTATACAGTGTTCCAGTCATACTACCGGCAGATGGCAACCGTTCAACATCCGAACGGGAAATACGTATCTTTCTCCACAAGTACCGAGTTTTTAAGAAAGAATTTCGCCGTGATCTTCACGTTTGCTGTGACCGGCCTCGAAGCTCTGCTTTCATGGCTGCCAATCTCTTTCGTCTGCATTGGCTGTCTATTTATAGCCATCAAAGTCAAAGTATCCATCGCTAGACGTCGCAAGCTCTCAAAGCTGAAGGAAAAGCAGAGGTGGTCTCCAAGGACTACCCGCACGCTATTAACGACGTGCCTGATTTTCGCCATCACCCACACGGTGACCGCCCTCATTAGTGTCCTAGTGACCTTTAATTCAGAAATGCCTGTGTTGACCTATTTCATCGGGGAATTTTCCGAGTTCATTAATATTATCAACTGCTCCAGTAATTTCTTTGTTTACATTATCAGCACTGAGAAAATGTGGACGATATTTGTAAACATGATGCAAGGGACGAAAGCAAAACAACGGGTTTAGTTATGACATGTAACAATCTTCTGCCATATCCAACCTTCTGCCGTATCCAACCTTCTGCCGTATCCAATCTTCTGCCGTATCCAACCTTCTGCCGTATCCAACCTTCTGCCGTATCCAACCTTCTGCCATATCCAACCTTCTGCCATATCCAACCTTCTGCCATATCCAACCTTCTGCCATATCCAACCTTCTGCCATATCCAACCTTCTGCCATATCCAACCTTCTGCCATATCCAACCTTCTGCCATATCCAACCTTCTGCCATATCCAACCTTCTGCCGTATCCAACCTTCTGCCATATCCAACCTTCTGCCATATCCAACTTTCTGCCATATCCAACCTTCTGCCATATCCAACCTTCTGCCATATCCAATCTTCTGCCATATCCAATCTTCTGTTCTTGCCCGTTTTCTGAACCTGACAATCTCTGCCCGGGGAATGTTATGCCCTAACAAAAACTTCTTAAATCTGAGTGTATTTATTACATTGTGACAAACATTTGAAAAATCATTTTATTTCTAGAAAATCATACTAAAAAAAAAGTACGACATTTTCTATTTATATTACTTAAGTCAAACTCATGAGAAAAGTGTTAAACCTTTACATCTCAGTTTGTATTGTTATTACTTTAAATGTAATAAATGGAAAATAAACCCCCCACCGATAGTAAATTTTTTAGGTGTTTTTAGTTCACTACTTTCTACAAGTACTTTGGTGATTTTGTGGGTTTTCTAAAGAAAACAAAAGTTTGCAGTGGTATGTGAAGTTTCCGTAAGGATGAGATGAAATCTCCTAGATCCTATATATCTGGTTTGTATCGATTCTAGATTATTATTATTACAGGACTTCAACAGTTTTTTTCTACTTATTAGGTTGATATGTTTCTGTCCTAAGATTATGCCATCTCAATAGCTATAAAGCCCGGCGTCACCCGGGAAATCTAGGTGTCATCTAACACCCCCAATTTTAACAACTTTTAATCGGTCTTTTTTAAACAGACTTTTGGGTTTGTTTTTATGATGCCCTTCTTTCATATTCACCATAGCGATGACCATGGTGGAGTCACCGCGGGAGATATAGCGATGACTTTAACCATGCGTTGGCAGAGATAGATAGAGCTATTAAATCGGATAGCCAAGCACCACAAGGGGGGGGGGGTGGGTGGGGGCTCATTGAAACGAACCCTGGGGGCGTAAAAGAGGGGAAGAGGTTAATGGCGTCATAGAGGGTTTAACTTGTAATCTGCACTACGTCATTTAAACATACTGCCTCGCACCAGGGTCGTCGCGGGCTGGAGGCAACCCAAGCTCTTCTCAGGGGGCAAAAAATTTTTTTTTGTTAGTGTGTGTGGAGTGGTGGGGGGTGAAGTAGTGTGACTAGCGTTAGCGGTACCCGGGACCGGCCTGGCTAATGAACGGCCACGTTTCTGTGTGAAAACTGTAATAAATTGGTCAAAATATCACCCCCACCCCCTCCCTTACTGAATGCAAAGTGCCGCCCCGTGGCTGACCGATCCTTACGCCCTACCCTTTTTACTAAACTTTGGGGGGGGGGGGGGGGAGAGCTTCGCTACTAAATTAATTTTTTTTTTGACTTTTTTTTTGCTGTAGAATAGGGAGCAGGAAAGAAGCCAGAGGCCCCTCCCACCCCCACCCCCATTGATTTAGTTTATCAGGGGCCCCAGAATTCCAGGCCTCGGCCCTGCTCACAATCACCTAGTCTCGTTATCGGTATACAGACAATAGCAAGTATGATACAGGCATTATAGTTATATTACATTTATATTGTTCGGAATCGAGGATGATAAAGGTTCACGGGGGAACTCGCTGTGTAGGCCGCTCCAAGCCAGGAGAAACATTTTTCCCCCAGTTAACGTAAGTTGAACTTCCGTGGTGCTTTATCTATGATTTCATGCAGGTTTTATTTTTCAGTGACTCTTAGAGATCCACAAACAACGGACCTGGTGGCGGTTCTCAAAGCCTGATTGGTATCGATGCTGATCTCTAGATCATTATTATGCCTGATTGGTATCGATGCTGATCTCTAGATCATTATTATACCTGATTGGTATCGATGCTGATCTCTAGATCATTATTATACCTGATTGGTATCGATGCTGATCTCTAGATCATTATTATACCTGATTGGTATCGATGCTGATCTCTAGATCATTATTATACCTGATTGGTATCGATTCTTTTAAAATAACACCATTGCTCAAATGAAATATATCAATTCGTAATATTAATTATCAAATAGCTTTAATGATTTCTGTCCATTTATTTTTTATAATTTCTGTCCAATCTTTTTTTGTTGCTCATTATTTATTTAGAAATTTATGTTAATTTCATTTTAGCATTAAAAAAAAAAACCTATTTGTTGACTTATTTTAATTTATAAAAAAATGTCTTTGAAATGAAAAACCTAACGATAATTGACAGTTAGAATACGTTATTACACAAAGACTCGCGAGACGTGATTGATTTACTGTTGAAACCAATAATTGGTGGAAACTGTTACGAAATACACAAAACAGTTTCGTTTTAAATCCGGAAATAAGAATCAACCATTTTAAACGGACACAATTTCTAGGCAAAAAAAAACTTTGTGAAGGTTAGCTGCTCGCAAACCGAAATGTTTTAGTCAAATTAATGAATTAAAACGATTTAGTTGTCCATCAATGAGAAAAATCTCATACAGAACAATGATCTACGAAGGTCAGTAGGTCATCTATAAATAGAACAAGTTCAGGAGCCAAGTAACACACCTTGAAACAGTTTTTTTAAACCGATTTTTGTAAATAACAAACAAACAATTAATGTCTGGAAAATACAAGAAATATAGCTCATGAAACAGTTTTCTACAATTATAAAATTTCATGGTCTATCTAAAGTTAAATATGTATAAGTCCAATTATCTGTTAAAGGGTATTTAAAATTGAAATAAATCTGAGTGCATTACAATTTTCAGCTACAAAAAAATATAAAAGATTATTTTTTTTTTTTAATTTAATTGAAGCTTGATGTGTTATCAATTAATGTCTGTTTAATCCTAGAAGTTCAAATGATTAGATTAAAAATACCCAATATCTGTCAATAGTATTTCTAAATATGAGGGGGCCATTATTGCATTGACTGCTTCGTATCCAAAAAATAAATTATGAAGGGCGTCTAACATACTGTTACAAGATTGGTGACACACACACAGACATGGGCGTCGCTAGGAATTTTCCCAGAGGGGGGCAAAAATTTTCCAGGGGGGGGGGGGCAAATAACAACTTTATCACATTTTTTTTAAATGTAAGGAGGGGGGAGCAAATGCCCCCCTTGCCCGAAATACGCCCATGCACACAGAGTGAGACTAATTAAAAGCTTATAGATGGACTCTTAATGGTCGTATAAAATTCGACGAAAAAGGAGCCAATTGTCTGCATAATTTCTATGTCAACATACTACATAATGTCAACATAATGTCAACATAATGTCTATATAATGTATATATGATATCTATGTAATGTCTATATCATGTCAACATAATGTCTATATAATGTCAAGATAATCGGGAGACAGAGCGTTTTATTTTTTTTTTTGCTGAGCTGCCATATAGGGGCAGTGGTGGCGAAATTATTTTGGGGGCCGCGTGGCCAAATTTCAACCAAAAAAAAAAACCCACTTATTTATAGCAAAGTGCCAAAAAACTACAAGCAAAAATTAAAGGAAGTGCCAATAGGTTCGCCACCACAGATATAGGGTATTTTTATATCCAGATAAAGATTTTTTTTTCAGCTATCTAGTCATAAGAATATCTATGTAATAGAATTTACGTCAGCGGATTACCATCTTTTTTTCACGACTGTGCCCGTAAGGGCGCGAATGTTTGTACGCGGGTACTCGTGAGTAAATGTACATATTTTCATAACGGAATGTGCTGATTTTTTTCTATAGTGATACTTGTGGTCACGTGGTCTGGTAATAAGTCCAGCAGTAGCAGTAGTAAATCGGCGACCTTCTTCACAACTCTTGGTTGTTTTAATCGGAAATTAGACGTGGATGCGTACCTCCCTTGAATAACCTTTTTCCGTACGCCTTGGGGTGTGTGTGGGGGGGGTACGCTTGACACCGATTGAGAGCCGTCTGACTACGTAATTATTTTGTCTAATCGAATAGACATGGGCGTATTCATAGGGGGGGGGGGCAAGATTTTTGAAAAAAATGTCATTAAGTTGTTATTTGCCCCCCCCCCTGGAAAATTTTGCCCCCCCCCCCTGGAAAAATTCCTAGCGACGCCCATGCTAACAGATATAACTTTTTGATTGTTTTGTTATTTGTGTGTGTGTGTGTGTGTGTGTGTGCATATCCTATATACTTGTTCATTGTTACCTGGATACTTCTCCAAGAAAATACATGACAGCTTTGGTTTAACCCCCCCCCTCCCCCCCCCCCCTTTTTTTTCAAAAAAGGTTAAACACAGGTAGAGCCATTCTTAACCTTTTTTTTGGAAATAGGGGTGTGTGGGGGGTGGCCTTAGGCTAAAGCAGATATTGAGGCTCCATGCTAAACTATACTGGGGGCCCCCTAGGCTAAAGCAGATGTTGAGGCTCCATGCTAAACTATACTGGGGGCCCCCTAGGCTAAAGCAGATGTTGAGGCTCCATGCTAAACTATATGGGGGCCCCCTAGTCTAAAGCAGATATTGAGGCTCCATGCTAAACTATATGGGAGCCCTAGGCAAAGGAATATTTTTCAGAGGGGGGGACCAAAACAAAATTTATATATGTTGACCCTAGCCAAAAAAAAAACAAAAAAACAAGGGTGTCGGGACGGCGGATGGTCGAAGTGTGTAGAAAGCTAGACTGTCGACCTGAGGGTTACCGGGTTCGATCCTCGATGAGAACCAAAGGAATTTTTTACAGGCCCCGTAAAACTGGTTGATAGTTTTCCCCAAGTCTACTCGTTAAGAGTAAATGGGTCCCTTGCTTTAGTTGGGGAAGTATAGGTGGCTATCCCAGGACAATTCCCTTAATATGCTTGTGGCTAAGGTGAATTCCACCATTCATCTGCCCCGGTGGCCTTCACTTGCGCCCCTCCCCCCCACACCCCAATAATCTTAGAAAATACAAAAAAATCCATCTGATCCTCCTTACTTCTGTTAAGTGATGTCATGCTAGACATTTTAGTTCACATTAAAATGAAATCCACCTACTTGGCCTACATGCCTACTTTTCTTAACTGTCTAATTTGCCTATCTGCCTACTTTGCCTATCGGTAAGAACGACCCGAATCCCAAGGTCAAATAATTTTCCATCAAACTGTATGTCAGTCATACTGAATGTGGAAAAACAATTGTCAGTAGATTCACGTCTTCGGGACCGGAATGGTGAAATCTCAACTCTAGAATAAATAAGTATAAAAAAAGTAAAACCTACCACTACCAGTATTGGACACATTGTTTATTAGCATATTGACATTACAAAAAAAAAAAAGAATATATCAACAAAACAAACTTGAAGCTTATGTTAATGTTTTTATACACATTTTAATCTTCATAGTTCAACACCAACACTATGTCTGCGTGAAAGCATAATTTTTGTATACAACGATCGACAACTCATTTTTAAAATTGGGTTGTCTACCGTGCGTTTCATGTACACAAGTGATAAATAGATATCAATTTATCTTTATTTCATTATTAGAGGAACAATTGTTGAGATGTAACACTATACACGCATCCTGTGTGACAAAGATGGCAGTAAATATCTAATGATAACACTAAAATATGCATCCTGTATGACAAAGATGTCGGTAAATATCCAATGATGATGAGGTTATGGATTAATTTACTCCCCCCCTCCCCCCCCCCCCCCAACGTTCCGTTTAAAACGCCTAATTTGACAGGGGTGTTGCTGAAGAGAAATTCGAGTAAAGTTATTGTCACAATTGGACAATCCAATGTTTATCAGATATTTTGGCAATTACCAGATATAGCAAAATAGATTTAAATTTCTCATTATTTTTATATTATTTGTGACATTTTGGTGACATTTTTCTTAAACTGAAAACATCTTGAAATTACTACTGTAAATGATTTACAGCAATAATTGACAATACCGTGTAAATTCTGTGTAGATTTATTTTAATTCAAAATCGTAATAATTATGATTTTTCTTTCAAATATTGCTAACAATTATATAATTACGTATAAACAGGAAATGACGCAAGTCATACATCCTGAGAGAATAATATAATAACTGAATTTGTCAATAAAATCAGTTTCTGTGTTTTATAAAATCTTGAAAAAGACCCATTTCTGAAATTGTTTTGGTTACGGTTTCACTATGGAAGATGAAAATTGGTGTAACACTTCAGGCCAAACTGGCCACAATGTCACAGAGGTCAATAGAGCTTTCACTTCTCTGACAACTGATGACGTTATTAAAGAGCCAGATTTCTTCAACGAGTATTATTTAATTTGTTTCTATGGATCCCTTCAGTACATGTTACCTTATGAAATTTTTCTGTGCTACGTCAATTCTACGCTGGCAGCTCTCGGTATTATGGTCAACACCGTGTGTATGGCCATATTACGTAGAAGAGGTCTTGGTCAGCCGTCCAACATTTTGCTCTTGGCGCTGGTCATAGCCGACAGCATGAACATGGTCCAGAACATCAACTTCGCTGAAAAACTCAGAATGCTCGGTCCGGATAGAAGTAAGTCCGAATACTGCACTTGGGAGTACGACAGCATGATGAATGGCTTCATGTTCTACTCTCATCAGATACTGTTTACTATTGGTCAGTGGGGTCATTTCGTCAACAGTAACATTCCAGTGGTCATCACCGCTGAAAGAATGCTCGCCGTTTATTTCCCGGTCACTTTCAAGAAGGTGGTCACCACACGGTCAGCAATAGCCTCCTGCGCGCTGGTGTACATCGTATGGCTTCCTTGGGTGGTGTTCCAGACATTCTTCCGGGATATGAAGACCGTTAGACTTCCTAACGGGAAATACGTCGCCTATCAGCGCATTACGGACTTGCTGAGGAAGAACTTCTCCTTCATCTACACGTTCATCGTGTACGCCCTTGAGGCGCTCGTCACCTGGATCCCCGCCTCCCTTGTCTGCGTGGGGTGCTTGCTCATCGCCATCAAGGTGAAACTTTCCATCTCCAAACGCCGGAAGCTGTCCAAGCGGCAAGAGAAACAAAAGTGGTCCCCGAGAACCACCCGAACGCTCCTGACCACCTGCCTCATCTTCGCCATCAGCCACGCCTGTACATCCCTCATCAGCGCACTGGCGCCCTTTGACTGGGAGACGCCTCTGTTGACCTATTTCGTTGTAGAGCTATCAGAATTCATAAATATTCTGAACTGCTCGAGTAACTTCTTGATTTACATCACGAGTAACAGAAAATTGTGGAGAATTTTTCTGGAGATGATGGGTAAAAAGTCAACAAAATGATGAAACTACTCAGTAATGTACCAGCGATAAGTTCGCATTTCATATAGGAGTAATATTTTGCCTTAAAAAAAATACATTCTTTTGCCTTGAGGGGGAAAAAAAATTCTCTTTAGATTTGTAAGAGCATATCTGTTCTTAGATTTCTTGGAACCTCTCTGGAAGGGACTTTGAGAGATGGGGATCCCGAAGCAAAATTAATATTTGGGGCATCTATATCATAATATTTGATAATAAAATGACTGGGTGGGGGTTCAGTGCTAGTTAGGCTTATTTTAAAGACAGCTCTGTGAATTTGAATCAGAGTGATTGCCCCTGGCTCCCAATATGAATGGAACTATGTTGACATATTCAAGTTTAGTATATTGTGCAGTTTTGTTTATAACGAAGTGTTACAAACACAATGTTGTAATTAATCGTTGTGTTATTTTAAGTGTTCATCGAGACGTGACAATTCTTTGAAAAAAAATTTGTTCAAAAAAAAATTTTTTTTAGGCAACTATGTTTGCATATAACTTAATAAAATACTTCAAAAACTAAGTAATTACTATAACCTCTCGTATTAAGGCTAAATTCAAATGCGACTTGAAAATAATATATGTTATCCCGGGATGAGAACCATTTATTTTCCACGTCATCCACTATTAGTAGCCTTTCCAATCCCTCACCGACATGGGCGTCGCTAGGAATTTTTCCAGGGGGGGGGAAATTTTCCAGGTGGGGGGCAAATAACAACTTAATGACATTTTTTTTAAATGTAAGGGGGGGGGGGCAAATGCCCCCCTCTTACATGACATTTTTTTTCAAAATGTAGGGGGGGCAAATGCACCCCCTTGCCCCACCCCCATGAATACGCCCATGCTCACCGATACCCGATTATATTAGGGATATGTAGAATTTAGAGTACAAATGTGATTTAGATATTTTCAACAGTACCCCGTGTGTGTGTGTGTGAGGCACCAAGGGGCTCTCTGTTATCACAAGAGCACCTGTCCAGGAGCGTCATGGGTATAGAGACCCTATGCTAATTATTTAGCGATGTTAATTTTCCTACTTTTTGATCGATCATTTTGGGTATTTTAAAATCAATAAACCGAAACACTGGGTCTATTTAATGTATCAACGTTTAGAAATGTTCGACTTTTCTTCTTCTTCTTCTACCTTTGGCTCTACAGCCCCATTTAGGGCCCTGGCCTGCCATACTACTCTTCTCCACTTTTTCCCGATTAATGGTCTTTATTACTCCACTCTCTCACTCCTATGGCTTTAAGGTCTTTCTCCACTTCCTCCAACCATCTGCTTCCTGGTCTGCCTTTAGGCCTTTTCTCATTGGGTGCTGCTTTACATATTGCTTTTGGACCTCTGTTGTTTTCAATTCTTTCTATGTGCCCTGCCCAACTCAGTCTATTCTATTCCACTTTTCTAACTCCGGTTGTTTTTTTTTTTTATTAGTTTGGGAAACGTTTTTGAGGCACTTTTCAGTGATAGATATTCTCGGAATTTCACATCCATGTTTTTGTTCAACGACAATGCAGGATTCAATAATTTATGTAGCAGTTCATTAATGTTTTTTTAAAATAACAAATATGAGTAAAAAAAAGTTCTCATAACTAAGTAAGGGATATAACCGTGTTTTCTATGAAGTTCGGCACTAATAAATGGGTTAGTACCCTTGCATCAATAATACTACATCTATCCTAGCACGTGATTTCCACAGCTGGTAGGCCAAATCAGCGGTACACAAGCGTGCATTGCTAAATTAAAAAAAAAAAAACATGAGTAGATTAGAAAACAGATAAAGAAAGTATTGAACTAATTGTCTCAGATTTTTTTTTTTCTAAATTTATTTGATCCGTTTTTTTAATGACCGGCTTCAGCATAGGTGGTAAAGTTGAACAACACGCTCTCCCCATCCCTGGGGACGTAGCTTGTAGCTCCTGCAAGGAAATATAACTCTTAAAAAAACAACAAGTAGGATCTTCGGATTTATATACAAGTTATCTCCCGTTTCTCAGCTAATCGTCACGACATAATGTCATCTCTTATTTATTCTTTTTCTAAATCAATAATGTCGTATTATAAAAACAGAGTAAACTAATTACTTTGATTGATCAATTACCTTAAAACTGTTATGCAGAGATAATATTGACATACTGTGACCATACTTTCAGGTATAACCACTTTGTTCGAACCTTATATATCAAAATACATATCTCTATTGCTTTTTTTTTGGCACACTGTTAATATAATTGGATTAATTTGGCAAGTCTATATATTTCACTTACCACACTGTAGTGCTGTGCCGTTACTGCTGAAATGCCAAAACGTTTGATTTGGTATTGAACCCACGACCCCATTGATGCTGTCTATGAAGTAACCAAGTCCTCTAAAGTACGTGGAGGTAAATCTGGCAGGTATATAAAGATACCTTTTTTTTTTAACATAACAACCAAATACATAGTATACATTTAACAATATTTGATCATCACTATAATAAAAGAATAGGCACTGGTAGCCGAGAAGGGTAGAGCGCTCGACTGTCGACTTGTAAGTCCTGGGTTCGATCCTCGGTTGGAACCGAGGGAGTTTTCCCAGGTCCTGATGAAAGTTGGTTCGATATCTCTTAAGTTAGGGGACCACACAAATCGACACAAATCGAGGTTACAGAAACAGATCGAGGTTACAAAAACAGATCGAGGTTACAGAAACAGATTAAGGTTACAAAAACAGATCGAGGTTACAGAAACAGATCGAGGTTACAGAAACAGATCGAGGTTACAGTAACAGGTCAAGGTTACAGAAACTGATTATAAAAGTTTTTTTTTTCAAAAATAGCTTTCTATACAAATAGCAAAAGATTTCAGTTATACTGCCAGCAACTCTTGGGGCCCCGTCAATCGTTAATCGACGAGGGCTCCCCTACCTTTGAAAAGCCTTAGCAGATTATGTAAAGCAATGGAGCCCTTCTTTCAAAACCAAAAGAACGAAAAAAAAAATAATAATCACACCAACAGGATTCGCGCAAGTTCAAGATTCTGACAGAAACCCATTATTCTGTTAACACTTCAACTTACTTAAACCGAGCATCAAGCTCTGCCGCCTTCTCCAGGAAGGACAAAAGTTCTCGCTTCGGTTCATTGAGGACGTTGGCGGAAAACTGGAAGAAAGGCGGCTGCAGAATGTTCTTGGCCACCAGCGTGACGTTGATGGGTCGGCCACACAGGCCACACGTGGGCTGCTGCAGCTGACACGGCGGCCCGTAGTCGTCTTGATTCCCTTTGCTGTCGTCGGTACCGAACAGAGTGGAATTAGAAAATAATGCGATAGTAAATGAATATAGTCGTTACTTTTGTGCATATAGAGTCGTAGCAAGCTATTGTGGCGCCCTGTGCGAGTTACATATCTGGCACCCTCCTCCCAGTCTAAAAAAAGTGCAAAAATAGCGCCCTTTCGGCGCCCTGTGCGAAAACATACCCCACAATACCCCTTCCTTCGCCTCGGGGTATATCTATCACACTAATACACTTATAACTTTGATAGAACGCATAACTGATGAATCTATAGTTGTTATATATAGATATAAATGTTGTATATCTGAAACTCTAAAAAAAAACCTACAAAAACAATGGTAGCTGTAATATAATTATAACTGTTGGTACAAATAATTATCTCTTTTCTAATGAAACTTTGATATGCAAGCACTGAACTATATATTTTAAAATCGGTTTATGCAAACGATGAACACGTTACCCTTTTTGCTTTCTCTGGCTAGAGATCACCACCAAAACAGAAGCGACGAGCAAGAGAGATAACCCACGATAAACCATCGTTGTTGAGTTAGCGTTATTTCTGCGTCAGGGCAGGGGGTTGTGTCCCCCTTTAAATTCATCTTTCTTGGTTTTTTAAATAATTGACAAATGAACAACATCTAGATATGAACAGGATGAGACAGTAACTATTTTACTACAATGAGAACTGAAAAAACAAATACTCGTCAACCGTATAATCGATAAAATAGATGATTTTCACTGCTCTGTTTACCAAACGAAGTCCCATCAATCGGCTGTAAATCATGTAAGAGTGATTTATAATCTGTTTTTGATGTACAAGAGAGCAGGATTTATCGATTCATCGTACTAGTACCATCATCTGTGTAGCAACGATTTTTAAAAATCGATCTGATGTGTTAACATTTATAGAGAGATGTCTATTTATTAGTGATAGCGTGTACTGTGGACGTGGAGTCTATTGCAGATTTGTTTTGAGGGTGATTGAGAGAGAGAGAGAGAGAGAGAGAGAGAGAGAGAGAGAGAGAGGAGAGAGTGAGAGAGAGAGAGAGAGAGAGATTGAGAGAAAGAGAGGAGTAGAGTGAGAAAGAGAGAGAGATGAGAGAGATGAAAGAGAGCGATTGAAAGAGAGGTGTAGAGTGAGAAAGAGAGAGAGAGAGAGAGATAGGGAGAGAAAGAGAGTTGAGAGAGATTGAGAGAAAGAGAGAAGTAGAGTGAGAAAGAGAGAGAGAGATGAGAGAGATGAGAGAGATGAGAGAGAGAGAGAGAGAGAGAAAGACAGTGTGTGATAGAGAGAGAAATAGGGAGTTTGAGGGTGTGAGGGAAACAATTACACACATATATAACACACACAATAATAAAAAAACAGACAATATTCGATTGATGTTAATACATGTGGCATAATTAATTATATTAAAACATGCTGCTATATTTCAATTGTTATTTTAAATCAACTTTTTTACAATCGCATACTACTGGCAAAAGATGAAAGAACCTTAATGCATGGGAGAAAACTAGGGTACCACCACTAGTCACGCTCCTGAGATGGACGCTATCCCACGATAGTTCAACTATTTCAAACAAAACTTAACATCTCGCCCTACCCCTCGGGGGGGGGGTATTTAAAAATCGCCCAGACTCCCGCCAAGTACTGCCCACTACTACTACACTGCTAACTCAAAGGTGCGCGCGAATATGCGCGCTAAATTAAAAAAACCAGCATAGCGTTCAAAACACAGTTCACAACCGATGGCACAAGTGTTTCAAATTGTTTGACTGCATTGCATGTCGCTATTGATAATGCAAGCAATTACTTCAATTTACTGCCAAACTTGGGCTCGGAGAATTATCTTCCGGCTCACACAGCCTTCACCGAAGGGAATATCAGATTGTTTTGAATTTATCCTCCCCCCCCCCTTTTTTTTTCTTTTTCGTTTTGCTTTGTTCCATAGGTGTACACCACAATATGTAAGTGGATGTGCAATAAGACCACATACAGAATATCAATTTTCTCCTTTAAAAAAATCATTATTTCATAGCAAATTAATTAAAATGGTCTGGATATTTCTTTATTTGCACTCTATCTATCTATCTATCTATCTATCTATCTATCTATCTATCTATCTATCTATCTATCTATCTATCTATCTATCTATCTATCTATCTATCTATCTATCTATCTATCTATCTATCTATCTATCTATCTATCATTATCTATCTATCTATCTATCTATCTATCTATCTATCTATCTATCTATCCATCCATCTATCTATCTATCTATCTATCATTATCAATCTATTTATCTATCTATCTATCTATCTATCTTTCTGTCTACCCATCTGCCGGTCTGTCTCTTTGCCTACCCGTCTGTGTGTCTGTATACCTGTCTGTCTGACTTTCTATCTGTCTTTCTACCTGTCTGTCTATCTGCCTACCTGTCTGTCTATCGGTCAGTCTGTATGCCTACCTGTTTGTCTGGCTTTCTACCTGTCTGTACGTCTACCTGTCTGTCTACCTATCTGTCAGTCTACATATACATATATTACATCTGGACTTACGAGGCTATGTCTTTCGTTACAGTTCTGGCTTGAATGCAATATATTACATACTATTTTTTTACATTTATTGTTAAATAAATAAATAAATACATGCTCAATAAATAAATACATAATCAATAAATAAATACATAATCAATAAAAAAATACATAATCGATACAACATAGATGGCCACCAATACTTTATTTACATAGTTATGATATTAAATGATTTTTTTTTAAATGAATTTTTTTAAATGAATTTTTTTTTTAAATATAACGTTTTATGTTGATTCAGAGGTTTTCTAACAAAATAATAATAATAATAATAATAAAAACGACAACATGTGTATAAGCGTGTGTCTCTATGTGTGTTCGTTGGTTGACTGGATGTTATCGCATTCCAAATATTTCTTCCGCCAAATTTCGCAGTCTTGGTTTATTGGGTTTTCCCGTGGAGTTTTGAGGGAAGTCGTCTTTGAAAATCTGAAAAAGTGGTGCATGTAGGAAATGCTATTCATGATTTAATGATTAGGTTTCATTAAAATAACATTTTCACAGAGTAAATAAAACATTCGGGGAGTTGGGGGGGGGAAGGGGGAGCGACTATAAAAAGTACCGAAGTGTGATGCCTGTATCCCGTCGTGTTCAGCCACTTACCGGTTTTCCCGTTGTGCCTTCATAGCCTTGGCGCTATCGAACATGGTTGTGGATGAAAAAAGGGCACCCATGAAAATCGCAATGTTGCTTGATTTATAGGATCTAGGCCCAAGTTTGTGCGAGACTTTCAGTGTCCCAAGTTTGTGCGAGACAATCAGGGGGCCCTGGTTATGAACGATAATCAGGGGCCCAAGATTTTCTAAGAAACAATCAGGGTTCTCAGTATGAGAGAGAAAGGTTTTGTAAAAGACAAGCTGGGGCCCTAGTTTTGCGAGAGATAATCAGAGGCAAGGTTTTGTAAAAGACAAGCAGGGGCCCTACTTTGCGAGAAACAATCAGGGGCCAGGTTTTGTAAATGACAACCAGGGGCCATAATTTGCGAGAGACAGTCTGCAACCTCAGTAAGAGACAATCAGGGGCCCAGGTTTGTGAGTCAAAGGGCCCTACGGATATGAGTTTACTAAATAAACTAACGACGAAGACATGTTACCATAAAATACTTTGGTGTCGGGGCATAAGTGGCGACTACGTTAGGCAGAACGGTCTCGTTGCAGTATTTCCTCACTTGACCGTCGTCCAGTTCGCTGTTGTTCCTCGCCTTCACACAGACACAGATTTGTTGATACATGACCGGGTCAGATACCTAAGTCAGTTGAAGACAGGAAACAAAAAGAATAAAAGTTATAAATAATTTTTGAAAAAAAGTTACTATTAACACTTGAAAAAAGTTACTATTAACACTTGAAAAAAGTTACTATTTACACTGAGATAAATGTAATTGCGGGTGCGATGGCAGTGCGTTTTGTTGGCGCCAACTTTGGAGGGGGGGGGGGGCGCACAATGCTCATTATATAAGTGCAGTCTCAACCAGTTTTGATTGAAGTCTTTTTTTTCTTTAAAGATCGGGCACTGTTTTCTGCGTCCCGGGGCCTCGACCGACCATCGTCCGTCTACGAGTTCACTTACTGGCACTATCACAGCTTCCATGATGTCCGGATGTTCAGCCAGTTTCTTCTCCATCCATCCCGGGTAAAAAAGATGACCCCGTAAACGATGACGTCATTCGACCGGCCAAACACGAACACGTTTCCATCTTCGTCCACGTGACCGTAGTCCTCGGTTCTGAACCAGCCGTCGTTGGTGAAGGCAGCTAGAGTCTGTGGGTCGGGGTTTTCCAGTAAGTTAAAGTAACCACTGAATAAAACAGGTCCTGAACATGGAATTTTTTTAAGAACTAGAATAAAATAGAAAGAAAGGAAAACAACAGAGGTCCAAAGGCAACACATAAGGCTACACCAAATGAGAAAAGGCCCAAAGGGCAGACAAAGAAGCAGATGGTTAGAGGCGGAGGAGGAAGACCTTAAAGACATAGGAGTGAGAGAGTGTAGGAAGAAGACCATGGATCGGAAAAAAGGGAGGGGAAGAGTAGTATGGCAGGCCAGGGCCCTAAACGGGGCTGTAGAGCCAAAGGAAGAAGTAGAGGAAGAATAAAGATATTCACAGAAAGCTAATTTTTTTATACCACGGTAGATTATGTAGTCATTACCAGTACATTCTTACCTTACATTCTATACCTCCTACCTGGACATTCCTTAGCTCTTACCTATGAATTCTATAGTTCCAGATTCATTCGCCTGGCACAGTTCTCCCTCATCATTGACGACTCGCAGCAGGACGCCGTCCACAGGTTGACCGTTGTGGGTGGACGTGACGTCTTCACCTGTCAATTAAAAAAAAATTAAGAAAAAGTTAAAAAGAAGTCAATGTTAGGTTTACTGCACTAAAGTTACCAGGTTTACTGCACTAAAGTTACCAGGTTTACTGCACTAAAGTTACCAGGTTTACTGCACTAAAGTTTACACATTATCAAATGATATGTAATACAGAACACGCGCCGCTGTTTTAAAATAAAATACCCTATCACCGAGGGTCTTAGCCGGTGGTACGCGCACACCCAGGCCCGTAGCCAGGTCAAAGTCAGCAGGGGGGGCACCAATACCCAGCAAGGGGGGGGCACCTTTACTTTTTCTTTATTTTTTCCTCTTTTCTTCTTTTTTAAGCAGGGGGGCAGCACTCCACGCCTAGCGGGGGTGGGGCGGCACGGCCTCCCAGTGCTCCCCCCCCCGTTGGCTACGGGGCTGCGCGCACCCCAAGGGAACAAAATGTGCAGGTGAACGCAGCGAGGTTTTTATGTTTTGTTTACAGCAACCAAGAATTTTGGAAAAAAAAAATGGTCGCTAGTTTTGATGCCTGACTCGTCACCAAACCACGTGACCCAAGTATCCAATCAGAAAATTAAGCGCATTACACTATCAAAATAAGATCAAAATAGAGTGTGAATAGAGCGGGCTAAAATAATATATACTCGCAGAGCGGTTCTTAGCCGGATAAGAAAACTATCCGGATGCTTAGGGTCCCTCCATTGCTAAGGTCCACCCCCGTGGTGTTTTTTATCTTTTTACTTTGCCCACCACTCGGAAGGGCGATCTAAGATCTCCTTTAGGGCCCCGGGTTAAGAAGATTTAACTTTTTAGGGTTGCCATAAGTGGCCCCGATGTATAAAGATTCACATTAGCCGATTATTAAGGGAGGAGGGGGGAGGGCCCAAGTTTGGCATGCGTCTGGCTCTTCAGCATAGAGCCTCCAAACGTACGATTACTTAGGGCCCGCAAACGAGCTACGGACTAGACACCCGCGCACCACCTCCCTCAAATGTAACCTTTGCCTAGGGCCACCAAAAAAAACGAAACAACGGTTTTTGTATATAAATATATATATATACCAGGGGTGATGGTTCTGATTGTTATAGGACCAGCTTCAGTGGAGCCGTAGAACAGAATCAATTTTCCGTTTTCTGCATAAACTGTTCCAGCTGACTCTGTTGGAAAGAAATCAAGAAACAAAAAAGAAAAAATCATTCATCAATTTTAATGTTTAAAAAAAAAAGCAACCAGATAGATACGCAAAGATAGATAGTTTGAAACCCTAGGCGAATTCAAGGGCAAGGTCATTTGAGGGGGGGCGGGGCTTGAGGAGAGGAATGGGGGGGGGAGACCTGAAAGTTTTAATACAGTTAGATGGGTGGGTTGGGGGGGTGTTGCGGGGGGGGGGGGTCATGGAGAAGTCGCCCCAAATAGCCACCTTTAATTGTCACTACTGGTAAAATTACAGGGGTAGACAGAGACAGATATAGACGGAGGTAGTCAGAGATTCACAGAGGTAGACAGAGACCGAGATAGACAGAGGAAGACCAGAAATAGACAGAGGTAGACAGAGACAGACAGGTAAACAGAGATAGGCAGAGGTAGACAGAGATACACGGAGGTTGACAGAGACAGCGATAGACAGAGGTAGACAGAGATAGACAGAGGTAGAAAGAGAAAGACAGATTAAAAAAGCGAGCGATGACAATTTAACGGTTTGTATTTTTGATTTCTTAATTAAGGGATAAGATTTTGGAAAAAAAAGTTTAGTATAAAATGGAATAAACTGACCAGTCCATCAATATAATTTAGTATAAACTGACCAGTCCATTAGTATAATATATTGAAAACTGACCAGTCCATTAGTATAATATAGTGTAAACTGACCAGTGCATTAGTATAATATCCTATAAACTGACCAGTCTATTAGTATAATATTTTGTAAACTGACCAGTCCATTAGTATAATATTGTGTAAACTGACCAGTCCATTAGTACAATATTGTGTAAACTGACCCGTGACAAAAAACTGTTGGCCATGCCTGGTATAGGGTTGGTATAGGGTTGGGATTGATCGGTTAAATTCCCCCAGCTTTCGATCTAAGCGCTCACGAGTTCGATTTTCGATGAGGTCATGGTATATTAAAATATTAAAAAGAAAAGCAATACAAAGTTATTTGAAAAAAGTTTGATATTAAAAATATACCAACAGATAAATTGAAACTTTTAAATTTTCAAATCTCTTTACTTTTAACAGCAAATCTCCATATAATTTTAAAAATGACAATTTTGAAGTGGGGGGATGAACTCTTGCGTCGTACTATTATCATTTTTCAATGAAGTTTTTTTTTAAATGTTCATACATAGTCATACGTCCGATAGTCATACCAAATGAACAAATGACCCATTGACCTTGACCTACTTATCTATCGGCGTAAATCTCAACCCACTGCCCAAGCTGCTATCTCATTATAATACATTCACCTTTGACCCCCGTTGTTTACGTGACCTGCTGGCCCATTACCTGGGGCGGTCTCATTTTACCTTTCATGTTACCGGCTCCTATCGCCCCCACCCCCCCTTCCCCCTCTTCTCCTATGGTAATGACCTACTTAAGGTCTTTTACCTAAGGTCCTGTCGCTGTAGTATTTGAAGGTCTTTTCTCTGGCGTTCGCCCAGTAGACGTCGGGGAAGCAGCACTTGTCTAATATGAGCTCGGTATCTATGATTTCCTGGTGGGATTTGGAGACAAGTTTGGAGTAGCCAGTGCTTCCGGAAGTGGCGACCACTGCAAGTTGATCGCGTGGTGCCGCCGGACATATAAACATGTCCTCATCTTGAGAGTTTCTTAAATCTGCCAGGAAGTGGTGATTCGTTCTATAAATAGATACAATAGATCTTGTGAAACATCAAGCCTTCTAAGAAATCCCAGACCCCCCCCCAACCCCCATACAGACTATGACCACTGGGAACCCACCCTACCTTCCCCCCCCACACACCCCCTCCAGACCCTATAAAAAAAACCAAATCGTTATATAGAATAAGTAGCCGTACCCTGCAAAACCTTTGCATAGAGTTATACCCCCTTAGCCTTGATCGGTAGGATAGGTTATTTTGTGGTTTCGGGTAGATCCGATTTTTTTCATGATTGTATTTTAAACTGGAATACTGTTCTATTAATTCTTTACTTTCGATTTAACGAAGAGCCCAAATCGCTTATATATATATATATATATATATATATATATATATATATATATATATATATATATATATATATATATATATATATATATATATATTGACTTGTCGCGTTTAAGATGGCGGGTTGACTCACATAGTCCTGGTAACCTTTCCCCTCTGCATATTTTAATTTCTATTAATAGCTGACAACGTGTTTTATTTTTTTTAATCTGTGTTTTTTTTTTAAGTACGGAATACTTTAATTTTTTTTCCTTTCACAAGTTATCAATGCAATAAAATTGATATCAGATGTTTATTTCTGCAGAATGATAACAAGGTTCACCCGGCCAAAGTACGTTTCATCAACAGGTTACTAACGTCTGTGCACTGAACAACATGCACGTCAGAGGTCAGTTCATGTAAAGTAAGCCATACTGCAGACTGCACATTTTAGCGTCAGATAGCAATGGGCACATTCGTAATGATTAACTGCTGTTTAATACCCGGCGTTGCGCGGAAACTCTAGGTGCCATGTGATTCAACCCCCCTCCCCCTAAAATCATTAAAATCGATTTTTTCTTTTACTGAAAAATTAATTAGGTTGTATTCCCTATGGTGAAAAAAATATTTGAAGTAAAATAATTAGAAATTAGCGAAGCAATACAGAAATTAACGAAACAATACAGATAATAACGAAACCATACAGAAATTAGCGAAACAATACAGAAAATATTCACAAAAGCACGCAGTGGTAATTGCAAAAATAAAATGTGTACTACATTGGGTTACTTTTTGTTTTACTTCTTTGTGCTAATATTGTTTTCATCACAGAGGTGAACGACGTTTCACCTTGGGAAGCAAAGTGGTGATGGTCAGGGGGCTGTGGGGGGGGGGGGGAGGGGAGGCGGAAAGTCTGCGTTGTGTTAAAGACGGTGGGGGCGGGGGAAGTCATTCAGATAGGAAGGGGAGATGACTGTTTGTTGACCTGACGCGGTATCAAGGGTTAGGGAACTTGAACAGAAAAATTATTCTCGCCAATCGGCTCGTGTTGGTGTATTTCAGGTCAATCTGCACATCTTTTGATGACGACATCGTGGTCCATATTTCGCACTTAGTCAATTTAATCTCGTGTACAAAAAATGTACCGAAGTAATTTCTCATAGATTATATTTCATATTCCCCCTCCCTCTCTCTCCCCCTTCTTCCACCAAACGGACGGGTGCTTTATGTCTAGGACCTACAAAACATTATTTCTCTTCGCAAAATATGCCCTTAGGGCCTCACGGTTACTGGTCTCGTGTGGGGGGGGGGGAGGGGAATAATTCCCTAGCCTGGTAGTAAACATGGGTTGTGCGACGGTTGGGTCCACTGAGGAAACATGTAAACAAAGACTTCTGTACTTGCCTCAATGAGAGGGGGGGGAAGTACCTAGCCTTGGTAGTAAACATGGGTTGTGTTATTGTTGTGAACTATGTAATCAGAGAATGGGTCTATGGGGAAAGAAGTGCGGGCCACTCCCCCGCCCGACTCCCCCCCTCCTTTCTGGAAGCTAGCATGAAACATACGACAGAAAACTTAAAATGATTAAATATGTCTGTATGTCTGAATGTCTTATGTGTTTATGTCCTTATGTGTTTTTGTCCTCATGTATATATGTCCTTATGTGTTTATGTCCTTATGTGTTTATGTCCTTATGTGTTTATGTCCTTATGTATTTATGTCTTTATGTGTTTATGTCTTTATGTGTTTATGTAAATATGTCCTTATGTGTTTGTGTCTTTTTGTGTTTATCTTTGAAAGAATAAAAAAAAAACACATAAGTATAATCTAAATCCCAATGTAATAAAAAAAAGACGGATGGATGGCAAAATTAGAAAGAAAGAGACAGGCAGACAGGCGGACGAACAGGGAGACAGACAGTCAGATAGACAGAGATAATTGGGTTTATCAGTTATTTATTAAGGACGGATGGCCGAGTGGTGTAGATACTCGACTCCCGAGCTGAGAGTCCTGTGTTCGATCCTTGATGACAACCATGGGGAATTTTTGCCAGTTGGAATTTTTTTCAAAGACGTCCCGCAAGTCCACACAGCTTACTATTAAACGGGTTGTGGGGAAGTAAAGGCGGCTGGGCGTTGTGCTAACCACACACACAATCCCCTTCATATGCTGAGGTTACAGAAACAGATTAATTCTACACTTCATCTGCCCCCCCCCCCCCGATGGCCCGTTTGGGCTTATTGAACTTTTTCAGTTATTTATAGGGATGGTGGAAGAAAATAATAAAAAAAGGATATTTTCCCCCCCCCCCACCACAACCAAAGGAAGGGGAAGGGAGGAAGAGAGAAGAAAGGGAAGAAGAAGAAAAAAAATTTAGAAGTTCCTGGAGGACCACCCTCCCCCCCTTTATAAGGGGGTAGCTGGTAGAAAACTGTCAGCACCATGACGGAAAGCTTGGTGTCTGCTCTGTTTTAAACTACTGCCTACAAAAGTTTTAATCAAAAAGTAAGAAAAAAAAACTTATTTTGATAAAACGGAACAAACTTCCTCAAAGTTGCAAAAGGGTTATTAAGGTGCCTCTGAAAATTTCGGACTAATGTGGCCCCCCCTCCCCGCCCACAATCTACTACCCTTTCGCCCCTGCCCTGCTCCAATGATTTAGCACAGCTAACTCGAAGAGTTGAGGGCCCCCTAAATATCTGGACCCCCTGACAAATGTCGTGGTTTTGTCTCCACGCGACCCCCAATCTCTCCCCCCCCCTTCTTTTCCCTGCGATCTCACTCCATGTAATCTTCGTCATACTGTGGCGCCAAGTGGGGCGAGTTACATTTTTTTTCGAGCCTTCCTCCCAATCGGGAAAAAAAAAGATCTGAACACATTTTAATCAACGCCCTAGTTTTGGCGCTCATTTGCGGCCGCACAACCGGCAGTACCTTTACTACGCCACTGATCATCATATTACAAACTAGATAACCGCATTGGCGGCTACCCTTTTTATACCAAAAGTCATGACTGAAAATAAAGGTCACAGTCAGTACTATTACACAAAGCACCACAGAGGCGTAGCTAGGAGAGGCGGGGGGGGGGTACATATGTCCCCGGGCGCCGAGGTTCAAGGGCGCCAAATGGTATATTTTACATATAATATTATATGGTTTTCGAATTGGGAGGGGGTGCACTAAAAAGGTATTAAAAAGGTAAAATGCACCGGGCGCGAGTTGCCTTGCCCCCTCCCCTCGCTACGCCTCTGGAGCACCAAGAAATCTTTAAAAGCCTTTTTCTAGGGCGCCAAGAGTCCTAGGACTTGATCTGGATCATTAAGTAGTGCATCAGTGACTGAATGATTGAGGTAAATCGCATAGAATGAGGAACACACGGAGTTTGATTTTCATGGTTCAAAGAGAGAGAGAGAAAGAGAGAGAGAGAGAGAGATAGAGAGAGAGAGAGAGAGAGAGAGAGAGCGAGAAGGTGACGGAGACGGAGAGAGAGAGAGGAGAGAGAGATGGAGAGAAAGTGAGGTAAAGAATGAGAGAAAGAGAGAGAGTGACAGAAGTTTTATCAAAGTTTTACCCAACATTTTGTTTGACACGGAAGGGATGGGCTGAGGCGATCTAAATAAATTCAACGCGGCCATGGATGGGATGGGTTGCCACCTTCTAAATTAGGTCAACCCGGATGGGTGGGGTGGTGGGGGGGCTTAATCTCACCTTTTGTCATCGCGGCCCGCCACAATGGCCGTCGTCAGACCAGGTAGGCCGTCCATGCTGAAGTCATGGAAGTGACCCCCTCTCTTGTTTTCTTGGACTTTGTTTTTCATCAACGCCCAGGCGGGCCCGTGGGGCTCAGATGACAGGACCACAGCGCGGCATTTGGACCTTTGGGCTGACAGGACGAAATCGGATCCGTCTGACAGGAGAAGCTGAAGCCGTGGGGGAGATAGAGGAGAAATATCTAATCTATCTATCTATCTATCTATCTATCTATCTATCTATCTATCTATCTATCTATCTATCTATCTATCTATCTATCTATCTATCTATCTATCTATCTATCTATCTATCTATCTATCTATCTATCTATCTATCTATCTATCTATCTATCTATCTATCTATCTATCTATCTATCTATCTATCAATCTATCTATCTATCTATCTATCTATCTATCTATCTATCTATCTATCTATCTATCCATCCATCCATCCATCCATCCATCCAACCATCCATCCATCCATCCATCCATCCATCCATCCATCCATCCATCTATCTATCTATCTATCTATCTATCTATCTATCTATCTATCTATCTATCTATCTATCTATCCACCTTTCAATCTTTCTGTCTTTCAGTATTTTTTTCTTTCTCTCTGTTTATTTATCTGTCTTTCTGTCTGTCAAATAATGTCTGTCTCTCTATATGTTTGTCTATTTACTAAGATGAATTGTACTTAATTTTTTTTATTTTAAATTTCTTTATCTTTATCATAGTGATGTATATGAAAAGAAATAAAAATGACTATGACTTATCATTAAGCTACTTACTTGTGTTGCCATGGTAACACATCCGGCCAGCATGATGCCCAGGTCAATGACCACCCGCTCCGGACAGTTGTTCAACGTGTTGGCGATGACGTCACCGTTCTGAAACCCGTGCCGACGCAGCCTCCGGGCGAACCTCCCGGCCAGAGTGTAAAGGTCACCGGCCGTGTACGGATCCCGGACCCCGGAGTCGTAGAACACAAACAGCTCTTTGTCCGGGTCGGTCTGGTACAAATGTTGGAGCCTCTTCGTTACTGTCTCCAGGCCTTCCATTGAACTCACGGCTCCGCCCATGGTTTTGTTTGAGAGTGACTCAATATCTGGATGGTCAAATATCTTTTTTCAAGTGATGGATTCTATCTATCTATCTATATGTTTGTTTATTTATTTATTTATACATACATATTTATATAAACTACTCTCTAGGAGAAAATATTGAACACTTTTCAATCACAGTACATCTCTTCAATCAATCAATGCCATTCATCACATTGAATTTTTTTTTTTCAAAAAGAAAATCATTATAAATTGAAAAAAAAAATTAAAAAAAGAAAAACAGTCAATGAATCTCGCCATTGTACATGGGTGGTCAGAATGTTTTTTAAACAAGAGAGTTTTTGAAGAAAACTTAAATATGACTTATATATTACAGGTTATATATATACTAGCTGTACCCTGCAAAACCTTTGCATAGAGTTATCTCCCCTTCGACTTGATCGGTAGGCTGGGTTATTTTTAGGTTTCGGGCAGATCCGATTTTTTTCATAATTGTATTTTAAACTGGAATACTGTTGTATTCATTTTTTACACTCGATTTCACGCAGAACCCATATCGCTATTATTTGTATTTTACACATTATTTTTTTTAAATTAATGAATCCACACCGCTGATGCTCTTCAATGCACTCGGTAGTTTTGTTGGTGTGTCTTAGAGTTACAAATTTTCGTTGTGTATAGACCACAATCCACGAATACAGTCAAAAAAAAAAGAAAACAGTAACCGGTTTATTAAAATGGTCATGAAAAGAAAACAGTAACCGGTTTATTAAAATGGTCATGAAAAGAAAACAGTAACCGGTTTATTAAAATGGTCATGAAAAGAAAACAGTAACCGGTTTATTAAAATGGTCATGAAAGAAAACAGTAACAGGTTTATTAAAATGGTCATGAAAGAAAACAGTAACTGGTTTATTAAAATGGTCATGAAAGAAAACAGTAACTGGTTTATTAAAATGGTCATGAAAGAAAACAGTAACAGATTTATTAAAATGGTCATGACCAGCACTTTCCCCCCCCCCCACCTCCCCACAACAGAACTTTTCTCCGATTATCTCCCTGCAAACTTCGTAGTTTATTAACAGTTTGTCGAGCGGACAACCTCTTCTTGGATAATTGTTTCTAAATCTTTTTCTCCTTTTTTTGTGGGGGGTGAGGGAAGGGGAGGGGGGGGGGCTATATAAAAAATACTCAGTTAAGGGCAATGCATATAATTAAAATGATGCTGTAGCAATTAAATAGAATAATGAACGGGCTATTGCGATATGGTAGTCAGAATATAGAATCATATTACTATGCGGATAGCTAATTAAAAAAAAATTAAGTTTTTTTTTTCTGCGAATATTTCGACATTTTACTATTTGAATTAATTGGCTGTCGAAACGACAACATACATTAAGATGCTATCGCTGAAATGGTCAAAAAAAGGAATGAAAATGTAATGAATAGGTAAAAAAGTGAATAGACAATGAAAATGTAATGAATAGGTAAAAAAAGTTCATATGAAATGAAAATGTAATGAATAGGTAAAAAGTTAATACGAAATGAAAATGTAATGAATAGGTAAAAAGTTAATATGAAATGAAAATGTGATGAATAGTTAAAAAGTTAATGCGAAATGAAAATGTAATAAATAGGTAAAAAGTTAATACGAAATGAAAATGTAATGAATAGGTAAAAAGTTAATATGAAATGAAAATGTGATGAATAGTTAAAAAGTTAATGCGAAATGAAAATGTAATAAATAGGTAAAAAGTTAATACGAAATAAAAATGTAATGAATAGGTAAAAAGTTAATACGAAATGAAAATGTAATGAATAGGTAAAAAAAGTTAATACGAAATGAAAATGTAATGAATAGGTAAAAAGTTAATATGAAATGAAAATGTAATGAATAGGTAAAAAGTTAATACGAAATGAAAATGTAATGAATAGGTAAAAAGTTAATACGAAATGAAAATGTAATGAATAGATAAAAAAAGTTAATGCGAAATGAAAATGTAATAAATAGGTAAAAAGTTAATACGAAATGAAAATGTAATGAATAGGTAAAAAGTTAATACGAAATGAAAATGTAATGAATAGGTAAAAAGTTAATACGAAATGAAAATGTAATGAATAGGTAAAAAGTTAATATGAAATGAAAATGTAATAAATAGGTAAAAAGTTAATACGAAATGAAAATGTAATGAATAGGTAAAAAGTTAATACGAAATGAAAATGTAATGAAAAGGTAAAAAGTTAATATGAAATGAAAATGTAATAAATAGGTAAAAAGTTAATACGAAATGAAAATGTAATGAATAGGTAAAAAGTTAATACGAAATGAAAATGTAATGAATAGGTAAAAAAAGTTAATACGAAATGAAAATGTAATGAATAGGTAAAAAAACGAAAACTAAATGCAACGCTCTAAATATTACCGATGGGTGACTGATTGACTCTTCATGCTACGACACGACCTGCAGGCTGCGGTCACTACACCATCTGCCAATGAGGGGATGAAAAAAGGGGCACTACAAAAAGACCGTACGTACCAAAAGTGGTTTATAGAACGCAGGGGCGCCGAGAGCCAACAAGGGCCCCCCAGGGACGGGACATCATTGCGGGCACCTTAATAAACAATGAGTCGTGAAAAAATTGACATGGTCGGGGCGGCCGGGTCCCCTTACAGATGCAGGTCCCCCCCCCTCCTGGCAATGACTCCCTGACCCCCATCTCGGCGTGCCTGATAGAATGTAAGAGGTAAACATCTTATCCTTACTTGTGACTTACAGTAACTTGTACGCAAGTTGATTAGTGATAGTTGGATTCAGACCCGCTATTTCTTTAACATGTCCGCGACTTGCAAGAAGATAATTTCAGGATTGTTTCAATAAAATTCATCCATATATAATTGATCCTATATGGGAAGTATACATTTTTTTTTATTGTTAAAATACGATTTTATTTTGTACCGATTCTTCCCGCCGATTACAGTTTTTTACATTTTTTTTTGTTGTTATAATGAGAGCGTTCTCAGTCATTTTTAACCGAGGCTTAAAAGTAATATTTATATTTAAATGTTTACCTCTCGGCTACAGCCGGTGGGTTAAGGAATGTTTGTATTTTATTGGGATAAAAATATTATAAACTTGCAATGAATACAAACAAAAATTAATTTAAAAAAAAAGGTTTCTTGCTTTAAAAAAATAAAAAAGTAGAGTGAATTTGTATTCATTTATATACAAAAAAAAATAATCTTAATCTACATCACGTTAATCTACACAGCTTTTATATTTAAAAAAAAATTAAATAAAGAAATTAAATATTTCCCTTTTTTAAAAAAAAAAAATGAAATCATGTACAACATAAATTCATTGAAGATTTTTTTTTTTTTTTTTAAATATTTCAAAAATCCCAAAAATTCATACAATTCCTTACCAGATAGTTTCAACACTGTTTTTTTTTTCTTAATTTTTTTTTGAGAGCAAATTGCTTTGAAGACAAAATAAAAAACAAAGACAGGTACAATGTAGAGCGGCTCAATGATAAAAATCAATATAAATTTAAACGATATCAATCTCCAAGTAGATTAGGCCAACCTGCGTCCCAGTTCAGTTAAAACAGCTCAAGGATTTTTACAACTAGGAAATTGGAAAGACTATATATATATATATATATATATATATATATGTGCCATATTGATATTGTAATCAGTAATTTGTATCATGTTTTTTTTTTCGCTTTTACTCTGAGCTATAAAGATATCGCAATCTTGAGAGTATTTGAAGGGTTGCATGGTTACTATGTCAAATCAGCCAGAGATGGGTACCGTATATTGATTAGGGAGTGAAAGGCATGTGTTTTGTGTGTGTGTGTGGGGGGGCGTTTGGCCAGTCTACAATTAGCGTGAAGTTGTGCTAGTCACACAATTAGTGTGATAATGCACCAGTTACTCAATTAGTGTGGTACATAATTAGTCACACAATACTAGTGTGGCGATGTGCCATTCACATAATATTTATGCATTTTTTTTATTATTATTAATGCGCTGTAAACATGGGATGTTTCTTAATCCAAGTACCTTTATCATAGTGCCATTATCTTTCATCTACGCTACAGCCTTGTCTTCAACGGGAGGGGCTAGAAAAAATGCAAATGTTTTTTAGGCCTTGGGAGTAAATGCTGGCTAAGACACTGCTTTTAAATTTTTTTACGCCCCTAAAAAAAATTGAAAGATGGGTCCCCGCTGACCCCGTCCCCCCCAGCAAATGTTTAGTCATTTTAACTGGGGGCCCCCCTTAAATGTTCCTTTTGGATGACATTAGCCGAATGGTCCCGATTGGGAGCCGCTCCCCCCCTCCCCCTCTCTGGCAGTGGTAAGGGCAGTCACGCACCTGGTTTGCCTATTTGCCTTGTTTGCCTGGTTTGCCTATTTGCCTTGTTTGCCTAGTTCGCCTACCTATTATATCGGCCTTGTCGGCATGACTCCATCTCAATAGCCAGTTCATCACAAAATGTTTTTGGTCACAATGCTGAATGACATCGATGTACACAAACAAATTTTGTTTGTTAACATGTTTGTTGCTTAAGCCATTTTTTATGGCTGTGCTCCATCTTCTACCACTAGCTTTGCATTAACAAAAAAAAAATATATTTACATCTATTGAAAGTGGATTTTTTAAAAAAGATTCTGTGCAGAATGTTATATTTACTTCCGAAATTTTAGAAATCGTGAGCTAGGCCCAAAGGTGAAAAAAAAAGTAGAGTATTAATGGGCATTTTGCAATACATCCATGTGCACATTGCGGAATAATAAAGCTGCATCGTATAGATATCATTGTGCACATTGCAAAGTAATAAAGCTGCTTCGTATAGACATCCTTGTGCACATTACAAAGTAATAAAGCTAGATTTCATAGACATCCTTGTGCAGATTGAAGAATAATAAAACTGCATCGTATAGAACGGTATCCGGACAAAACCCCCAGCGGACAAAACATCCCACGGAGAACCCACCCCACCACGGACATAACCCCCCAGCGGACTAAACCCCAGCGGACAAAACCCCCAGCGGACAAAACCTCCACTGGACATCTCCCCTATTTTTGTTATAAAATCTATTATTTGGCCCTTTTTTAAATTAAAAAAGGTAATATATAATACCTGGATGAAAATATATATAAAAATACGTATTTTAAAGGAATTTTTTTTTCAAAGTACCCGAATTAGCTGCATTAGCCCGTCGAGCCATAGTGGTCAAAAGTCAAACTCTTGTTAACTTTAATCAACAGGCAGCTTCTCTTACAAGGTAAAAAAAATAAAATTATAGGTTTTAGCCCAAGGCCAATACTGACCGTATCTTAATTCTACGTTTTAATTCTCGCGCCACACACACATTTTATAGCAGAGGGTAAAACAAACAGCATAAGAACCACAGTGGTCAAAAGCCAACCCTTTATTTAAGTAAAACAGGCTAGAAACATGCCTAATGATAGACTGTGTTGACAGACATGATATCTCTTATATCGAAAAACATTTCCCTTAACCCATGGTCAACTTCGTATATATATATATATATATATATATATATATATATATATATATATATATATATATATATATATATTAAGTATTAATATTGACTTATATTCAATCTTAATATTTTTTGGGGGGCGGGGGTTTTGGTCCGCTGGGGGCTTGTCCGCTGGGGGGGTGGGGGTTGTCCGCTGGGGGTTTTGTCCGCTGGGGGGGTTGTCCGGGCTGGGGGGCGGGGGGGGTTTTGTCCGGCTGGGGGTTTTGGGTCCGCTGGGGGTTGTCCGCTGGGGGGGGTGGGGGTTGTCCGCTGGGGGTTTTGTCCGGCTGGGGGGGGGGGCCGGGTCCCGCTGGGGGTTTTGTCCGCTGGGGGGGGCTTGTCCGCTGGGGGGTGGGGTTTTGTCCGGCTGGGGGTTTTGTCCGCTGGGGGGGTTGTCCGGGGGGGTGGGGGCTGTCCGCTGGGGGTTTTGTCCGCCGGGGGGGTTGTCCGCCGGGGGGGTGGGGGTTTTGTCCGCTGGGGGTTTTGTCCGCTGGGGGGGGGTTGTCCGCTGGGGGGTTTGTCCGCTGGGGGGATTTTATCCTACGCTCGTATATAACACAGTACATGACGCTGTACCCTGCTATATAAAATCATGAAGTTGAGTCGTCTCTTAAGTCGTTATTAGGGAGAGAGCGGTGTGTGTGTGTGTGTGTGTGCGTGCGTGCGTGCGTGTGTGAGGGTCAGTGACTACCAACACTGAAATTTTTTGTTTGGAGACCGACCCCCCCACCACCCCCAACCCACCTCCTAAAACAATACGCCAAAAAAAAAAGTCCCTACTTGTATGTAAGACCCCTGCACAGATATTGAACTGTACACGTCGAACAAAACTATTGCCCTAAACACTTTAAAAAAAGACCCTCATTGTGTGATGAAGCATTATTCAAATCATGGGGGGAGGGGGGGTTATTCCTAGGCTGAGGTAACCACCACAAGGGCAGTGACAAAACAGTCATAGTCTTTGTTTCAATCCAGCCACACTACAGACTACATGCATTAAATTTTGGCTTGTGTACAAACTTATGTGTCCAAGCGCTTGCCGCGGTTTCGGAGGCTGCCACCCGAGTGTTTCAAACCCTCCTCCTCCTCCCCCCATGACACCGTAATACTGTACGGACCTGATCATGCTATTTGAAATGTTGATAGTTTTTATTTTTTTTTACACTCAACTACGCCAAAGTACGCCACAGACCTGATCATGCTATTTCAATGTGTGTGTATCCACTTGGTGCTATCTGGTATCTACAGAAGCAGACATATGTGATTGATAATTAATAGATTACCCGGCGATTGTTTAAAAAAATATATATCGATTTTCTAAGTAGAACATGGATGTAGGACACTCAGAACTTTAATTGAGGACGATGTTTACAATGTATCATTTTTTTTTTTGGAAAATGTTACATGGATGTAAAGTAATCTTAGCTTTCTTACTGGGGCTCGCATTTCTATGAATTGATAAAAGATAATAACTATGTACGCATTGATGACCTGAACAAACATCCAGATATGACTTTAAAAACACTAATAAATGATTTATACATGACTTATAAATGACATTAAATGCCAAAAAGTTACCCAAAATTGGTTAATATAACCTTAAATATCACATTCTCTCCCCCCTCTCTCTCCTTCTCTATTTCTTTCTTTCTTGTTTCTCATTCCATCTCTGTTTCTTTCTTTCTTGTTTCTCACTCCATCTCTGTTTCTTTCTTTCTTGTTTCTCACTCCATCTCTGTTTCTTTCTTCCTTGTTTCTCACTCCATCTCTGTTTCTTTCTTTCTTGTTTCTCACTCCATCTCTGTTTCTTTCTTTCTTGTTTCTCACTCCATCTCTGTTTCTTTCTTTCTTGTTTCTCACTCCATCTCTGTTTCTTTCTTTCTTGTTTCTCACTCCATCTCTGTTTCTTTCTTTCTTGTTTCTCACTCCATCTCTGTTTCTTTCTTTCTTGTTTCTCACTCCATCTCTGTTTCTTTCTTTCTTGTTTCTCACTCCATCTCTGTTTCTTTCTTTCCCTCACCCCTCCCCCCCCCATCTCTCTCTCTCTGTGTCTTTCTCTTTCGCTCTCTCTTTCCCCCTTTTTTTTCTTTCTCTCTTCCTCTCTCGCTATGTCTTCCTATACACACTCACAAACTCTCACTCACACACACACACACACACACACACATATATATATATACAGTGGATTCCGCTTAATTGGGACGCCGCTTAATTGGGACAGCCGCTTATTTGGGACAAATCTCAAAGAAACCAAACCAAGAAGCCAGTAGTAAAGTTGTATGTTTAATTGGGACAGCCGCGTAATTGGGACAAAAAGCCTCGGTCCCGATGTGTCCCAATTAAGCGGAATCCACTGTATATATATATATATATATCCTTTAGCTTACGCAGAGCTCACGCCCACAAGTCTGTATATCCATGGGGGGTAGGGTGGGGGAGTGGAATGGGGGGGGGGGGCGGGCGGGGAGTAGCACACTGTGCGTTCCTCACAGCCATTCGTTCCCCGTGACGTCTTTCCCAAACAGCACACTAGAAACAAACGTGTCTGTCCGTTAAATGAAACAACGTTAAATGGATCAACGTTAAAGGAAACAACGTTAAACGGAACAACGTTAAACTGAACAACATTAAATGGAAAAAGCGTTAAATGAAACAACATTAGATGGAACAACGTTAAATGGAACAACGTTAAATGGAACAACGTTAAATGGAACAACGTTAAATGGAACAACGTTAAATGGAAAAATCGTGTTAAAAGACCCAGGATCGACTGATCCCTTAAAAAGAAAGATAGGAAATAATGGGGGACGAGAGGTGAAGGAATGGAAAGTCCCCCCCCCCTCTCTCTCTCTGTCTCTCTCTCTCTGTCTCTCTCTTTGTCTCTTTCTCTGTCTGTCTCTGTCTGTCTTTCTCTATTTCTCTGTCTCTCTCTGTCCATCTCTCTCTTTCTCTCTCTCTCTGTCTGTCTATCTCTTTCTCTTTGTCTCTCTCTGTCTCTCTCGCTCTCTCTCTCTCAACATCTCGCACTCTCTTTCTCTCTCTGCCTCTCTTTGTCTCTCTCATTCTCTGTCTGTCTGTCTGTCTGTCTGTCTGTCTGTCTCTCTCTCTCTCTCTGTATCTCTGTATCTCTCTCTCTCTCTCTGTATCTCTCTCTGTCTCTGTCTCTCTCTCTCTTTCACTGTTAGTTTTAAACTGACACCAGTGCTAATCGCTGACCTATCCCGCTCGTGACTTTAGTACTGTAAGCTAACGAACCCCTCCCCTCCACCCCCTCCCCCACTCCCAACCCACCGTGGTATATAGTGACCAGAGTTACCATTCGCATGGATGTACATATGTGGTATTTCGTCACGTGACACTCTTTGTCAGCATCGCCATAGCAATACATATCGCACATGTGGCATATTATCACTTGACCTCATTTGGACACATGATAGTATCCGTATGACGTCCTTTTTTTTTAAATCAACCGTACTTGTAAGGTGTGTGTGTGTGTGTGATGTCTCATGTGCACTAGCACCCTTATATCCTCTAGTCTAGTACGATACATACACAATAATACGACATGAAATCACACTAGAGCACATCATGATGCCAAACCAATTCGAGGGTGAAATCTTTGATGTCAAATGTGCACAATATAGGTGCACTATCATGTGTACATTCTTTAGGATTATTTTTCTGTGCTATCTGCACATTTATTGACACGAGTATTACGACATAAAATGACGTCTGCGCACACATGGTGGTATCAGTATGATGTCATCTGTTAACGAAACGGTGACTATGTGTCATGTCATCTGTAAACGTGGTGACATACTTGCATATAGCCAGTGTATTTGTCAAGTCAATAGACTAGTATACGTGTCAGAAAATAAGCGTGAATCTTCATTAAATAGATTTGTCCTTTCCTATCAATAGAATGGTGTATCTCTGAGTGTGTATTCCAATTAAATCTTTGAATGCATGATTGATTGTGTATGTATGATTGATTGTGTATGCATGCTTGATTGTGTATTTATGATTGATTTGCACCCGTCTAACGGTTTACCTTCTTTCTTTTTAACAAAACCTTTACCTCAATATGAATTAATTAGAAGGGGCTGATGGTCGTGCGGCAAAGCGCCAGACTGTCGACCTGAGGGTCCCTGGTTCGATCTCCATGGTTGAAGTTCACTTCATGTCTCCCGTGGTGCCTCCATTAGCCATTAACGGGATGAAAGAAGGGCACTACAAAATAACCTACAAAAATTGTCCCATTTAAAAGGTACGGTGGAACGGATGGCCGAGTGGTGTAGATACTCAACTGTCGACCTGAGAGTCCTGGGTTCGACCCTCGGTGAGGACCATGGAATTTTTCCAGGTGAAATTCGGTGCGAAGTCCAGCCAGCTGTAAATGGGTACCTGACTTAAGTTGGGGAAGTAAAGGCGGCTGGGCGTTGTGCTAACCACAATGATAGGCCGAGGTTATAGAAACAGATGAATTCTACACTTCATCTGCCCCGATGGCCCGTTAGGGTTAAGGGAACTTTAACTTTTTTTTTTTTAAAGAAGGGACGGATGTGGTCAAGCACTCGGCTGTCGACATGGAAGTCACTGGTTCGATCTTCAGTGAGGACCAATGGATCTTTCAGGATTATCGCAGAAATGTATCATAAAAATAAATTAAACAAACGAGTCGGATTGTATGGCTTAAAAATACAAATATTGTGTGCGCGAGCGCGTGTGTGTGTGGTGTGTGTGTTAGGATAGATAGTGAACGGGGGGGAGGGGGAAGGAAATGATTCTCAGTTTATTAAAATTATTTTTACAGTGGTTCTCACCCTTTTGTAACTCGCGACACATTTGTAAAGAAAATAAAAGGAATGAAGAAAGAAGGCCTAAAAGAAAATCTTCTACATACATCTGCGAAAAGGTCATCATATACATTTTTGACAATCCATCAGTGGGTCGTGACTCTGACTTTGAGAACCGCCGGCGTAGCACAAACCGCCGGTACAGCACAAACTGCCGGTACAACACAAACCGCCGGTACAGCAAAAACCGCCGGTACAGCACAAACCGCCGGTATGGCAAAACTGCCGGTATAGCACAAACCGCCGGCGTAGCACAAACCGCTGGTATGGCACAAACTGCCGGTATAGCACAAACAGCACATCACACACTTTTATGTTAGTTGTTACCAGTGGCGTAGGAAGGGTGCTTCGGGTAATGCGGCTGCACAGGGCGCTGAAAAAGGATGGGGAGCCGCTGTTAAAAGTCTTTTTTTTTTGCACTTTTCAGATTGGGAGGAGGGCGCCTCACAGCCTGCTACGGCTCTGATAGTATGTCATATGTACAATCAAAATTCAAAAGTCTACACATGCGTGTAGGTTAATTTGTAGTGTTGATTACTTGATTGTGTAGAGCATAGATGTCATTAAAGGATCTGCATTAGGGTGGGGCAAAAACTGACAAATTTTGGAGTTAAGGTCTCAGACAAACAAAAATCAGTGACCCATATGAAAGTAAAAGCGTAGACAAAAACAGTTTTATTTTCTGTATAACCATTTTCTAGCAACTCTGTCTTTAAAAAAACGCAATTAAATGTGTTCTGAAAATATAACGCTGCTGAACAGAGTGAATTATTAACAATGTTAATGGTTCTTCAAATCAAACACAACATATTCAACAACAACAATCTCTAGTAAAATAAAAAAAACAAAGTTATTTGCAACAGTACGGCATTTCAAATGTGAAATTAGTGCAGAAAGTCTGCCTTTGTTTCTGTTGTTGGCACGTCCGATCTTGATTTCTTTCTTTGAATAATAGCACCATGGCGTCTATCATGTCCGTATACTTTGCCACAAACTGCTGTGACATCCTTGATGTTTCTTTCAACATCTTGCGAATAGCATGGAAAGTGAGATAGAATCACATGGCCGTAACTTGCAATATCTTTGGCAGTGATGTCCTGCAGCAGTGGAGGTGAATCAAACCCGACCAGTTCCCAGTTAACCATGCTAATGTACGACTCAGCTGAAAAGTTTATTTTAATTCTGTTCTTGTCAAAACAACCAATCTTACACGTGTCACTTGAGTGAGTACTTCGAGCCAGCAACACTTTTTCGTAAGCAAATTTTCTAATGTTTTCGTCTTTGTCGCCAACAGCCGCCAACAAGATATTTTCTGGATGACAAAAGTAGCTGTTGTTTTGAAGCAATGGAGCCATGACAGCCTGATCATTTGTGTCAAGTTTTTGGTACAGTGAAATCATGAATAAGGAGTTCTTGGCTCCATCCTGGCAGCTTGGATGAGATTTGATGCAAAACCATGATGGAGCATAATAATTAGTATTAATTTCACAATTCGTTGAAGGTCGGCTGAAGGACTTTTTTCGGAGGCATACAACCTGAGTATTCGGTTAGCTTTAGTTAACCATCTGGCATGACTGATTGTCCCAGGTTGGGGAGTCTCTAACTATGAGATGTAACTCTGACCAGCGCTGCAACCACTTTGAATAAGCAGACACATTTTCAGTAAATACTGCTGATCTGTACTTAGATCTTTCATCACCTCGTCTCCAACCTCAACAACAGAACCTGAAACTGGAGAAAATTCGATGATTAATTTCTGCTGGGGATCAAATACCAGCATGCTTGCTATCTGTCCTTCTGAAGTCTTTGGACCAGTGGTCTTCCCATCAACGACCTCTATTAGCTTCCTTAAAGGCAATTCGTTGGCAGGCAGTAAACAAACCAACAACTGAAGTGGCCTTCGTAGCTGAAGTTCAAGTTGTCAGATTACACCATTATGTTTACCAGTATTTATTGGTGTTCTATAACAAACAACTGCTTGTAAAGTTAGTTCCGACTTGCTGCTTGTAACCACTGACATAATTTCTCTGGAAATGTCCTTGGACTTTCCTGATGCTGGAACAACATGTTCAACATAGCTGCGAGTAGGAAATGATACTAAGATGTAGTGCTCTTCTTTGACTCTGCGACGAGTAGACCCAGTATGCTTAACAAACAATTCCTTCACTTTCTTCTTTGTGATCCTGAACTGACTTCTTCCTCCAAGCATCTCTTTGACGGCGCAGCTTGCTGAGGTGCAAAGCATTTTCAGGTTTTCTTGGATATAAATGATTTAATTTAATTAACTTTTGATGGATTCTTTTCGGGAAAGTTTGTATATTTAATTTGATCGTTCTTTAAATAGATAAAAACAAGTGAACATTCGTCTTTTATATTTTTTCATTAATTTTACCGTCATTGGAAATTTTTTTACTGGGGCCTAGAACCGGCACATTTTAATACCCACAAATATTTATAGTAAAAAATAAAATAAAAGTTCAAAAAGCTTACATAATACTAGTAATGTAAACAGTTATCATTTAGCTGTACAATTATACCAAACATAAATATGATAACTATTCTAGATGCATTTCGTTAATATTAGTTGGCACTTTAGGGGTTAATATTAATATAATGTACTATACGAACTGTATTTTTCAAAGTTGCGACCCCTAGACATGAAAATAACATATGAACATGAATAGTTAAATTGATCACTAGATGAGGGAGCATCTATTTATAATTGTCTGACAGAGACAACAGCAGTTTGCCCCACCCTAATCTGCATATTTTTCGACGGGCTTACATTAAAAGTAAGTCCAAATACATATTTGAATTCTCCAGAACTTCGAGTATTTATACCTATAATATTCAAATATAGTGTATTGTAGTGGATATTTTAAACATGCCAACTTCGCCTTCTTAGTACTTTTAAAACATGATTATATTATATATAATTGTCGTCACGCATGCAAGAGCCAGGGGAGATAATAAGATAGTTCCCAACCGCTGGGATGAAAAGCATAACTAAATCTATTATCTCCCTTTAGTGTCATAACACGCATCAATTAAAAAATAATAAATAGATTATAATGAATGTTACGTTGTGGTATTTTCTTTTGTAATTCTGTGTGTTTAATCGTGTGTTTTTTTTTTGTGGTGTGTGAACACGCCTGTCGCGATGTGCAGACCAATGTTCCCTCTAAGTTGACCGCGTGAACATTGGTCGCTCATACTACACGTACGATCGCTCATTCCGACGGACGACATCGCTAAAACCGCTCACAGATTTTGGCCTCAAACAAAAATGTCGCTCAGAGACGAAATTTTTTGCTCACTTCATACCACCCCCCCACACACACACACCATTGTTTTCCTTAATCTGCAATTTAATGAATTAGCAGTTAGTGTGTGTGTGTGTGTGGCGTTGGTGTAGGTAGTGAAGGGGGAGAATGATTCACTGATTATTAAGACTATCAGGCGCCCCAATAGAGATGGGAAAATTTTTTTTTAAAGATTTTAAAAGCTCCATACAAAAACACAAAAAAAAAAACAGAATTATTTTACTGCGATTAATGACATCAACTTATCTATTTCATTTTAAATTACAATTTTAATTAGGCGAAGTCTCAAGGCTGTCAAGGAAAATATTTTATGGTATGTGTAAAATGATATAGTTTCATTTCAATCAAGAAAAGATCTGCGATACTACGTCATACATTTGTTTACATCTCTCTGTGTCAGAATATGGTTGCACTGATCTCGGAATTGTCTCTCAAATCATCTGTCAGAAAATAAATTAGTTTTATATAAAACAGAAATCAGAGAGGTCCAAATCCTGGCTTTATTTATGAAAAAAAAAATCGTTTGTAAGAAATGAATGTTTAGGAAAAAATTTTTTTTGTATTAACCTATCTTCAAACAAAAAAAAAAGATTTCTTTTGTTTAAAAAAACATAAAAATTGGATTGGATTGACAAAAGGGCATTTTATATTTTGGGATTTGTTTAACATGTGAATCTTCAACATTTTGGCCATTTATAACAAGCCGTTGACTCTGAAGATGCCGACTCTTTAAATGGCGGGAAATTAAAAAAAAAAGTATTACTATAGGCTACGTCGGATTTTGTCCTTGGCTGATAGAAAAGTTGCGCCCCTTTGTTCTTTGATAGTGCCAGTAGGTAACAGTACTGAAGCAACTATTGTTAGCACAAGCAGGGCCACCGAACACTTTTCAGGGGCCCCAAGCTTCAGAAGGGGGCCCATCGCTTATGATTTTTTTATTATCTAATTTTCCTGCACCGTTGAGGGGAGGGCGGGGGCCCAGAAAGGCCACCGTTGTCATGGGTTGTCATTGGGGCCCCAAAATTCCTGGCTGCGGCCATGTAACAATGATGGTCCTACCAGAGACCTGCCTGGTGGGTTTGAGGATATCCCTAACCCTGCCTAATACTCAGGTTTGTTTTTAAAGGCATGGGCCCCTCGTATACACGGAAAGTGAAGGTCTGGGGAAAGGGGGTAGGGAATTTGTTTATACTGATATTTGAGTTTTAAAGCATGCTCTGTTTCATTGTTTCACACATCGGAAATTCCCCGATTTCGAAGTATGAACTTCCAAATATATCAACAATTTTTTTAGGAATGATATAAAAACCTAAAACATTTTATATCAGGTGTGGAACCCGTGACTTTTTTTTTCGAGAAAAAATCCCATCTAATTACTTTTTAATTTTTATTTATATAAGGACATTGGCACATCAGGGGAAAAACAATACAGCACTTCAATAATCAACATGTGTAGTGAAATGGGGTCGACTTCTTTTAAGAATAGTTTTCAATTAACAAGTATGTGATTCATCCATCAGACGTTGGAGCTGTTCATGTTGATCAGTGGTCTTCAAACGTTTCGGGTTCGCGACCCACTAAGAAACATGTTCGTCTTTTTTTTTCTAGATCCAAATGTAAAAGGGAAAAAAAATGATTAAAGATTATATATTCTCGATTATGTAATCAATATAATCTTTTTTTTTCGACCCACTTCATATCATCACTCGAACCCCTGGTGGGTCAAGACTCATACTTTGAGAATCACTGATGTAGATGAATTAGATTTGATCCACATTTAATTAGTCATTTCATGAAATGTTTAAATGCTTTTTTCGAAAAAAAAATCTAATAAAATAATAATAGCGATGTGGGTTCTGCGTAAAAATCGAATGTAAAGAATTAATACAACAGTATTCCAGTTCAAAATACAATCATGAAAAAATCGGATCTGCCCGAAACCTAAAATAGCATAGCCTACCGATCAAGCCTAAGGGGATATAACGCTATGCAAAGATTTGGCAGGGTACAGTCAGTAGTTTTAATTTTCATTTTTAGAGCATTTTCGAAAAAAAATGCTCTATTGTCCCCGTTTTGTCTGTCTGTCTGTCTGTCTGTCTGTCCGTCATCACCCTAGATCTCAACAACCATAAGTCCTATACCCATGATGTATATATCATTTTGTAGGTCTTGGCCTGCCATGTGTACATCAAAAGTTCATTTTGCGATAGGACCTCTGAGGGCCGGGTTTCAGGGCTCCGAAGGGGCTTATATATTATATATAGCCCCATTCTACACCTTGTACGTTCAATAATAAATACTGCAGCACGTAGTTTCACCAAGATTTATTAAGAAACTCATCAAATGAAATAGTAAGCTTGTGTTCTGAGTTTAATTGAAAGTATCAGAGCTATGCAACAATTGACGGAGTTTTCGGACGATTAAATGACTACAATTTCGAATGTTTTCAATTATGAGTCCTATTTCAGTAACCACAAACCACTTGTAGTTAGATTTAAGAGAAAAATATTTTTTTTTCAAATATAAAGAAACGTCTTTATAATATTTTTTTACAGATATATGCATTACACAATTGAATTTATAAACATTTCCAAAATTTACAAATATTTACTGAAAGCTAACAAACGTACTGATACATAACATGAAAATGCGCTAACACGTCCTTTGTCCAGAATGGAACAGGCTTAATTGCTTGTTTTTTCTTTGGTACTAGATGTATATATATATGCTGAAGATTTTAAAGGGCGACAAACGAGTTATTTTTTTTAGTCGGTAAGAAATAAATAATATTAATCTCTCTGAACAACATTTCTCAAAATACATAAGCAAGATACCAAGCTCTTATATAACGTGACATGACTGGCCTATGTGCCTACCGGGTGCAAACAAATTGATGTCGCTCACCCCTCCCCCTGAAGAAAATAATCGTCCCTGAACTTCCCCAATGGCGTCACTAGGGTGCGGGCCGCACCGGATGACACTATTTTAGAGGTGACACCAAAATGAACAATTCTAAATTTGTTAGCCCAAAAAAAAATCTTATAACCGATCACTAGTTCTTAACATGAGCAGTGTGTGAAATCCCTGTAGGATGAGATGAAATCTCTTAAGATCCTATAAACCACTAATGGGAAGGTTTTATGTTGCTCTTCTTTCATCCCCACCAAAGCCGATAGTGCAAGAGCCACAGAGGCGTATCTAGGGTGGGGTGAGAGTCAAAATCGGAAGTCCCGCCGGGCCCCAGCTTGAGGAGACCCTCAAAATTATTTTTTAAATTAAATATTAAGTACATAATCTCATGTCATGGTATCGAACGTCAAAATGCATAGGCCTTTAAAGAGGACAAGCCCAGGGGCTCCCAAATCCCTATGTTGGACACTAACTTTACAATAGTCTATCTTCATGCAAAAGGCTTTGCAGGGGTACAGCCTAGTAATAAGTAATGACACTCCATGCAATATCCGAGAGTTTTATCACATCAAATAGGGTTTCGTAGTTTTTAGTAACACATGTTCAACATGAAAAAGTTCTAGTTAGTACTCTATAAGACTTAGTCTTTCCATACACATCCTTCTCCTACTTAAAATATTTAGTTTAGACTTCATTCAGTAGACAATTGTGTTGTTTAATATTGCGATGTAATGTATACAAATGGCATAAGAAAAGTATAACTGCTTACACAATTGCATACATTTATTATTGATAACCTTTATTTAGTTTGAAATATTTTCTTCAATGTAAGATTTGTAGCTGTCCATCAAAGGTTTCCCCTGGGTGATTAGCAATCAGTGCACCATAGTACGGCGCGTCCTGTGTATACACGTCATTTTGTTTTTAATGGATGACTCAGCGGCGCTTTGGAAGTAACGCGACTAGCAGGTTGTGGACTTCGTGTTCTAATCCATCTAGTCTAACACCGCCATAGACACTTCACAAGTGTCTATATTGGAAATTTAAAAAAATGTCCTACCAAAATTGATATATAAGGTCTGAAGATAAGCATTAGATCGTTATATTCAATTGAATAATAAGTCTTTATAAGTAAAACATATACAATAAACAGCTTTTAATTTTTAGTAAACTTTTCTAAAAAGACCATTTTCTGAACTAGGTAATCCAGAAACTATAATAAAATATTCAGCATACATCCAGAGACTGGAATAGTTAATACAACTGGTTTGGATGTATTCAACAGTCACCAGGCATTCTACATGGTCGTCCAGGTCATAGTATGTCAATTGTAAATATCTTTATGCCATATATTTGTTATTATAAATGACTGGAAGAACGAGCATAGTCTGAAAACTATTGGAAAAATGATTTTTGATTTGAAACTCATAGAAATTAGAATTTTGAGTTCTGTTTTCTTTCTTTTTTAGAAAATGTAATTTAGTAGTTTGTAGCAAAGATAAATGCATTAGTTCTATTTGAAACATAGTAGCGAAATACGGCATGTAGTGAAATGGACTTTGCTCATTGTTTTCTTGAAAATAACATAAAGTGTAAAATAAAAAGGATTATTCTATATTAGAGGAGATCGAAGTACGTTTTTAAATACATTTTACTAAATTATTTTTTTAAGTTGAATCTGAATATGTTTTTGTTTCTATATAATATCACGTTCATTTTTTTGTAACGAATAGCATGCATATAGACTTAATAAAGGAGTCTATTGACCAGGTCTATGCTACTGAATCAAAAGTATCACCGAGGCGTTTTTAGTATCGCGAAGCTTTCATTCCAGAGATATGATATTAAAAATAATTAACTTTCTATAGATATAATTTTT
Source organism: Bulinus truncatus (assembly GCA_021962125.1). Classification (NCBI taxonomy): domain Eukaryota; kingdom Metazoa; phylum Mollusca; class Gastropoda; family Planorbidae; genus Bulinus; species Bulinus truncatus. The sequence goes on along the minus strand of JAGDYQ010000036.1, from coordinate 3,634,146 downwards.
ATTTATATTGTTACTTGGTTTCAGTATTTTATTTGGTTTTATTAAAAGTTTCACTACGTTGTTATTTGAACTGTGGAGATTAAATCCTATGTAAGAAAAAAAAAACCTCCCAATCTTGGAATGGAAACAGGTGTCTGTTCGACATAAAAATGTTGAGTTTCTTTACTGAATTCATATATTTATACAGTAACAAATAACATATCTTTTATACAGTGTGGGGAGTTTTCTGGGCTACCACCATTTTCGGGGTTATTTGGGGGGGGGGGGTCATTTGTTGTGAACCTGCAAATGATTTTTTAAGTTTCGGCTAGATGACATAATTTTTCGGCTAGCGGATTAGCCGAATTACCGTAAATTGAGTCAATAAATTCAATTGCGAAAGCTGATTTTCTTCAGATTACGAAATAATTGGCTAAAATTCGGCTGACAATAATAGTTGATAAAACTTCGGCAAAAAAGCAACCTTTTTGCTCTTGGGGAAAAATTTAGCATTATTTAGCAACCAAATGTGTGATTTTATATTGCTGTCCTGCTAATACAGTGCATTAATGCATTCCCTCTATTCAGTTCTGCCACTCAATACCTACTTAAGCACTTAAAATATCAATTTATAACTGTCATGAATAAAACAAACGCGCGATATAATTTATCAGATGTTAGACTTGATCGTTTGCTGTTCATTATCAAACTAGTAACCAAAAACATGCACTCCACAAGTACAGATGATGCTGATGATGATAGGTGAAGACGAGCCAGTTGAGTAAGTTGTGGATACGAGAATGATGCAGCACTGCTACGCCGAAAGCAAGGTTTCATCGAAACTGAACAACAGGCGCCGTAAAATAGTTTGCAATTTCCACTGCCATCACAAATAAATGTTCAAAAATCAAAACACAACAGTACTAGCTGCTAGTTTATAAAACATTTCATTATAGTACACAGTATATGTATTTAAAAATATTTCACTACAAACTGACTGGTCTATTGAGAGCAAAATAAAACGAAAACTGTTTCAATGCCATAATTAACGAAGAATACCTTATTAGTACAATAGTCTGGTGACTGTAGTTACTCATTCATCAGCTCCATTAGCAATCACTTACATCGGGTTTCTTCAGAAAAATGTTTCACTGACTAGCTGCGAATGCGATACATCAGCTTTAGACATAGCATGATGAATCCACGGGCCATTGCTGACTGTATTGCATTCTCCAGAATTATGGTTGCTTCTGACTGTGGAATCAATGATTTGAAATTTGGATCAAGCAGCTGATGCAGCTTAATGTGATCATTTATAGAAATCGATGGTCAAGCTGGTTGAGAACTGACAACTTGATAGTTCGTATTTTGTCATCATCAGCATTTGATGCAGTGCAGATCTTTCTTATGTGCCTTATCACTAGTGGAATAGTTGATAAAGTTGACATTGTAAAGTTGAAGAGATCAGTTAGGTCTTGAAATGGTTTCAGAAAGGTAACGAGTTCACTTAAAAATTCAATTTTATCTTCATGAAGATAAATATCAACTCGACAATACGCTTGAGAGTATTTTGAACCTCTCTTTTCAAGTCAAGTATAGACTGAATCAACAGCAGTGGTGAATTCCAACGCTTGGACATGATGTCTTCACTGACTTATGATTGTGTCTATGACTGTCAACGATGGCGTTAGTACTGCTCTCATAGGCATCCACTATTGATGCACTGAACTGATCGTCTACAAGAACCAATTCACACACTGTCGACATGCCTTCTTCTAGGGTCTTTATCACTTCTTTATCCTCTGTGAATGCTGCATCGTCTTCTCTGATTGCGGTCTTCTAATGAAGTGCAGTAACAATGTTGCGGCACTTTTGCAATATCTGCAGAACGTCTTCATTTTTATTGATGTTGTCGGTAGTAAGCAGAAGGTGCAATGCGTGTGCTGTACAGTGCTGATTAGAGTCAACCTTCAAAAGCTTTGAAGTCTTTATCATATTTGCAGGACCATCATGGCAGCTAAATATGAACAGCATTTTGTGATCAACAGAAAAGCTTTCAAGACAGAACATACATGATCAGCAAGGTTATGTGCAGAAAGAGTAAGTCATGCGTGACGGCATATTGTGACAACTTTATGGTCTAAATAGGAGGCCCTGGTGCTAAGATAGTTGATAGCCCGGTAGCGATCGGTCCATCCATCAAACATCAGACAAAGTGAATTTACTTCAGCCACTTTAGTTTTGACTGCTGACCTGACGGCTTGGTAAACATCGTCCAGGGCTTTTCCAGCAAGTGTTATTGGTGCTGATATGTTGAGAGATGGGCAATTAATTTTGAAGAAATCAACAAAACCATCTTTAGCCACATTTTCAAAGGCAAGCAAGTCTCTGCAGAACCAGATAATAATATCTCATGTTATCTCATGACTTGATTTCGCTTGACATTGACTGCTACCTTCTTCATACTTACGGAAATATCCCAAAATTTTATTTGACTTTCTTCACTTTGTACGGACACTTTGTGCTTGACACTTAAGTGAAAATTCATATTGCCACTTGATGTTGTTCTGGCAAAATTTGTTAATTTTGAAATGTGACCCTTCTCACCCATTAATTGCTGAGCAGTGAGACACAGTTGACAACAATAAAATCGATCTTCATCATCATTTCTTCCATCAGCAGAAAACAGGCCACCAAAGTATCTCCAGCATTGCGCATTGGAATTTCCATGTTGGCTAGGCGGTTTAGGTTTACTTGCAGATTTTTTTAATGTACTGCCTCTCTTCCCGGTTTAGAAGACATTTGCTGACATTTGAGTTCAACTAAAATCATCAAATATATTTTTAACATTAGAAATGTTATTTAACATAAAATTCATCAGTTATTGACTAAAAACTGGAATCTATTTAGTGTTAGTTGAAACAATTTATTTAGCTTTTTTAGGCTTACCTTTTTTAGAAGATCGTTGAGCCATAAATGAGCTATAAATCGTATATTACGACAAAGATTAGCTAAAACTTTATTTTATTTATTTGTATTTTAATTATTATTTAATAAATTAAGACTGTAAGAAAAAGAAGGATGATGACAAGAAGACTTATTTGTCGCCATTATATTGGGTTTGGAGAAGATAATTCTGAATAGTTTTTGTCAAGCTTCCGGCGATAGTTAATCTAACGGCGGACAAAATACGGCGGCTAATGCAGTGCTCCGCATACTTTTCAGCGGATTTACGGCGGATGAAAATTCGGCGGCGTAGCCGGCGTGCGGCGCCGGTTGGGGGTCTGGTTAATGGTATATCATAGTCGTGACCTTCCCTCTATATTTCTCACTTTTCATTAGTCAGAATTGTTAATTTATACTTTAATTTTACGCAATAACAACAAAATTTCTATGAAGAAATTATTATATAAATTACCTCTTTACAATGCACTATTCATGTCAATGAGAATATATAATATGAAAGATGATGGTGACCGATTGATAAATATAACATAATTCACAAACATTATACAACCGACAAGCATAAAGATGGAGTTATAACTGACTATTGACGAAATAAAAATTCGGATCAACGGTACAGATTTCATACAAATTTAGAATCCGGAAAATATAGATAATACAGCCTTTTAAGCCTACCTGCCCTTCGAAAAAATGTGCCAACATTTTCTAGTTAAAAAGTTCATATATTAACATTAAGTAATTTGAATTATGTGAAAATATTGAAGAAAAAAACAATTTAATCTACTTATACTATGTTAAAAATCAACATATTTTAAGTACATATCTGTCACAATAGGTATATGACTAAAGAGTTTTTTTCATTATTTTTTATTCCCCATATTGCCACAAGTGGATATTTATCATATCTGTGCAAAAAAATCAATAACAACCCTCAACTGTTAAAAAGGTTACCCTCCACACGCCCAGTAAATCGTATGTCATACCCACATTTAGTATTTTAACTTTAATTTTGTTCTTGGTTGGCAACTATTATATGCATAATTAGTTTTTGTGTCATTTCTGGATTGTCTCAGAGCAGTTCTGTCAAAAATGCTCCAGCTTCCGAGACGAGCAAGAGAATTTGGTCTTCAAATCTAATGCATTTCCGAAAAGGCATTAAATCACCAAAGACTGTTGACAGTCTTGTTCAAATGCGAAAAAATCCAATGGAACTACATATCGTGATCAGATGATATAAAACAATTGCTTCTGATGTAAAAAGCAGAAAAGACATGATCATACAATGTTGTTAAGAAGTTTGAAAGACATAGTCGAAGTCCTGGAAACTATGATTTCGCAGCGATGTTTAATGTAAGAGATGAGAAAGAAAGTGGTTGTGCCCAGAAGACAGAGAGTTCTATGTACTTCAGATTTCAACAAATGGAAATGTAGGCTACTGTACCTCAGAACATTCACAAAAGATTCACCCTAGGAAAAAATTACTTAAAGGAAAGTGCCAGTCACAGAAAGCTTTATTGAAGAAAGTCTTGAATCAAGTATCTTACCAAATTTGGATACAGAAGAATATGTGAATAAAGAAGATTTTGTGAGGAAGAACAGTGTTCCAGTATTAGTAAAGATAATGAGAAACCATTTAAGTCTAAAAGACAAAAAAACCTCTTTTTCAGTGCGTTTAGTGGCTGCAGCTAAATTGAGTACAAGGAAGGTTCAAAAAGTCGGGAACTGGAGTTTGCAATCTACTCCAACTCAAAGCAGCTTCTACACAGGTCTAATAAAAAGAAGGAGAAAAACTACAAAGTAATTTCAAGGAAAACTTTAAAAAAGTACACTGGTGCTTACACTTTGATGGATTGACCTTACAAAATAAAGCATAAGAGGTTGTCGTTATAAAGTGAAATCAAACGAGGTCAGACTCGCTGTTCTTCAGCAGACAAATGCAAAAGGGGAGACAGTGAAAAAAAAAACTTCTTCTTTCTTTCTTTTTTGACTCTACAGCCCATTTAGGGCCATGGCCTGCCAAACTGCTTTTTCTCGGAATTCTCCACTTTTCCCGAATTAAAACTATACTCAATGAATAAAAATGATTGTCTTTTGACTCAACTGCAGCAGCTTCTTGAAGAAGAATGGTGCAGTCACACTGTTACACAAACACTTTCAAGATGTTGGATTAGAAAAAAGCTGTATACATTGGATGGTAACCCCACATACTAGATACAGTATTGAAACACAGTTATGAATTATCATTTTGATACATCAACAACTTCACCAAACATCAGCTACTCATTTGTTTCATGTGAAAATTATGAACAACTTAAAACACATCATTTGATAATTCTGGGCACCACTAAAGAAATCAGAACAAGAGTGCTTGCGATATGACATGGCTTTAGCATAATGCTACAGGATTTTCAAAACTAGAGGAATCTTCCCAAAAGTCAATTTTCAATCACTTTCAAAAATCAGTTATGAGATGGAATTCAAGGGCAACTTATTGTTTGTCATCATTCGTTCTGAAGAGTATCTTCAAACAGCTAAAACCTTGATTTCATCAGTGGTACGTGGGCTGACATCTGGTTCTCTGCCCAGTGCTTCAATACTACTAGCTTTGATAATTTATCATACGCTTGTAAGCAGCATACAAAGACTTTGAAGGCAACAAAAGCATTGGGTCCCACAGATTAAACTTCTATACCAATGCAGCGTTCTAATATCTGTGCAGAGCGTGCAATTAAAGTGATGCATGATTTACTTTCAACTTTGCAATTCCATTGAAAAATTGAACATTAAATTTCTTTTAACTAATGCACAATAGAAATGTACATTGTAACAATTATCAATACTATTCTTATGTAATTTTTATTTGTAATGGTTAAACCTTTATCAAAATTTTTGAAAATGTGTATGTTCTAAAATGTTTGTGTCGATTGGAGGGTGAACTCTTTGTATGCAAAACAAAAATTACCCATATTTTCTTTATTTGTGATACAAATCTCCACCAAATATGATATGTGGATATAGGCTTATATTTTAGTCATACCCTAATGTACAACTATGGCCATCAAAAAGTCAATATTCATTACATATACAATCCATCTTATCAATAGGCTTTGCAGGGGTACAGCTAGTTATAATATAATTACAAATGTGTGTATGTAATATTACATCACAATACTCAATATAATCATCCAATATCACTTATTTTTACTTCACTTCATGTGTATAATGATCTATTACATTATATGAATATTCATTAATTAAACATTGATATATTTTTGAACTATTAAAACAATTCTCTTTAATACAATATCTCAAATTTTTTCAGTATTAATCATTACCATACAAGTACATTTCTTAGATCAAACAATTTTGAATCATCGATGTAATAAATCTAATTATCAGTAACAAATTATGAATGCATTTTATAGCAATGTCTTGATGTGTCAAACACACAAAAAAACAAATTCAAACTTGTGATTCAATATCTTTTTTTTTTTTTAATTCAACATAAATTTTATTATGTGACTCAATATTACCAAATATAAGTGTATACTGTTACAATGTCTTTATGTTAGACAAAAAAAATTCAATCAAGTAACTAATCATTTATTAATGATGAAATAAGTGTCCCTTCTTTTATAAACTCTTTATATGTTAACTATCCTTAAATAATCTAATAATTTGCTTTGTCAGGTCATTATTGATATAAAATCTTTCTTTTACATACAATACTTCTACCGATAACCTAAAAATTACATGTTAAATTACCTCTACTATGATGACCACTTATAGTTTAGCTCCACTCGTCGATTCTTTTATAACTCAATCACTTTGTCATTAGAAGTATTTTCCCCCTTTATCTTTAAGAAAAGTGAATTTTTCATTGACATCAGTGGCATCCATTTATTCTGATATTGGTATATATCTTAGGTCAGAAAACGCCATGTCGACTGAAGAACTTTCACAAGAATCGCTAAGTTAATTACAAAGTTTGGCAATTTATGTTTTAAATCAATTACTGGATTTATAATTTTCTTTTGAATATAATTGCTACGTTTCACATTAAAATATTCTAGATGTTGTGAGATTACCAAATATTTTTTTCTGTGTATTGTAAATCTTCACGTTTAATACCCATCCTCTGTTTTTTCCGCTTTTTCATTTAATTTTTGAAAAAAAAAATTAAGAAAAGTCACTATAGTAATTTTGTTAAATTAACTTATGTAGCTTTTACGTGGTGAATTTTTATTTTCACTAGCCGTCCCGCGTCGTAACATACGCCGCCTTATCAATCAATATAATTACTGTAATTATTTTTTTTTTAAATAAGCAATCAAACAAAATAACAGGCTGACATACATGGTATGCAAAGTTGAACTTTGACCTATCATGTGCAGACTTTATGGTCACTATCTGGTACCTTCCAGCAACTCTTTTTTTATTTGGTTGTTTACAGATTTTTGAATTAATTCTCTGTGTGACTTGATTCTCAATGTGCCAGACTGAATTCTCTTTATTGGTTTTATATATTAATGCCTTTTTTGTAAGATTAAGGATTTTTATAATTGTAATCTTTTTCATCCAGCTTCTAACAAACATATTTCCGGGTGGTGGGTGTTTTAATTATTTTGGTTCGCTTTGTGTCTGCTTCAATTCACCCCCTTCGCTTACCCCATTACACTATAGTGTTATTTGATATAAAAATCTTTTTATTCAAGTCATGACAGTCTCTGCTTTTGTATTTTTTAGACTTGCATAAAACAGAATAAGATTATTTTCGTCTAACCTTCATCCTACAGTACCTACACTATTCAGAACACACATAATTGTATTATTAAATGTGGTTTTTTTGTTGACATTATAACGTTATTTTAAGTACAGCGACCTCATTTCTGGATGCAGAATTTACCGCGACGGGGATAAATGAAATAGTTTCGTACTTAGAGCACATAAAAACATGATTACGACCTGCTGTGATCCACTTTGACCCACTTTAACACCTCCCCCCCCTCATTTTCCGCTGGTGTTGTCTGTGATCGGGAATTCCACAATCTATAAATAGTCCTACGTCTTGCGTCTTTTCTTGATGTTGTATGAAATATATATATAGAGATATTTGCTGTTGCACTTTCCAGCGCGTAATAGATTTGGCTTGTTTACTAGCCCAATTACTTCAGAGAACGACAGTACAGCTGAAAGTTCTCAGCGTCTTATTAGATCAAAGTAGTAAACTTTTGACAATTGAGATCTACCTATATTGCCAACACATCAAATATGTTGCTACCTTTAAATCGAAGCTTTTTAATCGAATAGTAAAAAAAGCACCCCAACCATATATCTAATACAAATTATAAATCCAGAATGACCGATTTAAAACATAAGTTGCCAAACTTTGTAATTAAAATTTTAGCAATTCTTGCGAAAATTCTTCAGTCGAAAGGTCGTTTACTGATCTAAGAGATATACGTAATAGCAAAATAGCTAATATCAGAACAGAGTAACTGGATGTCATTGATGTCAATGAAATATTCATTTTTCTCGAAATAGTGGGGAAAATACTTTCAATGACAAAGTGATAGAGTTATTCATACAAAAGAATCTGACGAATAGAGCTAAACTATAAATAGTCGTCATAGTAGAGGTAATTTAACGTGTAATTATTAGGTTATTGGTAGAAGTATTGTACGTAAAGAAAGTTTTATATCAATAATGACCAGTAACACCCTTGCAAAAGTCACGCCTCGTCCCTGAGCTATACGTATTCTAATATCCAGGGGTTTTGAGTTCAATCATTTCTCTGAATTAGCTGCATAGAAATTAGCAGCAAAATAACCACAATTATAAAGCAGAGATAATTATATTTCATTTATAAATCATCAATCTGGATTATCACTTGATTATTTAATGCATTAAATGGGTTTAATAAGCCAATCCAAATTGATTATAAATTTCACTGGCTTACAATCGTTGCATAATGCTGGTAATTTCAATTTATTTATATGGCTTCAGCGCGACGGTTATGCAGGAATAATAATCATGACTTTTCTGCTACATCTGCGGAGAATACGCGCTGTCAGCGGACAGGAAGAACATCACAAGATTTGTGAAGCACGCCTACCAGGCTTACTTTATAGTCAAGCTGGGTGACCAAGATAAGTACTGGGCACCCCACACGGTGTGCAACACGTGCGTGGAATACATCCGGCGTTGGACGAAGGGCGCGAAAAATTCACTGAAGTTTGGGATTCCTATGGTTTTGGAGGAGCCATTTGACCATGCATCGGTTTTCCCTTCTGCGTCATAAATACTACTGGCATCAACCAGGAAAATCAGCAGTCTCCAGTACCCCAACCTATCATCTGCCCGTAGTCAGTTGCTCACTGCGAAGAAATTCATCTGTACCAGCGTTCAGAGATCTTCCTAACAGCGACGTTGAGGCCACCACTTCAGACGAGGAGGAGATACAGAAAATGAGTATGAATCACAAGATGGTCCGCAGCCGTTCTCACAATGTGGGCTTAATGACATGGTTTTGGGATCTCCAGCTTGTCGAAGACTTCTTCCTAAGAAAAATCTACTTGGCAATGAACAGGCGTATCTTTTTCCGTAAGAAGGCATGAGGACTGCATGGGCTGCTTCATGGAGGAGAACATTGTGAACTGCCGAGATGTCGCCGGTCTTCTTGATAAACTCGGCGGTCCTCAATACGATCCGAGAGATTGGCGACTCTTCATTGAAGCTGCATGCACTCTTTGAAGTGTGTGCTCCTCTAACAGGGAACCAGTTCGTCTCAATCCCTCTTGCGCACTCCACAACTCTTTAAGAGAAATATGAAGCTGTGAAGTATGTGCTCGACAAAATCCAATATGAGCACCAACGGATCATCTGCGTCGACTTGAAGATGGTGAACTTTCTACTTGGATAGCAGTCCGGGTTAACGAAGTACACATGCTTTATGTATGTGGGACAGTCGTGACAAAACCAAGCACTATGAAAGAGTGGCCTGCGCGAGGCAGTTAGTAACTGGGGCGAGAAAAATCATAAACAAACCTCTTATTGACCGGGAGAAGATATTGATCCCACCGCTACACATGAAGCTTGGGTTAATGAAACAAGGAATGGAGGTGCTTCAACCACATGTGCCGAGCATTTCCTCAACTGACCATTGAGAAGCTGAAGGCCGGCAGCCTCGACGGCCCACAGATATGGTAGCTCACAAAGGACACATAGTTCAAAAACTCCATGAACACGCTTGAGTTTGCCGCCTGAAATCGTTTGTGGTAAACAACTTCCTGGGGAACACGAAGGCGGCAAACCACGCCAGACTTATTAGCAGCATGATAGAGGACTTCCAAAAACTCGTGTGTTTGATGAGTATAAAAGATGCACTTCCTGTTCTCACACATGGAGAAGTTTCCTGAAAATCTTGGGGCGATGAGCAGGAGAAAGTTTCCATCAGGACGTGAGCCAAATGGAGGAAAGGTACCAGGGAGTTGGGACGCAATCATGCTGGCGGACTACTGCTGGTCGATGAAGAGAGACACTACCAGCAGCTGCTCGCACACAGGAATCGAAGAAACGACGATTTATTTCTTGAACTTTTTATTTCACGTAACGTTCAATCTTATACTTATATTATGATAATTATGCTTGAAAATTAACTCCACCAACACGAATGCAGTCACCCTAAACGAAAGTAAGCTGGAGGAAGTAGAGTCCTTTATCTATCTGGGTCGCATCATAGATCAGCAGGGTGGAACAGATGCAGATGTCAAAACAAGGATCGGAAAAGGAAGAACCGCCTTTATCTAGCTCAAGAACATCTGGAATTCCAAGAGTTGTCTCTGAACACCAAAGTTCGCCTATTCAATACCAATGCATTATATGGAGCTGAGACCTGGAGGGATTACGAAGACCACCACTAAGAAGTCGAACATTTATCAACAGCTGCCTCGGAAATTTCTTCAAATACGATGGCCTGACCAATGCCAGCCTTTTAGAACGAACCGGCCAAGCTTCAATAGAGATGGATAAAGCATACGCGGATAAAAAGAAAATACCATTTTACGGCTATAAATGGTCCTGCGTTTATTGAATATAATTAGCATAATCATTTATAATAAATGACTATAAGTTTAAATATATATATAACATCAGTTATATATAAATCGTATATGTTGTTAGTCTAATAATGTATACAAATATATAAATCTATGTTCGTTTGTGCTTTAGAAACATCAACAAATTTTTCTCTAATTGTTAGACCGGCAACACTTACTCTTCGTCCTGATGACAGGGGGTGCCCCTTCCCCCATATATTTATGCCAACGGCCACACTGCTTCTATACATTTGGACATGGCTATCAATTTTGAGTAGAATGTCTTTAATAGAACAAGAATAGCTGTATCTAGGATTACATCGAAAATATAAAATAATAATAAAAAATAAACATTGGACTATACCCGTTTTCCCATTGCAACTATATTGTTGTTGTTTTTTTTAACTCTCCTCACATTTTCCAAATAATCTGTTAATTCATAATATTATAATATAGAAAGCTGATAAATACTCCCAGCAAGCGAGTAGAAGTAAATCGACTTCATGGGCTCCCCAAATATCAATGTGTAAATAATTGCCCATGTAAATATCGTTGTTTAATAGTTGTCCATGTGAATCTCTTTATGTATTATTTTTCGTTGTAAATATCCATGTAATGATGTGTTATAGTTGTTTTTATAAATAACATTTTGTACATAGTTGCCCATCCTATCGGTTTAAACTATTTATGAAAAAAGAGCTTTATTAGTTCTTATGGTACTGATGAATATGCCTATATCTATACATTTTGTTTTGTTCTGAGCAGGCTCAAGTTAAATCTTCACCAAATTGTTTTGAAAATGTTTTGCTTTATATCAAAGTGATAAATAATGTTTTCACACAATCAACAAAGTCTACAATAATGCATAGAACAAGAGGTATATTATTTAAATGTAAACCTATTTAAAATAGTATTGCAATGTATTCACATACGTTTGCCGTATTATTACACCAGTTGACTTTACAAAAATATTTGGTATTAATCTTTTTAAAAACATATTAATTATTGTTTATTAAACATTTTAACTTTTAAGAATAAGAGGAACACCAAGTCTTAATAAATTTCAAAAATGATTAAATATTTCTAAATATTAAATTTATATATTTTGATGATAACAAACGTTGTGCATTACGTTATCAAGTCGAATTATGAAGTAAACAAAATGCAATGGTATTAATTATCCAGTGATAACTTCTTTATAGATTTAAACCTCTGATATATGATTGAGAATATTGTTTTCTTGTTTAATAGTAAAACTGCTCTCACCAAACAGTTAATGAGAGGTACGACAGCCAGTAATGTATTAAACAGTGACCTACGCTACAACAGTTCACAAGAGGTTCTATTTTTCACAGCCAGTGTCTAAACACAACAACATACAGGAGATAAAAGAAGTCACAAACCACTTTGCTCCGTCTGTCCAATCAATCGAAGCATTTTCAAGATCCTCACTAGTTGATTATACGTCTACATATTTGTTTATTAATACTTTCCTATTAGCTACGTCATTTACTTCAGCTTAAGAATCATGAATCAGTAAACAATGGCTTTTAAGAATTCTTTAAAATAAAAAGTTCAACCTTAATCGAAATTTAGTTCTATGTATGTTTTCAGAGCAATCAACATGGCTGCATCGCTGGTTGATAAATTTATATGACAACTTATAATAAAATTTACTAATTGGTAGAAGGAGCAATTATCTTATTTCTTTTTAGAGCATTTTTCGAAAAAAAATGCTCTATTGTCCCGTTTTGTCTGTCCGTCCGTCCGTCCGTCATCACCCTAGATCTCAACAACCATAAGTCCTAGACCCATGATGTATATATCATTTTGTAGGTCTTGACCTGCCAAGAAATGACTTTTTTCCATTTCGCGATCTGACCTCTCAGGGCCGTAAAAGGGGCCTTAGTACCGTTTTTTACTATATAAGCTATATTAATAAAGGAGCGCTATATCTCAGCAACCTTATAAATCCTAGACCCATGATGTATATATCATTTTGTAGGTCTTGGCCTGCCATGTGTACATCAAAAGTTCATTTTGCGATAGGACCTCTGAGGGCCGGGCTTCAGAAACTCTAAGGGGCTTATATATTATATGGCCCCATTCTACCTCCCCCTGTACGTTCAATAACCCGTTCATTTGGTGCGAAATACTGCAGCACGTAGTTTCACCAAGATTTATTTAGAAACTCATCAAATGAAATAGTAAGCTTGTGTTCTGAGTTTAATTGAAAGTATCAGAGCTATGCAACAATTGACGGAGTTTTCGGACGATTAAATGACTATAATTTAGAATGTTTTCAATTATGGGTCCTATTTCAGTAACCACAAACCACTTGTAGTTAGATTTAAGAGACAATATTTTTTTTTTCAAATATAAAGAAACATCTTATAATTCTTTTTACAAATATATGCATTACACAATTGAAGTTATAAACATTTCCAAATTACAAATATTTACTGAAAGCTAACAAACGTACTGATACATAACACGAAAATGCGCTAACACGTCCTGTGTCGAATGGAACAGGCTTAATTGCTTGTTTTTTTCTAATTTTCATTAGAATTTTATTATTTAATAATAAACTGATATAATAATATACGTATGCGTTTTTGGCGAGGCATGCTCCAATAAAAGTGTTAGTAAAGGTTATATATATATATATATATATATATATATATATATATATATATATGCAAAAAAAAACAACAAAAAAAACTTAAGATTAATAACAGACTTTTATTTCGATAACTGAGTCATTAAGCAAACTGTCGATTAGAAATAGAGTTACACTTGAATATGTTAGTTCAGGGGTGGGAAAACTACGGCCCGCGGGCCGCATACGCCCTTTAACGTATATTATGCGGCCCGTATGAATGTACATATTGTAAGTGTGAATGCGAAATAAATGACAAATACATAGTATTATCATTAATTCATATTTAAATACGTTGTAAATTGTATATATATATATATATATATATATATATATATATATATATATATATATATATATATATAAATGCGGCACGCCGATAACAATCAAGTTTTCAATGTGGCCACCCGTAGAAAAAGTTTGCCCACCCCTGTGTTAGTTTCAATGTATGAAGAGGTCAGGATACAGTGTACTCTAGCCGGCACATGTTCACTAGAGTGTTTCGAAAGATAATATGAAAAAAAATTTAATTCACTTTCGCATGCCCCCAGAAATGTGAGGTTTAGGGTAAGTAATACGTAAGCCAAATTATAGGAAAAAATATTGAGTCTAAGTGACTGCTCATTAGCATCAAACTTTTAAGGTTTTTTTTGCAAAAACGACATTTTCGGCAAAAATAGTCTTTGAACTGCGAATGTTCTTTTTGTTTAGTTGATTGTTTGGTTCAGATACATAACTTTATGTCACATCTAATCATATTTAGTCATACCTAGTCATATCTAGTCATAAAGCAGTCAAATATCATTTAACACTCAGTCTTGTAGCTCTTCTTCACGGATTGTGTCACAAGTTTGCGGTGATATCCAACTATCTGAAACACCAGTTGACGTTGCATTTCATCGTATGTAAGAACACTGTTGAAGTATGTTGTAGCTTGACAGCACGCTCAACACAATCATTAACAACTCTTATAGCCCTTCGATCTTCTCTCTGGCACTCGCATAGGCCGGACATTGGCACCGAGTAGATTGACTATCTTGAAGACAAGAAGGATCAATTCTTAAGGCTGTGAACAAGTTGTTTGAATTTTCAGTTACAAAATCTGATAAACTCTTCCTCTGAAATGGCACAACTGATTTGGGATCAACACTCCTCGCATCATGTTGAAGCTTCGGCTTCTGTAATGCTGCTATAACCATGGCCTCCTTTTCGCTATCTGAAACACTGTCAGAAAAGAAAGACTGGCCGATCAAGTCTTCAGAAAAATACCACAGTTCCCTCTCATTTCTTCAGCGCAATGTCTGCTATTAGTTTGTCAACCCCAACATATGACCCCAAACTCTGCAGTAGGCACAGATCATTCAACGATGCATCACAGCTGATGGTGGCACTCAACCAGGCTTTCACATAAATAGTAACGGTGAACAAGGATATACGCAGGAGATCCTGCAGCTCTTCTGCTGTGAGGTTGAGTTGCTCACGAAACAGATAGATTTTCAGGGTTGCATTCCAGCGGGAACGATGATAGGCACCCGGCGGACTGAAATGACCTGATGATTCACCAACGTCAGCATCATCGTTACTGCCGCCCAGCATGAGTATTGTCAAGTTAAGAAACTCAAGATAGTCCTATCTCGGTTGAGTTCTCTGACATGTGAGAAGGTAGTTGATAATGTCTGCTTTTCTATCACTTAAGCCAAGCTTTCTCATGTTTCTCAACTCTGAGCTGGATGTAGAGACATCAATAGCAGCAAATCGTGATGTATCAAGGATCGGACACGTTTCCTTAAAACATTTGAACAGTGAAATTTGTGGTCCAGATGATTTAATAACTTGTCAAACACTGCTGCTGATATTATTTCATTAGATGTGATGACGACATGCTACAACTTCAAAGGCGTTTGTCAAACATCCGCTGAATAAACTGTAATGGCGCCAGTATGAACTCCCTGTGTTAGAATTTGTGCCATCAAAAACAAAGACCAGCCAGCCATTCTGCGACACCTTTCCACTAATGTAGTATCTGAAACACAGCTGAACCACACTACATCAATGCACCAGTTGATCTTGGAAGTTGTGGAAGCACGCTCTTGGAAGTTGTGGAATTGCCAGAAGCTATTCAACCTTCCACTCCAGACACAACAGGTGGCATTCGATCAACTGACTCGTCTGATTGGTCACCAACATCTGGTAGTAATTTTCATCAAAATGAGCAACTAATGGTGTGGCACAAACATCTGTTTCTGGTTTACTGTGACTGATTGGCGAAATTTTTTCCTAGCTCTATATATTGTACTTGTTGACAGTGATACTGTGTCAATGTTGACACCAGCAGCAGTAAGGGCAGGAGCAAATTATTCGCATCACTTTAAGAGGTGTTTAGTCCTGTCAAGACTGGCAACAAAGAACGGATCATCACCAATACGGCGTTTATTGATGTGTTTTTGCGATTGAGATGATGATGATGCGGTAGTGTAATATTTTTCAATGCTGCATAGATGATACTTGCTCATTGAGATTTCCGCATCAAGATCATACCGATACCTGGTTGAAGTTATGATACCCAGCGTCTCATCAGGCTTGTCAGATTCATTCGTTCGTCGGTCACGGGCAGAAAATGACCTCCATTTTGTTGCCAAATGCCTTTTCTTTTCTCCGGAATTCTTCAGCCTCCCGGCTGCTTCTTTGCCTGTTGTTCTTTAAATTTCTAAACTTTATGACCAATTACCACTGCTCTACCCCCTCTCTGATCTTCAAGAAAGCAATGTCTTTTTGTATTTTGATCAAACTCGGGATTTCATTACACCTGGCATGTGCAACATCAAATAGTTGATTCATCAGCTTGGAAAATTTAACCCAACTCCATCTGCCTATCACTTCGGCGGCCTTTGTTCTTGCCAAGCAACATATCTCTCGTACAATGCATTCAGCTTGGCAACATCATTTTGTTTTACTGTCGTTGGGATGTGCGCTATAAGCCATATAGCAAGCTTCATCGATCACGTTTGAGCAGCTTTCAGAGAGTAAGCTTCCGGCTCTTCCAAGTAATAAAATAAACGACGCAGAGTGAGCCCCATAGTTGGTAGGCTGTTAGAACCATTGACTAATTCAAAGATGCTAACTGTTGACCAATTAACCAGACAACGGTTTCAGATATAGTTTTGAAAGTCTTTTGAGGTACATGTGCCATATTAATTATTACAATTTAACTTTAAATCTGATATGAAAGAAAGAACGCACAGCAGTATGCATTGCAAGAATGAGTAATGCGGAATTAACGATTTAAATTTCAATAATAGTACACAACAAAGACAATTTTAAAAATCCACTCAAAAAATTGCATCATATAGAGAAGCACGATATGCCAAAGAAGGAGACCCTTTGAGCAGTCTGTTAATGTCAATATTTTTTACTGAGATTTTTAATGGTTACCTATGACATCAATCCTCATTCATTAATGCCCTATGTGGTTAAAATTGAAAAAAAGAATTGAAACACTCTAATGTACACTCTAATGTATATATATATATATATATATATATATATATATATATATATATATATATATATATATATATATATATATATATATATATTGTGCTTTTTTTGTAAAAAGTAGGTGCCGGTACTCAGTAGGAATAGCTTAACTTTTGACTACCAGTTCACTTCGATGCAAGCTAAATCACAACTGCAAATATACTATTTTAAATAATTCAATTTAAACAAATTAATACTAAATAAATTAATAATAAACGTTAAAATACAAGAAAAGTAATAATTTTCCTCACATTGAAAAAGGTGCCGGTACACTGTACCGACGTACCAGCAAAAAAGCACTGTATATATATATATGTATATATATATATATATATATATATATTAGGGTGGGTCAAAATATTTTTTATTGAAACATTATTAAAAAGTTGTTACATCATGGTAGTACATGGAGTATGTACAAATATTTGAAAACTACATAGTTTTACTACTACCAACTTTTTTTTCGAAATTTTAACCATATTTACTGTGAGTTTTGTGACTGAACATGTTAAATTTGTGACCTAGGTTATTCAAAAAAGAAATGATATGCATATAAAATTTGTGTTTTATCTTTATAACCTTTTTTACTTGAATAACTAATTAGTTCAGACAACTAGGATAGCATTGCATCTATTTTTTCTCTCAATATAACTGGTGTACCGTGTTTTCATTATGGATCACGCATGGTTGTTTTATTTCATTTTTTATTAATTTTTCAATTATTTTATTAAGTTCTTCTATGAATATGAGTTTTTTTCTACAAGAAGTGCAACTACACATTATGTGTTTGGGTCAGCAGCTGAATAGCCTAAAAGACAACTTCCGACCAGTGAAGATGTTTTCAAGGCTATATGTGGATGCTTAAAATGGAACAATACAATCATAGCCTTCATCCACGAGCGCACACATTAGCGAATGAAGTTAAACAATTATATGACCAGGCTAGTATCCCTACAAATGACATTACCAGTATAATTGTTCGAGGTAAGATGCAGGTGTTAGGGATAGAGGAGACTGTAAATGTCCACAATTAGTAATTTCTGTGCTTGAGTGGGCATTTTGGGTGTAAAGATGGCAAGAGATATGTACATAGACAATGTTGACAAGCAAACAACAAAAATATAAAAAAATCGACAGAAAAGAAAACATTCATTGATGCAGGGTGGCGATCAGATAGGAACCACAAATGATAACGTCAATGATGAGAAAGATAATGATATTCCAGATCAGGATGCTAAAGATGATGAACTACTTGATGCAGGCTTCTCCAGCGATGAGGAATGTTCCAAATAACAAAACAGATATCAATATGAAGCAGTGGATCGATGCTAAACTAAGCAATAGGGATACATGTCTTATCGTTAAAGCTGTGTTGAAGGACTTAAACATGTTAACACCATCTACAGCTCTGGATCCAGCAAAGATGCATCGACATAGATAGGGCAGCCAAGGAACATACTGATGAGAGCAAAGATGGTTAACAAAAGCGAACAGGATTTTTGCGATCCATCTTGTCAAAGTGAGACTAGAAACTTTCTATATGATACAACTGCTTCGGAACCTTGATACTGCTGATCAATCTATTATGTTGCCTGTATTGGAAAATACTTTGCTACTTTGCACATCCAGAAAACATTCTATTGGCTGCAGTTAAATCAATGATGAAGAAATTGGAAGGTATGCAGTAAATAAAATCATAACAGCACGACATAAACCAGTTCCATGCAGAGTTAAAATTTTCAACAAAAATGACATAATCCTGAATATTGCAGCTAAATCATATGATCAGATGATTAACTGGGATCTTTGTGCAGTGACATCCCCTCCTCTGCTGGAACATATTTGCTTGATGATGAACTTAAACGCAACAACCCAATCATACTGGATCAAATTCCCAGTCACTCTCAAGCTGTTGAGAGAGCAATTAATGAAGTTACTGCTGTTAGTTTAAAAGTGTACGGACATTTCAAACTGTACGGACATAGCTCTCGACATGGATTGTTTTGCAAACAAAGAAATCAAGGGATGTTCTTCCGAAAGTTGAAAACAAGCAAGTTTCCTGTGACAACCCATAAACAGTATTATTCATATGTACATTGTATATTTTGCATGAACGATTTATAGATTTGTAAAATTTCATATTACTTATACCAAACATTCTAATAGTTGTAAAATGTCATACATTGGGGGGGGTAACGGGTCAAAGCAAAATCTTTTTTTATTATTTAAGTTTAAGACATTTTAATATCTGAGTAATGATATAGTAGATTTAAAAATAATTTTGTTCAAAAAAAATATTATTAACATATTGATATTTGTGGGTGTGGTATGCCGCCATCTTGAAATTTATGACCTTTTTGTGGCAAATATTTCTGAAATATTTATAGACTGTTTCATATAAAATGTACAATTTTATAATCAGAAAAGCTTACTTCAGGGAATGTCAAAGTACTTTTTTGATAATGTAATAAATAAATCTGTTATGAATTTTTTAAATTGTGTATGGTGAAAATAAGCAAAAAATGCTAATTTTAAAAATTAAAAAAAGGACTTAAAATTTCTTGAAAAGCCTTCTACATAAAAATTAGAAGTTTTATCAAAATCTGACAGGTGGTTTTGAGATTTTCTTGCCATAGTGAAGCAAATGTCAAAAATATTTTTTCAGAGAAAAATTACTTTTAAGTTTTTAAATTATTGAAGTTTCTGAATGAGTAACATTCTGAAATTTTTTTCTGCAATATAATTCATTCATAGTTATTATTGACATGCCGTATCTAAAAAGCAAAAAAAAAAAATTCTTTTTTTAGACATAGTACATTTTTTTCGCCCCGTACCCCTTGATTATAGTTAGGAGTGGAAGACATTATCTGATTTTTACAAATTTTACATTTTTACAATCAGTAGGACCATAGGCTATTTTTTGAATATGTTTCATATTCCCAACTCCAAAAATTTTTTTAATTTACCTAATATATATATATATATATATATATATATATATATATATATATATATATATATATATATATATATATATATATATATATATATTGAGGTGGCTCACTATATTGGAAAAAAATACAGTTTTTTTATTTCATCATGAGTTTTTTGGTTCACTTTGATTTAAAACATGTATATACTAAATTTCACACCATTTGGGCTCCTATAAATACTGCCTCAGTGCACTTGTTATCTCGTGTTTTATGGTTTGGCAGTTATGAAATGAAAATTTTGCAACGTTTAAAATGCTGTTTTTAAAGTACACAGAACAATTATATTACGCAGTAGGAATTAAACAGTAAAATAATACTAGTTTCATGACTCATTAACCTGACTGTATTGCAGAGTAGTTCTAAGTACGCCATTCAAAAATACACTTTAAAGTTTTTTAGTCTGTGCTTTCTGAATCCTGAGGTCTTTAAGTTGCGATCTCCTGGCACAGTTTGATTTTTGCATCTGGAAACTCTTTGCGGTGCTGTTCAGCAATTTGGAACAGGTACTGCTTCTCCTCCTGATTTGGTGAGAGATGAGTTGAATGATGACACCAGTGCAATTTCCGTTTCAAGGAAGAGACTACTGCTGTTGTTTCTAAAAGGATGGAGTTTTTGTTGCCAGGTGGAAGATCAGTCATGAGAAAATTTGTGGGAAACAGAGAGAGCATTAAACAAGTGCGGGGGAGGATTTCTCTCAGGAAAATAAGATTCAGAGTCAGAAGTTCTGCGTTGCAAATATCTTGAGTTGTCGTTCATTTGGAGGATATTTGAGCAAAATGTGATGACTTCTTCTTTTAAAGGCTTGAGATTTTGCTCCAGTCGAAATCTTGTCATATACTAAATTCTCTCTGTCTTATTTTTAGGCCAAAACGTCTTAAGCTCTTGAATAGCAGCATCCGGTCCAGTTGTAATACCCCCAAATGTATTTTGAAGACTTTTGCACATATCAATTCAAGTATATGATGTCTGCATAACCAAAAGCAGTTTCTTACTCAATTTCTTTTTCAAGAATGTGCCCTGTGTTTGCCGCAGTTGTGTTAATCGCTAATCCTTTAAAATATTTGCAACCGCCTCTGAAACAAGTTATCCTGTTCTTTGTTTAGCTTTTGGCACACCCTCCCGTCCCCCTCTCTCCACCTTCCTCCTTCCTCCTCCCCCCTCTCCTCCCTGCCCCCTCTCTCTCTCTCTTATCTTTCCTCCCTCCCATTTCTCCCACCCTCTCTCCCTCCTCCCCTTAATCTCCTTCCCCTACCACCTCTCTCCCTCCCTCCCTCCTTCTCTCCCCCTCTCTGCCCCTCCTTCCCTCTCCCTCCCTGCCCCCTCTCTCTTTATCTCTCTCCCCCTCCCTCTCTCTGTACAATTAAACGTCAAATTACGCTTCTTAAATAAACAGAAAACCTTATTTTGCCCAATCCCCGTGCAAAGTCGGGTACTTGCAGCATGAAAAAAAAACAACAATATTTTTTTTCCCGTCCCTAACTTTTTTTCTTTCACCGTCCGTTCAATTACACATTATCTTGGTGCGCGATTTTTATTTATTGAGATTGTATTAATAATGTTAATAATGTCACAGAAACATTTTAATTAACGTATTTCCGGTTTATTAAAGTGCACCTTTAATTTTAATCTTCCGAATACATAAAACGATAGGTAAATAGATATGACTATTGATTTCATCATGTTTACAATTGGAGTTTCAGGGAGTTACCCCTCTTTTAAAAATGTATGATAGGGAAATGACGTCACAGAGGAATTTTTGTCTATGGCGCCGTCAGATTACTTTGATATAGTAAAATACTAAAATAAAAAAAAAATAATTACAATTAAACTACCAATCGATATGAAACCGAAACCTGTCCTATAACCTTTATGTAATTATGTGTATGTGTAACAAATTTCACATTATTTGGTAATCTGAATCTTGAGTTATAAGGGAACAGACAGACAGACAGACAGACAGACAACAAATGCCTCTTATAAGTATATATATATATATATATATATATATATATATATATATATATATATATATACTAGTTGCAAGTACCCGGCTTTGCCCGGGTTTAAAAATGGAGTTTTCTGTTTACCTTTTGTTTTCTCCCTCCCTCCCTTTCTCCCTCCTCCCTCTCCTTCCTCTCTAACTCCCCCATCTCCCTCTCCCTCCCTTCTTCTCTCACCCCCGTCCCCCCTCTCCTCCTCACCTTCCCTCCCTTCCTCCTCCCCCTCTCTCCCTCCTTACCCCTCTCTCTTTATCTCTCCCTCCCTCCCATTTCCCATCCTCTCTCCCTCCCTCCCTCTCCCGTCTCCCTCCCTCTCCCGTCTCCCTCTTTCCCCTTAATCTCTCTCTCCCTCCCTCCCCCTCTCTTCCTTTCCCTCCCTCCCTCTCCCTCCCTCCCTCTCCATCCCTCTCTCCCATCTCTCTCTCCCCATTCATCCCTCCCTCATTCCCTTCTCTCCCTCCCTGCCCCCTCACTCTTTCTCTCTTTCCCTCCCTCCCCTCTATCTCCCTCCCTACCACCTCTCTCCCTCCCTTCTTTTCTCTCTCCCTCTCCCCCTGCTCTCTCTCCCATCCTCCCTCTCTCCCCTCCTTCTCTCCCCCCAGTCACCCCCCTCCCTCCCTCTCTCCCTCCCTCCCTCCCTCCTACCTCCCTTTCCTCTCTCTCCCCCCTGCCTCTCTCTCTTTATCTCTCCCTCCTCGCTTCCCCCTCTCTCTCTCTCTCTCTCTCTATATATATATATATATATATACATATATATAAATACTTATTATTATAAAGCTGCCTTCTTCTAAATCCTTCCTCATTCCTTTACCTTCCTCAAACTGAACAAATCAGAGAGCATGAAAAAACATCAACAATTCTTTACATCACAAAGGCACAATACAGCACCAGCGCGCAAGTTCTATTCGATCATAAGGAAATGACGTCACAGAGGAATTTTATTTATGGCGCCGTCGAGATTACTTTAATATAGTAAAATACTAAATAAAAAAAAAATAATTACAATTAAACTACCCATCGAGATGAAACGAAACCTGTCCTATAACGTTCCACATGTAATTATGTGTATGTGTAACGAATTTCACGTTATCTGTTTTTTCTGGATCTTGAGTTATAAGGGAACAGACAGACAAACAGACAGACAGACAGACAGACAAAAAATGCGTCTTATAAGTATATATATATATATATATATATATATATATATATATATATATATATATATATATATATATATATATTAGGGAGAGTCCAACAATTTTTTTCTATTTTCTAAATTTAAAGGCCTGCATTGTGTTCTGCCAGAAAAAAAAGGTTTTCTGAAAAAAATGAATACAATCGCGAAATATTTAGGGGTTTCACAAAGGCAATGAAAACATTGATTTGGTACTAAATAGTAATTTAATGGTTTTTGTTAATTGATGAGTGTTAAACATGAAATAACGACCTCTAAAACAAATAAAATAATAGAATGCAACAAAGCAAAATGTATACTATTCACTGACTGCTTTTGCTAGTCCAGTAACCACTGTGAGTCTTCTTTACATCGGATTTAATCGTCGGTGGTGCTTTCACCACCTGAAGTAAGAATTGCTTCTGGTCTTCTTTTCTGCATAAAACTTCATTGAGATCCTGAATCAGTTTCATTCCTCTTTCGGCTGTGTCATTAACAACTTTCAAATTGCTTACAACCTTTTATGCATGTTTGTATTCATTGTTGCTGCTCCATGTTTCAGGGACATCTCCAAGAATGAATGTGGCAAACCAAGTATGGAGGAAAATATACCTTTGTATTGTTTGTAACAAAGAAGCTAATGGGCCTGGTCCGCATAGAATCCATTGGAATCAAGACGCTGAGCTCGATTTTTAGATACGAGTTTTCTTGCATATTTTTAAGCATCTGAACCTTTTGCTTGGGATCAATATTTTCATAAAAAAAGCGAGGCCCACAGTAATTTTACTTAGATACCATAAATGTCGACCGAAAGCTTTTTTTGCTGCTTTTCCAATAACTGAATTAACTGAGTTATATTTTTCTAAATCCTTTATAAATTGTAGGTCATTTGATGGCGCCCTTGCTGGCTGTGGGGCTTGAAACCACAGTTTCATATGTACTGGAAACAAAACAGAGGAACTGAAACTGTCCTTATTTTTCAGAAGGCTTCAGCTTAAAGTGCTTCTTAAACACTCACATCTTTTAGCAATAAATTATTCTTGCCATCAAACGTGCTCTGTGTACAGCTCTGGAGCAGCATGGAAATGAATCCCACGTGGTGGTGTTCCTCCAAGAAATATGACAGCAAGTTCCTAAAATTCTCTGTAATCATCTCGTGGGTGACAAATTTGAAGATAATCATTTGCAAACTGCAATGTGCTATCTTTGAAAAGGTCTACTTTAGTCATCGCATCTGCAGTATCATAGGATCCCTTCTCCATAAAATGCCACTGCTCTTTAAAGTCATTGAAAAGTGAAATATCAGGTCAAGTTGAGGGCCCACTTATCTTCAATGCGGTGAACACTTTTTTCAGAACGAATTTCCATCATTTGGTGGCGGCAAGCAAGATGAATAAGACTTTTTTTTTCAAGCAGCTTTTCAATTAAAACACATTCCCCTTTTGGAATCCCCAGTGCTACTTGCTGTTGTGTCAAAACTTAATGCTACTACTTTTTCACAAATTTCCCTGTCCTTCAGAATTCAACTACAGCTTGAGCTTGACTGTCACCTGTTCCTGAAGCCATTTTTGGTACACCTAGCAAGCATTCTATTTGCAATCATGTTACAATCACTGGCAATCTCTCAACATTCTCCCCGGCTGTGAGATCTGGAAGCAATTTTCCATTCCAATGTACAGTTAATGCTACTTGTGGATCAAACAATTCTTTAACTGAATGTGTTGTTTTTTTTTCCTATCTCAGCTATCACACGCCGTACAGTACTTCGACTTAATGTCATGTCACTAACATCGTGACCAAGAGAATGAGCTGTAGCAGCTAGTAAAATGGACTGCTGCTCGATCACTAACTTATGATCTATCTAATGCTGCAGAAACTTCTTTGGACAGAACTGACTTTATGCAGGTTCAGCAATATTCGGGATAAAGAGCTGGTAAATGGAGAACATACCTAAATTTTCAGAGAGCTTGTGCAACCTCGAATTTCATCTGAAAAGTATAGAAATTTTATGTTTATAGTATTTTTTTGTGGTAATCAAATGTGGGGTTTAAATCAAAGTAAAATTTAAAAAAATTTCACTCTTTATTTCGGACCACCCTAATATATATATATATATATATATATATATATATATATATATATATATATATATATATATATATATATATACATATACTAGATATTAAATACGGCGTTGCCCAGAAATCTAAGTGTAATGTAAAACCCCTTCCTAATCAATTTGACAACTGAATTTTTAAATACAGATTAATTTGGTTAATTAGGTAATTATGTAGATTGACACTCCCATATTGGCACATATCTACGTTAATGAAGCTAATGACACAGTTCTGTTTTATGATTTATTACCAATCAAACACCAACATAACAAATAGTAACAAAATAAATCCACATAATTCTTACTACTTTTTCAAAAACATCATACTGTGTCAACGGTCAACCTCACTGCTTGGCATCTTCTCTACCTTTTATCCCTGGTCAGCATTCTCACCTGCCCACATTTACTCCCCCACTAATAAATGTTTTAATACTGAGTAGAACTCATCACACTATTCTAATAAAATTTACAAGTTTAGTTATAACAGATTGATGACACCCCCACACTCCATTAAAATTTCATTATTTTAATTATATTAGTCGCCCAACCATGCGGAGGCACCACGTGAACGGTTGACAATGGTCGGCTATTTTGAGTACCACCGTTCAAAACACTTAAGTTCAACATAACGAAAATATCAACAAATGAACCTAAATAGCTAAAAATACAATCTTATTATTAAATTTAGTTTTTCAAACAGTCAAGTACTATAAATATACATATTTGAACTAATTGTTTTTCTCAATGGTGTGTGTAGTCACTGAGAAGATGATATGAAATCTATTTATATTTTCAAACGTTTTTATTTTCAAATTATTTTATTTAGAATAATATACAACCTCCCTTTAAATCTCTAATATTCCTTCTTCCCTTACTTGCCCTCTTTCTCTCTCTTTTTTCTCTTTATTTCTCTCTCTTCCCCCCCCCTCTCTTTCACGTTCTCTCCACAAATTAATGTGTATTACTTTCTGGTACTAATGGCCTGACTGACTACAGTCCCGTTCAACGAGACCACGCACTCCCACTCGTAGGCCTTATGGTCCTGCCAATCTTCCCCGTCTACCATCGTCTTGTAGGTCTGTAATTAAAAGAAAATTATACATTTACCTATATCGCAATTTATAAATGTTAAAGTTTGCTTAGTCTCCGTCTGTCTGTCTGTATGCCTGTATCCCGAAAGTTAGAGCTTTGTAGACTTCGAAATTTTGAAATAACTTTTTAATTATAAAGTATTCTTTTAAAAATTATATCTTTGTACTTCAATCGTGTTTACAAAAGAAATAATTTCATTAAATATTTCCTATTTTTTTTTCAAAAAGGACAATAACATACGACGCCTTTTTAGAGCATTTTCGAAAAAAAATGCTCTATTGTTTTCTCTAATACAGCAGAAAATGGTGCCAGAAAGAAAAGAAAATCCTATTTTCACAGATATTTGAATAACCACAAAGATCATTAGAGCAAAATATAAGTTACTACACATTCTAGTTAGTTTTCAAGTTTCTCAAGTTAGTTCCTAAACTATTCAAGTTTCTCAAGTCAGTTCCTTAACTGTGCAAATTTCTCAAGTCAGTTCCTAAACTGTTCAAGATTCTCAAGTCAGTTCCTAAACTGTTCAAGATTCTCAAGTCAGTTCCTTAACTGTGCAAGTTTCTCAAGTCAGTTCCTAAACTGTTCAAGATTCTCAAGTCAGTTCCTTAACTGTGCAAGATTCTCAAGTCAGTTCCTTAACTGTGCAAGTTTCTCAAATCAGTTCCTAAACTGTTCAAGATTCTCAAGTCAGTTCATTAACTGTGCAAGTTTCTCAAGTCAGTTCCTAAACTGTTCAAGATTCTCAAGTCAGTTCCTAAACTGTGCAAGACTCTTAAGCTAGTTCCTAAGCTGTTCAAGTTTCTAAGGTACAGAAATAACACATTAGAACGACCGCTTGTTACAAACACTGTCTGTCTGTTTCGAAAGATATGCTTCATAGTAGGTCGCAAAGGTCAAAGTTCAATAATCACCGATTGTAAAACTTACCAAACCTGACATCTTGGGGTCCCCGAATATAGTTGCCAGCCATTGTGACGTGTTTCCGGTCAACTTGTACATTTCGAAACGTTTAAGGTCAAGTGACGGCGCCCCTACGCTACAGTTGAGACGGTGCAGAATTTCTGTAAACATTCTCTAGTCTGTTGAAAGAAAACGAAGCTCACAGACCAATGGCGATGTTATGGAATGATATAAAAAAATTAGTTTTGTTTTACTTGGTGTATTGATGGTGTGTTGATGGTGAATTGATGGTGTATTGATGGTGTATTGATGGTGAGTTGATGGTGTATTGATGGTGTATTGATGGTGAGTTGGTGGTGTATTAATAGTGTATTGATAGTGAGTTGATGGTGTATTGATGGAGGGTTGGCGCATTGGCCTACCTCGTAATAATGGTGAGTTGGCACATTGGCCTACCTTGCAATAATGGTGGGTTAGCGCATTGGTCTACCACGCAATAATGGTGGGTCGGCGTATTGGCCTACCTCGCAATAATGGAGGGTTGGCGCATTGGACTACCTCGCAATTATGATGGCTTGGCGCATCGGCCTACCTTGCAATGATGGTGGGTTGGCGCATTGGCCTACCTTGCAATAATGAGGAGTTGGCGCATTGGTCTACCTCGCAATAATGGTGAGTTGGCGCATTGGTCTACCTCGCACCTTGGCCGTAGCGGATAAAATAGGTCGTGGAAAAGTTCCAGAAATTAACACATAAATAAAGTCAATTGATTCGTTGTAAATTCGTTTTAACCAATCATGAGCTGCGGTACGGGTGGGAAAAAAAAACAACACACGAAGACTTGAGAGGAAAAACAGAAAAAGAAAACATACACTTTCAAACAAGCTAATAAAATTCTGTATTACAAAATATATACACTCGTGACTCATTAATAATAAGAAAGATAAACTGCCAGTGGCGAACTTGTCAATACTCGGGGGGGGGGGGGAAGGCTGCCATATCGTTTCAACAGGCCCTTCTCCTGGTGATGGGCCTGGAACGAGTGCTCTAGCTCTAACTGCCATTTAAACTTACAAGGCTAAGTCTATTAATAAAAAAAAAAAAGATTTTTGGCAGAAGAACCAGCAAGTAAGTAGGTCTATTAATTAAAATGATTTTTTGGTAGAAGAGCCAGAAAGTAAGGTATTCTATTAGTTAAAATGATTTTTGGCAGAAGAGCCTAAATAGAAGACTGGACAAGGCTATAGTATTAAATCGAATCATTGAGCTTGTGGTGCGTATTTAAAGCAATAACATATTGCAAGTAGCTAACATGAATAAATATTAATCGAAATCAAATACAGCAAACACCAACAGATTAAACTTAAAACAACAATGTCTTTTTATAAATCAGCAAGGAGAAGACTATGAGAAATATGAGAAATTAACTGGCGTAAAGACTTACTATACATGGAATTTAATAAACAAAAGCTATACAAATAATCACCTTGACCTTAGTCGAACTTATTGATAGCCCCCATATTTTAGAAAAGTCTCTCTCTCTCTTAAAACAACCTAGCGAGGCAGAGTGCCATAAAGGATGGAGGGGGGGGGAGGGGGAGTGTGTTTACACTGTAATAAAAGTAAGCTTTTATTGTACATATCATATTAGAGCTTACATTTTTTTGGCAAAGTGATAAAAAAATTATGAAAACGAATAGATCTAAAAGATATGCCAAGGGGGAAAACTGGTGGTCGTGCGGTAAAACGCTCGGCTTGTCGACCTTAGGGTCCCTGTTTAGATCCACAGAAATATATGTATTAGTTTTTCCTAATAATAAGAAACAAACGTACCTGATAAGTGTGTAAACATAGACAGACAAGCACCTATCGAAATCTAATCTTGTTTTTCCCCGGTCTCCTCCCGTAGATGCTTATACCGGTTCTTTCCAGATAAGATCGGTCAGGGAAAGACTATATATATATATATATATATATATATATATATATATATATATATATGTTACGTTTATGTTATAATGTTTAGTTTGCACATATTTATGTCAGGCACCTGTCAATGACAGTGCCATGGGTCCAACATGATGGATGGATGACGTGGGACTGAAACAATTAAACAAAGGTTCTCAATCACATAGCGAGCGCACCGAAAAGATTTTTTTTCATCTTGGCAAAGATGGCGAGGAGCCAATAATGAACTCGGCTCTCATGCTGGAGAATGCACTGTGCAGTTCAATCCATACGCCTACGCTGACACGGAAAGGACATGGGCGCCGCAAAGTCTATAAAATTTTACAAAAGGACGCATATGAAAGCACAACATATATATATATATATATATGTGTGTTCTGTTAATGTGCCCATTCGTCACCCTCCCCCCCCCCCATTTGGTTAAGGGAGCCTGCGTGTGTTAACGAGTGTTGGTTTCATGCCAAAATTTAATTTGTTGTCTGCATATCTCGGGACACAATATATATATATATATATATATATATATATATATATATATATATATATATATATATATATATATATATATATCTTATGCTTATAAGGTAACATTGTTGTCTGTCTGTCTGTCTGTCTGTCTGTCTGTAACCATATAACTCAAGATCCAGACAACCAGCAGAACGTGAAATTTACGCATACATTGCTGGAAGGTTATAGGACAGGTTTCCTGAACAGATGGACAGGAGAGAGAGGGGAGAGAGGAGAGAGGGGGGGGGATTGGGAGAGGGAAGGATGGAGAAAGGAGGAGGAACAGAGGGAGAGAGAGGATGGGAGAAATGGGAGGGATGAGAGAGATTAGGTATTGAGGAGAGGGGGCGGGAGAGAGAGGGGGAGGGAGGGAAGGAGGAAGGGGTAGAGGAGGGAAGAGGAGGAAGGGGAGGAAGGGGGAGAGGGAGGGAAGGAGGGGGTGGAAAGGGGGGGGAGAGAAGGGGGTGGGAGGGAGAAGGGAGAGGGAGGGGAGGGAAAGGGGAGAGAGAGGGGGAGGGAGGGGAGAGGAAGGAGAGAGGGGGTGAGGAGAATACAAAAGGTAAACGAAAACCTTATTTTAGCTTAAGAATAAAGCCAGGTCATATAATAATATATATATATATATATATATATATATATATATATATATATATATATATATATATAAATATACAATTACCCCTCAGCTTCAGACGCAGAATATTTATAGATTGTGGAATTCCCGAATACGTCACATACGATAACTCCGCATTGTTTTGCTCGGTTGGGTCCCAGTCAACTTTGCATGCCATGCATTTTCTCCAAGGAGCCTCGGCCTGATATTTTGCTTGATTGCTTATTTAAAAATAAAATTACTGTGATTCTAATGGTTAAATCAAGGCGTATATTGCACGCGCCGCGGGATTAATGTTCCTACTAAAGTACTTTTTTGGTATCATACTCTTTGTTTTTTGCTTTTTTTAAATAAGCATGCTTTTTTTTCAATTCATCACAATGTGTGTCTTTATATAAAGACTTGCAAGTTCAAAGTTAAAGAACGAAACAATTAAAAGCACCAGGCGCACTTATAAATAGGATTAAAAAAAAAATAAAGCTTTTTTTGTTTTTTTTTTTTTTTATTAGCCGATTTAACCGATATATATATATATATATATATATATATATATATATATATATATATATATATATATATTGTGAATTAAAAGCAAAAAAGGATACCAAAAAAAAACCCACATTCATACACATATGCACACACTAACATACACACATATACACACCTACATAAACGCACACAAATAGACGCAAACGCACAAAAACACACACGCAAATACGTGCACACACAAAGACACATACACACATAGACGCATACACACAAAGACGCATACACACAAAGACGCATACACACAAAGACGCATACACACATAGACACATACACACCTAAGACACATACACACAAAGACACATACACACAAAAGACGCATACACACAAAGACGCATACACACATAGACGCATTTTTTGCAAAGCACACTACACACAAAGACGCATACACCCACAAAAAGACGCATACACACAAAGACGCACTACACACAAAGACACACACACACAAAGACATTAATTAAAAAAATAAAACGTTCACGAATTTTGTTTTATTATTTGTCGTTGTTTTTTTTTGGAAACTTTCTTTTACATTTAACAATTATGACTTTTTTAAAATTCATTCTTTACATTTAAGAAATATAACTTTTATTTTTACATATATTTATTTTAACGTCGACCATTAAGCCTGTGACCCTTGACTCTGACCTGTGACCTTTGACTCTGGCTACGTACCAAACATCGGTGGCTGTGTTTCAGATATTCTCCTTGTTTCTGTAGGATTATAAGAGAGAAAATGTTATTACAGTTTCAAGCAAGTTGATCGAGAGCACTGGTATAGAAAAATAGATAGATAGATAAATAGTTATCTTTAGCACTGGTTTATATATATATATATATATATATATATATATATATATATATATATATATATACATAGTTATATCGACAACTGATATATATATATATATATATATATATATATATATATATATAATAGCGATTTGGGCGCTGAGTTATATCGAAAGTAAAGAATTAATATAACGGTATTCCAGTTTAAAATACAATCATGAAAAAAAAAATCGGATCTGCCCGAAACCAAAAATAACCTAGCCTACCGATCAAGCCTAAGGGGATATAACTCTAGGCAAATGTTGTTGCTGGGTACAGACTAATATATATATATATATATATATATATATATATATATATATATATATATATTAGGTATATGACTAAACATTTTTTTCATTGTTTTTTTTTATTCCCCATACTGCCACAAGTGGATATTTATCGATATCTATACAAAAAATATCATTATGTAACCCTCAACTGTTAACAATCATCACCTCCACACGCTCAGTAAATGGCATGCCAAACCCCGCATTTAGTATTTTAACTTTATGGTGTGTTCTTTTTGTTGTTCATATGCACCGTCATCATTTTAGTTGGCAACTATTATACGCATAATTAGTATTTGTGTCATTTTCTGGATTGTCTCAGAGCAGTTCTGTCAAAAAAAATTCCAGCTTCCAAGACTAGCAAGAGAGTTCGGTCATCACATTTGGTGCATTTCCGAAAAGGCATTAAATCACCAAAGCATAGTATTGTTGACAGTCTTGATAAAATGCTCAAAAAAATTCCAATGGTCTACAGGTCGTGAACAGATATAAAACAATTTGTTTCTGATGTAAAAGGCAGAAAATTCATGATCAAACAATGTTGTTTAGAAGTTTGAATGACTTAATGCGAAGTCCAGAAACTATTAGTTTCACAGCGATGTTTAATGTAAGAAGTGAGAAAGGAGAGTGGTTGTGCCGAGAAAGACAGAAGTTCTATGCGCTTCAAGTTTCAACAAAAGGAAAAGTATAGGCTAAAGTACCTC
This sequence comes from Bulinus truncatus, assembly GCA_021962125.1. NCBI lineage: Eukaryota > Metazoa > Mollusca > Gastropoda > Planorbidae > Bulinus > Bulinus truncatus. The sequence continues at coordinate 3,601,180 of JAGDYQ010000036.1, read as the reverse complement.
AGAAGATGATTCACAAAAGATTCACCCAAGAAAAATGAAATTACTTAAAGGGAAGGTGCCAGTCATAGAAAGTTTTACTGAAGAAAGTGTTGAATCAAGTATCTTACCAAATTCGGATACAGAAGATTCTGTGAGTAAAGAAGATTTTGTGAGCGAAGAAAAATGTTCCAGTAGTAGAGAAGATATTGAGAAACCGTTAAAGTCTAAAAGACAAAAAAAAGAAAAACTCATCTTCAGTGCGTTTAGTGACTACAGCAAAATTGAGTACAAGGAATGTCCAAAAATTTAGGAACTGGAGTGTGCATATCTACTCCAGCTCAAAGCGGCATTCACAAAGCTCTAATGAAAGAAGGAGAAAAATTTTTTAAATAATTTCAAGGAAAACTTAAGACTATACAAAATAAAGCACAAAAGGATATCGTTATTAAAAATGAAAAAATGGAGGTCAGACTCACTGTTCTTCAGCTGACAAATGCAAAAGGGGAGACAATATTCAATGAAAAAAAAAACTGTCTTCTTTCTTTCTTTGGCTCTACATCTCATTTAGGGCCCTAGCCTGCCATACTACTCTTCTCCACTTTTCCCGAATGAAGACTGTGCTCATTGAATAAAAATGATTGTCTCTGACACAACTGAAGCAAATACTTGAAGAAGAATTGGTGCAGTCACACTGTTACAGAAACACTTTCAAGATGTTGAATTAGAAAAAGCTGTATATGGATGATAACACCTGTGGAGAAATAATATAGTCCAAGTTTGATGACGCAATTCGCTAGGCTCCGCCCACCGCAGTATCTATGGCGTCATTCCGCCATCTTGAGTGTAAATATTGGGAGCTTTAGTGTATACGTCATTTGGTACAAATGACGTATATTAACCGACAGTTGGGAGCACATGCTTTGTTTTATAGTTAGTCTAGCTTTGGGCGTCTATGTAGATGGATGCATATTTACAGTTTGCTATTGTACTCCTCCTGATTCTACCTTTATGTCAGTTTATGTTCAAGTATTAAATGATTGTTTGATGTTACTTCACTGGAGTTAACTTCGTGATTTGTGTTGTCTGAATTAATACACCCTCTACAAGCATCATCATTAAAAGGATCCGTAACATATATTTGGCACCTCCGACGTAGAACTGACTGACTTAGCTGGATTCAGGAGCAGCGGAGTGAGTACATTAAGACTCGTTGTAATTACCGGTTAAGTATTCATCGGTGAATTACGTGGCGGCTACCACCCTGGGTGTGCGCCGTGAAAACTGTGTTCTGTAGTGGCCCAGCGTTGTTTTTTACTGAAGTGGCCCAGCAGCCTTACTGTTTGCTGAAGTGGCCAACCCCTATTGTTAGCTGAAGTGGCCACCGTTACTGTTTGTTGAAGTGGTTAACCCTATTGTTTGCTGAAGTGGCCAACGTTACTGTTTTGTTACAAGTGGCCAACCCTATTGTTTGCTGAAGTGGCCAACGTTACTGTTTGCTGAAGTGGCTGACCCTATTGTTTGCTGAAGTGGCCAACGTTACTGTTCACTGAAGTATTCAACCCTATTGTTTGCTGGAGTGGCTAACGTGCCTGTTTGCTGAATTGGCTAACCCTATTGTTTGCTGAAGTGGCCGACGTTCACTATTTGCTGAAGTGGCTAACCCTATTGCCGCTGAAGTGGCCAACGTTACATGTTTGCTGAGGTGGCTAACTTAGCCGTTTGCTGAAGAGGCCCTACCTTGCTGCTACTGAAGAGGCTAACCCTTCTGTTTTTTGTAGAGGCCAACTTTGCCCGTTTGCTGAAGAGGTCAACCTTGCTCTTTGCTGAAGAGGCCAACCCTGTTAATTGTTGCTGAAGTGGCTAACTTTACTGCTTAAAGTGGTTGAGTTGCTGTGTATTTACTGGGCCGACGTTACCGTGTGGCTGGGAAACACCTCCTCTTCGTCAGAGGACCCCACCATAGGATCACCGAGGATCAACAGGGGATCATCGAACATCGCGGACAGGGATCACCAAGGATCAACCCGTGTGTTAGTCGACCCCACATCGAACATCGCGGACCGGGATAACCGAGGATCAACCATCGAAGTCAAGGAACAGAGATTACTATTGTGTATTTCTTTATATGTAAGTTGGCATATTTTTTTATATATATTTATTACTAGAATATTGAAATCTGGTGTAATTATTTGTTTGTTGTTCTTGGTGGAATTCTGTATTTAATACAGTAGAGGTTAAAATAGGGTCCACCCTGAGCAGCCGAAACATTTAATTTGCTGGTTTTTGAAAAGGAATATTGTATTCATTTTGTTAGTACTTGTATGTTGATGACATAATAGAATATTTTTTTTTGTGTATGATATATAATATCAAACTTAGACTATATTATTTCTCCACATTTCTCCCCTCTACCTAAGCATGATGTAATCATGTAAAACCCAATACTAATACCGACAAAAGGAAGCCACATGAAACAAAGTTCAATCATAGAACATATCCCAAATCATCATAACAACAAAATAAATTATACAATGATTCATCAAATCAATATTGCATGGAATTATAAATCAATACATGCAAACAATATAATAAATATCATCAATCATATATGTATAAACATATTGAATTCAATTAAAATTTCTCATCATTTTAATTTTTTTTTTCTTTTCGTCACTGATATTCATTATTTTATTAGATATTTTTTTCTATGTGACTTGTTAATTTTTTATCTTTCATGTCACTTGTATATCTTTTCTATTATCTTTTTTTCAGGTGACTTTTTTTTTTCATGTCACTAGTTATTCTTCTTTTTTTTTTTTCTCAAGTGACTTCTCTTTTTTTTTTTATCACAATCATCAATTATTATTAAATATCATTATGTCATCATATAAACATATACATGCAACATGTCATCATATAAACATATAATACATGTAACATAAACATTACGGTACACAAGATTTCATACTGCCAGGACATGGTCTGCTGAGAAATATAAGGACCCGTAACAACACCACATTCTAGATACAATATTGAAACATGTCATGAATGATCATTTTCGTACATCAACAACATCACCAAACATCAGCCACTCGTTTGTTTTAACAATAACAGAAAAGTATGAACAACTCAACACATCATTTGATAATGCTGGAGCACCACTAAAGAAATAAGAACAAGAGTGCTGGCGAGATGACATGGCTTTAACATAATGCTACAGGATTTTCAAAACTAGAGGAAGCTTACCAAAAGTAAATTTTCCAAAAATCAGTAAAGAGAGATGGAACTCAAGGGCAATTTATTGTTTGTCATCATTAGTTCTGATGAGTATCTGCAAACAGCTAAGATAGCATGTGATGGCATCAGTAGTTCGTGGGCTGACATCTGGTTCTCTGCCCATGGCTTCAATACTACTGACTTTGATAATTTATCATGAGCTTGTAAGCAGCATCCAAAGACTTTGAAGTCATTAAAGACATTATGGTCCACAGATTCCAACTTCTATACCTACACAGAGTTCTAATATCTGTGCAGAGTGATGCAAGATTTACTTCCACTTTGCAAGTCCATTGAAAAATTGAACAATAAATTAATTTTAATAATGCACAATAGAAATATACATTGTAACATCGTAACAATAATCAATATAATTTTTATGTCATTTTTTATTTGTAATTGTGAAACTTTTATCGAAATATTTGAAATTTTTTATGTTCTAAAATATTCGTGTCGATTGAAGGGTGAACTTTTTTTTATGGAAAATAAAAATTTCCCATATTTTCTTTATTTGTGCAACAAAGCTCCACCAAATATGATTTGGGGATATTGGCTTATATTTTAGTCATACCCCTAATATATAAATATACTAGCTGTATCCTGCAAAACCTTTGCGTAGAGTTATATCCTATTAGGGCTTAGGCTTGATCGGTGGACTAGGTTATTTTTTGGTTTCGGGCAGATCCAATTTTTTTCATGATTGTACTTTAAACTGGTGTACTGTTGTATTAATTCTTTACTTTCGATTTAACGCAGAGTCCAAATCGAAAGTAAAGAATTAATATATATAGTTCTTTTCTTCGCCCAACGTTGCGGGACAAGGGCAGCCTGCAAGAGCAATTCTATATATATAGTTTTCTCGCGTTTGTGGAATTCCTGACTACCAAGACGCGTTCAGCAACTCGCACTGTTTTCTGATTTCTTTTATCAGACCAGATTATTTTAATTACTAATATGACGTTTTGTCCTTTTATTTAGTGAAATATATTAAGCAATACGAGCACAAAGGTAGTTGTACAATACTATTTCATGTCTAGACAGCTCCAGTAATTTTAAACAGTATTATTTGGTCGTAATCATGTTTTTATGTGCTCTAACTAAGAAACTATTTTATTTATACCCTGTCGCGGTAAATTATATAGCGTTTAACCGCGGAAAATGGGGAATACTGTACATAAAATAGCATTAGAATGTCAACTGATCATTGTAAAAAAAACAGACAAAAATAAAACACATTTAATAATACAATTATGTGTGAAGAATAAAGTAATATTGAACTAATTTCCAATTTTAGAATAAAAAAAAATGGTGAATAAATATAGATAAGATGTGAAAATACTAAGGAGGCCGGCGCTACGATTAGGCAATAAAGTGGGCCAAGAGAATTCATTCAACCTGAAGTGTAGACAATAGGGTTAGTACTTTTTTCATTTTCTTTCAGAATCTTATTTTACATGGCATTTTTTAATGAACAATTATGAACAAAATATGAAAATAATATTCATTTATTTTTCACTCAAAAAAACCTTCCCCACCAACGCCATCTTGTGTTTACATATAAGAAGCGTTTTTCAATAAAATTACTTCTTTGATGGATTGCGCAATAACAAATATTTAATTACATTAATTACATCCAGGAACTTTATAGGGTATTTTTTACCTCCATGTCTGAAACAAAATAATAAAAAAAAAGTTTATTTTAAAGTGCTCTGTTTTTATGTATTATGCGTCTACTGCAACTTTACCAAAAATGGTCAAATCTTATGAACCTTTGTTTGGTAATTGTTACGAAAGGTCTGCTTGGAATTTGGAAAGTCTGCTTGGTTGATTTGGGAATATAGTGTTCTTCTATTTCAATTTTATTCAACTGTAATCGTCTGCTTGTAATGAATTTTGTAGGAAAGCAAATTTGTCAACAAATAAAGCTTGTAAAGTATTTAAAATATTAAGCGAACACTCTACCAATATTGAAGCTCCTTTGCAGTCAGGAGAGTATAAGGCAACTCATAAAGAAGCAGTTTTTTAGAAGTTGCAGTTTAAAAACAGCTTACAAAATTTTGAATGGTGCATACATTTTGACGGAAAAAGAATAGAAGGAGAAAAACAAGTTGTTTTACTGATAAACGTTGAAAAAGACATTCGATCAGCCATATTGTCTCTGACAAATGGAAAAGCAGAGACAATATTTACAGCGAATAGGGCTGTTCTAGCTGAATACGAACTCTATTCATGTATTTGAGTAATTATTTGCGATACAAGGAATACAAATTCTGGCAGCAAAAATGGTGTGGTACGCAAGCTGCAAAATTACTGTCAACAGAACAGTGGACAAATCCCTAAGTACATAGGCTGCCAGCTTCATGTTTTAGGCCTAGTACTCAAGCATGCTATGAATTCTGTTTTCGGCAGGGAAACGTCTAATCCAAACATTTCCTTTCCATTTGTTGCTGAAATTAGCGCAAATTACGCGTCACTTAAAGAGTCACTTGATTCTCAAGAAAGTAGTTCAGAAATCATGTGAGAAAACAAAGGATGGAAAGTCGACATGAAGTTCTTACATCATTTGACGCAAGTATTTCACTATTACGAATGAAATAAAACCTTTCCAGTAATTCACTTCCAGAGACTGACGACTTTAAGTAATGCTCGTTGGAATTCAAGTGCAATACTAGCACTTCTTGCATTCCGTAAAATAGAAACGAGAAATTTTAACTTGTGTGTACTTTCATTGCGAGGACATGCATGGTCTGAAGTATGGTTTTCAGATCAAAGGGAAAATAGGAAAGAGATTTTAGCACCTGCTTTGCATAGATACACTGAAGCAGAAAGATGCTTCTTGAGGCACTGGGTCTGTGAAGATTAAGCAATAGCTGATATAGAACGAAGTAACTGCTATGCAGAAAGAGCTATACAAATAATGCAAGATATTGTTCCACGTTGTGAGACTTCAAAGACACTATTAACTGTTTTATTCTCACTAATGATGAAGCATAAAACTTAATTTATGTTTCCTATGCTGTCCTTTATTATCATTTCATATTTTGGACATCTCTATACTCATGCTTACATGCATTGCACTTGTTGTTCTTATGTAACTTTCCATTACAGTATTGTTATATATATTAATATATAATATTAGTTTTATGGTTTGGTGGGGAAGGTTTTTCAAATATTTTCAGAAAAGGTTATTTGTGTCATAATACACTCATTAAAAGTCACCTTTTCTTGCCATGTAAATATGAGGTTACAAAAAAGTCATAACCCTAGTAGACAATAAAATATTTAATATGGTGAAATCTTTTGTTTTGATTTCTTTGTGCTGCTGTTTTGGGGAAAATCCCATTTAAGTAAATTATAAATATGTATGGCGCATTACAAACAAATGTTAACTGTTTCAGAGTATGTATTATTACGCATTACGAAAAAATAATAACAAACATCTATCTATCTGTGTTGAATAGTATCAAAATAACACTATAGTGTGCTGGGAGAAGGGATGGATTGAGGCAGACCAAATATAAAAAGCAATTCAAATTAAAACGTACCAACCCCCCCCCCACCCGCCCCCCCCCCTTTCACACACACACACGAAATATGTTTGTTAGAAACTGAAAGAAAAAAATTACAAGTCAAAGAAAAAATCCTGATCTTAAAAAAAGGCATTAAAATATATCTAACCAATAAAGAGAAAATTAAATCTGGCAGCTCATCGAGAATCAAGGCATCCAAAGAATTAACTAAAAATCTGTAAACATTAAAATAAAAAAAACAAGTTGCTGGAAGGTACCAGATAGTGATCATAAAGTCTGCACATGATAGGTCAAAGTTCAACTTTGCATAACATGTATGTCTGTCTGCCAGTTATTTTGTTTGATTGCTTATTAAAAAAAAATAATTACAGTAATTATATTGATTGATAAGGCGGCGTATGCTACGTTGCAAGGTGACTAGTAGTTATTAACAGGCTTTTTTTTTAAAGATAGGCACACCAGACGAATGTTTTTTTTAGAGAAAAAAGCAAAAGAACACGCGGCGCTTTTTACCAAATATAAATTTGGTGACATAGCGACCCATGTTGCATTTGTTGTCACTGTGATGTAATTATAAATTAAAAAGCAACCCCCCCCTTCCCCCAAAAAAAATTATAAGAAAACCTTACCCAAGACTGGCACTCATGGTCTAGACACTTTTGTTTATTATTAACTGGCGAATGACCTAACCAGCCCGATTATTTTTTTTATTTTTTTTTATTTAAAAAAAATGCTAAAATTAAATCCGCACTACCTGACATTATAATTTTACACCCTATTTCTCTGTTCTCCTTCCTTTGATATCTAATGTCCAAAGACGAACTTCCTACGATTGATCGAAAAAGGTACAACCCTTCGTAGTCTGCATTAAAATTCCTAATTTGTAAACGTAAAGTTAAAGTCTCACGATTGTTACAAAAAGTTGGTCTGGGTCTTGCATTGACGGTAAAATTTGTTGACCATTTCTCCTGGTCCGGCATCTGCGGAGATTTAAAAAATAAAAAGGAGGATGGGGAGGGAAGATTAGGTTATTAGACCGTCTTTACTCACTCGTGACTAGGGAAGCGACCGATATGCCTTTTTACCGATACTCCGATACCGATATTCCCCCCCCCCCCCAGCATTTTTTTTACCGATACCGATAGTTTGCTATTGATGAAAGGGTGTCTTGCAGATGAAGAAGATTAGAAGAACAAAAGATTTGAAAAGACAGGCCGGAAGACCGAAGTCAGAAACACAAACCATGCCTGCATAATCTCAGAAATCTGCATGTTTATTGTTTAAAATTAAACTTATAACAAACAATTTGTTGTTTTTTACTTTTTACTTGTACACAAACAGAAAAGTAAGATAAAGCTGTAAATAATAAATGTCAAACTAAATAAGTAAAAATGTATTAATTGTTAATTGTAACTTCACTAACTTGTGAAAGTTGGGATGAAATTAAAATAATTTTCTTCGTTAATCTTTGTAATTTTTACTGAATTTACTTGTAGCAGATTTTTTAAAAAGTTTAAAAAATTAAAAATTAATTATATCAGTAAATTACTTCACTCAGGTGAACAGTTAACTGGAATTCTGTCAGTAAACTTTAACTCTGTAAACCAAAACCAGTTTAGAGTTACTAGATTTGTGAAAAAAAAAACAATGTATCGGCAGCCAAAAAAACGGCCGGTCCGATAGTTAATCGATAGTGCCAATATCGGTCCGATACCTATCCGATTATCGGTCGCTCCCTATTCGTGACATCATTTCTGTCATGAAATTTTACTATGTTGATAATATGGTTTGCTGGGTTAGATATATTTTTTTTTCAAAACTCAAAGACTTAAAGATCGTATTTGAAACATGTGAATCAAAGAATAGGAAATGCTCCATGGAAATCAAAGAACAGGGAATGAAAATTATGATTATCGTAAAACTAAAAATAACAAACATTATTACTCTCATAAAGCTATTACTGTCATAAAAGTATTACAGTCATAAAGCTATTACTGTCATAAAAGTATTACAGTCATAAAGCTATTACTGTCATAAAAGTATTACTGTCATAAAGCTATTACTGTCATAAAAGTATTACAGTCATTATTACTTCATAAAACTATTACTCTCATAAAACTATTACTTCATAAAAGTATTACTCTCATAAAGCTATTACTTCATAAAAGTATTACTGTCATAAAGCTATTACTGTCATAAAGTATTACTCTCATAAAGCTATTACTTCATAAAAGTAATACTCTCATAAAGGTATTACTTCATAAAAGTATTACTGTCGTAAAGCTGTTACTGTCATAAAAGTATTACTGTCATAAACCTATTAATGCCGTAAAATTATTACTCTAATAAAACTATTACTTCATAAAAGTATTACTGTCATAAAGCTTTTATTGTCATAAAAGTATTACTGTCATAAAACATTATGACTATCATAAAACTATTACAGTAAATGACTGCGAAAAAACAAAAAAAAAATGGTTTAACTTATAGTTAAATTCAGAGTATTTTATTTACTTTACAGAAACTAAATAAATTACAGTGCACTGTCGGTGCATTTTACATACTTCCGTTTTCTGTTTTTCAATATCATAATGAAATATTAATCTCTCTTCTGGTCTTTGGGCTAAAGAATATTTAGAAACCTTCAACGTTTGAAAGCAAAAATCTTGTACATTCTCCTCTAACCGATTCTTATCAAACTGTAGATTCACTGTTCCTCCAGGTTCAACCTCGTGTGCATCAGATATCAACTCTATAAACAGATACAAACAAATGAGAAAAAGACTTCTTGCCAAGTAGGGCCGTTTTTTGTAGAAAGGAAAAGTAGGTCACTGCAAAAGAGAGCGCTCCCCCCCCCCCCCACTACAAAAAGCACATAATTCGAGTAAACAATTGTTATTAAACTTGATTTTAATAGAGCCCAACAAGGCCCATAACCAGCCCCGTAGCGTGAAAAATCTTCAGAAGGGGCCAGGCATTCTACAGCCGGGGGGGGGGGGCAGGTAATACATTTTACTAAGTAGAACAAATAAGCAGAGGGGGCCAGACAAAATGCAGGGGGCGGCCCCCCTGGTGCCCCCCCACCCGCACGCTACGGGCCTGCCCATAACATCTCTGGAAGTCTGCTAAGGGCCAGTAACCTATCCTTGGAAGACTCACCTTAGTTGCTTAAAACACATATAGGAGAGTCTCTGCTTAAGGCTCATAACTCACCTGTTTAGAGCTAGAGTAGATTTAGAGAAGGGGGCAATCCCCTACGACGTTGTAAGATAAGAAGAAATCTAAATAATAGCATTAATACAAATAATGGTAGACAAGGTGACAGACGACTTAAGACAAGATGGGCAGAAAACTTTAGAATAGTAGACATCAATGGTATGACGACTCTATAAGTCGACCCCGGGGGGGGGCAATGGACAGTCTATTAAGGTTAACAATAACTACCAGGTGACGCTCCTTAGGGAGATAGAATAGTGAGAAGAATACTGAGGTAGAATATGACTTAATTAGGGCCATCAAGGCCCGGACGTTAGAAGTATAAACTACACATGGATTTGGACATTAGTTTAAATAGAGTTCTGAGTTAGTTGAAGGATGAGCTCAGGAGTAGCGTGGACATGACGATATGGTCAAATAGTTACGAGAATAGTTAAGGGATAGAGTAGTGACGAGAGTTCGTTGAGCGTTAGATACAGCAGGTAAAAGTCGAAGTTAGGAACGGTTACATAATCTTCGGTTAGTCAGAGTAGAGGCTTAGTAAGTTCTCTTATATGGATGTAGTGAATTTTTTGTGGACTTTAAGAAGTGATTTCATGTATGCACTTGTTGCACTATTATGTGCATTTATGTAAATAAATCGTTGCGCCAACAACGCGTCGTTGTTCGATTGGTTGTTGCGTTTGTCCCAAGAAGTGAGTAACCAAAGTAAAAGGGGCGTACATGAAGCTACCCTGACATCTCCACGATTATAGTAAAAAAAAAAACCGAACTCGTAACAACATCTATGGAATTCTGCTTAGTGGCATGTGTATACGTAGTGCACCAAAGAACTATTTCAAATTGCAGTGACTCTCATTATCTGTGGCCTACATGGCGCCTCCAGTGCCATTGCACCGTGAGCAAAAAAATGGGATGTTGAGGGGAAAGCAACAAATTTAGATTCCGTGAATTTTAAAAAATAACCTTTTTTTTTTTTACTCACCCCTTCCAACCCCCCCCCCCCATTTTCTCCATGTCTTTCAATATTGTTCAAAACAACATTTTGGTTAGTGGTTGGATGGTTGACCCTTCCATGACATTGATATTTCCAAAACCCTATGATAAAATGAACATAAGTATACAATACTTAAGTTACCTCGTGAGTTGACTTCATCAACTACCATCCACTGCAGTAGCAAAGCAAACATGCTCACTACTTGAGACTCCATCTCGTTCAAGAAAGATCGTTAACTCCGATTACGTTGGCGGAAACGACCGTCTTCCTGAAGTACATTAAAAAGGGTGTGTTCAAGAGTGTTTTAAAACAAGAAATGTGGTTGTGGTAGGGAAATATGTGTTCTGATGGTGCGCATTCACAGCACTATGGATACAAATATTTAAATATCAATAAATGTTTTGAGCAATAAGTAAAAGTATTAATGATTATATATATATATATATATATATATATATATATATATATATATATATATATATATACCAGTTGCAAGTACCCGGCTTTGCCCGGGTTTAAAATAAGGTTTTCTGTTTACCTTTTGTTTTCTCCCTACCCCCCTCTCTCCCTTCCTCTCTCTTCCTCCCTGCCCCCCCTCTCTCCCTTTCTCTTTCCCTCCCTCCCCTTTCTCCCTCCCTCCCTCTCCCCTCCCTCCCTAACTCTCCCATCTCCCTCTCTCTCCCTCTCTCCCTCCCTCCTTCTCTCACCCCCTGTCCCCCTTCCTCCCTTCCTCCTCCCCTTTATCTCCCTCCCTGCCCCCTCTCTCTCTTTATCTCTCACTCCCTCCAATTTCTCCAATCCTCTCTCTCCCTCTCTCCTTCCCTCCCCTTTCTCTCCCTCCCTACCCCCTATCTCCCTCCCTCCATTCTCCCTCCCTCCCTCTCCCGTCTCCATCTCTCTCCCTCTCCCCCTCCCTCCCTCTCCCCCTCTTTCCTCTCTCTCCCTCCCCCTCCCCTCCCCATTTATCCCTCCCCCTCATTTCCTCTCTCTCTCCCCTCTCTTTATCACTCTCCCTCCCTCTCTCCCACCCTCTCCCTCCCTCCCCCTCGCTTCCTCCCCTACCTCCTCGCTCTCCCTCCCCTTCCTTTCTCTTCCTTCCCTCCCTCTCTCTCCCTCCCTCTCTCATCTCCCCTCTCTCCCTCACTCCTTCTCTCTCCCCCTCTCCCTCTCCCCCTCCCTCTCTCCCCCTCCTCTCTCCCTCCCTCCCTTCCCTCTCTCCCCCTGCCTCTCTCTCTCTCTCTCTCTCTCTCTCTCTCTCTCTCTCTCTATATATATATATATATATATATATATATATATATATATATATATATTTACATATTATTATGGCTTCAAACTTCTTCTAAAATCCTTCTTCATTCCTGTCCCATGACCTTTCCCATGTTATTATGTTTACGTGTACCAAATTTCACGTTATTTGGTTGTCTGGATCTTGAGTTATAAGGGAACAGACAGATAGACAGTCAGACAGACAGACAGCAAATGCGTCTTATAAGTATATATATATATATATATATATATATATATATATATATCCATCTAACAATGTATCTATCTATAGGTCTGTCTTTAAATCTATTTATTTATCTACCATTTATCTACCTATCCATATATCTATCTATCTATGTGTCTGCATGTCTAAGTATCTATTTCTTTAACTTTCATGCAACGGTTGGTGATACTAATGAAGAATATGGTATTGTTAGGTGTGATTATCATGTGTGACAGCAATATGTGATATATATATATATATATATATATATATATATATATATATGTGTGTGTGTGTGTGTGTGTTTGTGTGCTGTTTTATTGCAGAGTGTGATAAGTGAAAGCTAAATTTGAATATGTCCATGTGAAATCGGAATGCGGTGTGCGATTATAATATTATGTGATGAGCAATGCCATGATAACATTCTATACCAGTGTTTCCCCAAAGTGTTGCCCCATGAGGTACAGACTGGTCAATCTGGATCACGTCTCTGCCCAGACTGGTCAATCCGGAGTGTGAGAGTGTGAGTGTGAGAGTGAGAGTATGAGAGTGTGAGTGTGAGAAGGAGAGTGTGAGAGTGTGAGTGTGAGAGTGTAAGAGTGTGAGTGTGAGAGTGTGAGAGTGTGAGAGCGTGAGTGTGAGAGTGTGAGAGTGTGAGAGTGTGAGTGTGAGAGTGTGAATGTGAGAGTGTGAGAGTGTGAGTGTGAGAGTGAGAGTATGAGAGTGTGAGTGTGAGAAGGAGAGTGTGAGAGTGTGAGTGTGAGAGTGTGATTGTGAGTGTGAGAGTGTGAGAGTGTGAGTGTGAGAATGATAGAGTGTGAGTGTGGAGAGTGTGATTGTGAGGAGGAGAGGTGGGAGAGTGTGAGAGCGTGAGTGTGAGAGTGTGAGAGTGTGAGAGTGTGAGTGTGAGAGTGTGAATGTGAGAGTGTGAGAGTGTGAGAGTGTGAGTGTGAGAGTGTGAGTGTGAGAGTGTGAGTGTGAGAGTGATCACGGCTCAGCCCAGACAGGTCAATCCGGATCATGGCTCTGCCCAGACTGGTCAATCCGGATCACGTCTCTGCCCAAACTGGTCAATCCGGATGACGTCTCTGCCCAGGCTGGTCAATCCGGATCACGGCTCTGCCCAGACTGGTCAATCCGGATCACGGCTCTGCCCAGACTGGTCAATCCGGATCACGGCTCTGCCCAGACTGGTCAATCCGGATTACGTCTCTGCCCAAACTGGTCAATCCGGATCACGCCTCTGCCAAAACTGGTCAATCCGGATCACAGCTCTGCCCAAACTGTACTACAAATCGCTTATCTGTACGAATTCAAGCATCTGCTATTCGAATGTAACACACAAATTTGATATTTGTTAGCCACATAATATTGTAATGAATTTCAAATGCTGCGCTTTCTGGTTTTCACTGGTTTGGTTTATTAATGATAAGAATTTTTTTGCTCAGAAAACTAAAAATTATAGTAATAATCATAATAGTGATAATCATATTAGTGATAATCATAATAATAATCATAATATTAATATTCAAAATAGTAATAATCAAAACGCAGTGGCTTCGAATACGACCGGCCGTACTACGTATTTTTTTTTTCGAGACACGACCTACAAACTTTGATGACGTCAGTAAACAGAATGAACTCTTATGATTTAAAGTTAGTTTTTCTTTTCGCGGGAGCAATTTTTTTCTAATTATATATTAAAATTGAGAGCCATGTTTCTGTAGCGCGCTGGCAGAGTGGGTTAATCGTTTGGCCGTGATCCATTTTGGCTAACTATATGCGGGTTCGATTCCTCCCAGAGACATATTTTTTTTTTCAGATTTTTTTTTTCAGGATTAGGGATAGGGTTAGGGATAGGGTTAGGGTGTGGAGCAATATCTATTGATGGTCCCCAAAAAAAATAATACGGGAGACATATTTTTTTTTCAGGATTAGGGTTAGGTTAGATAAAGATAGATAGTTAGGAGTAAGATCAATTATATCCCCGAAAAAAAAAATATATCTCCGATTATTAACAGTAAATGACGTCATCAACGTCTGCAGTAAATAAGAGTTCTCATTCATTCTGTTTTCTGACGTCATCAAAGTTTGCTAGACGTATCCCGAAAAAAAAAATACGTAGTACGCTTAGACGTAACCGGAGCCAGTGCGGTTTTTTTTATTTTTTTTTAAAGAATAAAGCATAAGGTCTAATTAAGGAATACATGGAACATTGACACAGTTTACTTGAGGAGCGTAACCATTCTTAGATGTCCAATTTAAAAATATACTATATGTTCCTTTCTCCCCCCTCGCCTTTAGGGCCCGCCTTTAGGGCCCCGAATATTTGAGAATCTATGCCTAGGGCCCGGATGTTAAGACGGTCCAGATAATAATAAAAAAATTCAAACCCGATTCAATACAACACACCGGCACATCTTATTGGTTGGGGGGTTAGGTGTATGATAGTGGCAGAGTTATCTCGCTTATAATAAGGGCTCGTTCGCAAATGACGTAACGCTTGGGGGGAAGGTGGGGGGGGGTTCTTGGAAATTGTGACGTCTAAAAAAATAATAATTATCTATGTAGGGAACTTTAAAATTTGGGTTTGAAATTTCGCTTATACTACAACGGTTATGATTTTAATCGAGAATCGGCGTTGGAGAATTCAGGAGAAAAAGAAGAAGAAGCTATTGAAATTTTCTCTATCAATCAGCATCTGAAAGCCTTATGGGGAAAATGTAAAAGAATGATTGTCTCCAAAAATAACGAAAGAAAAAATAAATCAGTAATTTGAGGTATTTTAATTTATTTTAACTTGTGACGTGACATAAGGGAGGGGGGTGAAAAATTTGTGACACTTTGTGACAAGGGGGAGGGGGGGGCCTCTAAATTGTCGTTTTTTTTTTTTGGTGTTACGTCATTTGCGAACGAGCCCCCTTTACATGGTACATAAGGAATGATCTCATGCGGCATTGGTGCTATTTTATTTTTTTTTAATTTGTGAAACATAAATTTGTGTTCTATTAATTTGATATTTCCTTAGGCGCCTGTTGCTTTTTTTTCTAACGTAGTGCTCATCAAATCAATTAAAAAAAAAAGGGGGGGGGTGGGGAAAGAGAGGAGGAAGGGGGAGGAGGGAGGGGGCGATTGCGAAACCAAAAACCGGCTTAAACATGTACTGGTTAATATTATTTCACTGACAACTGAAAGCTGTTGTTCGGCTGCAGGTGAGAAATAAGTTTAAAATAAAGAGTCTTATCCGCTGCAGCCCCGCCCCCCCCCCTCTCTCCCTCAGTACCGATAATTGTTTGGAGGCTCAATGGGCCCCCCTTGCGTTATATCAGAGCGGTTTTCTTGAGCCCAATTGACCCTTTGCTGAGCCATTCTTACACATAGCCGATAAGCTTTCAACCCATAGGGCCCCCAACAGAGCCCGTAAATATAATTTTCTGTTAGGGCCCGCCAAATCACGTGAACGGCACTGCCTGCTTTCAGAAGATATTCACTCTTGGGTCTGCACAGGTCAAGCGTCCGTCGAGGCCATGCGTTAAGACAGCCTATTTTTAAAACATCAAACCATTATAAGGTTTGAGATAGAGATTATAAACTAGATGTGTCACCTTAAAGTAAATAAAGTTTACAGCATGATAGCACCCTGCTTCCACCGCTCCCGATGCATTTTACATACAAAGTCTGACCATTCAACATGGGGAACACCGCGGTACCACAGGCACACGTCCCTGTTACGCTGGCGCCGCCCTTGATTACTACGTCCCGGACACCTTGACCTTCCTTGACCACCAGAACGTCCACCTCATCAGCGGTCGCTGTGTCCATTGTGATGCTGGCAAAGAACAGCCCGTCCTCTGGCGCGGTGAAACACCGCCTGT
>JAGDYQ010000036.1:3569218-3584315 GCA_021962125.1 Bulinus truncatus | reverse complement strand
CTTTGATTTAAAGGCCTCTGAAACAAGGGGAGGAGCACTCTCTGTCATTCTTGACAATGCTGAGGATCGAAGATGATCGCTGAAGATCTCGTCTGAAATGTACAAAAATATACTGAAAAACAACAATAATATAGTTATATTAATTACTAGTCAATAAATTGAAAAGAACGGGCAATGCAAATACCATCAAATGAAGAGCAAACAAATTTGTTACATTTCTGTAAACGTATTCAAAGATCAATGCACAAACTTAATCCAATTTTATAAGAATAATGTGAATGTCAATGAAAATAATATGAAATTATCTGGACCGGTAACTGGACGTGGGTGATGATGAGGTTTACATCGCTCGACTGCTCACCAAAGAAATCCCAGGTTCGAAACTCAAGGAGAACCTGGTGTAAAGTCCCCCCCCCCCACCCTTCAAGTCCATTCAGCTACAATTGGTTGTTTACTTTTAATGGACTGGGGGGGAGTGGAACGGCTGGGGCGTTGCCTTCTAGCAATCCTTCATATGCCGTGGCTTACTGAAATTGGTGACAATTATTACACGTCACCTTCCTTGATGATGATCTGAGTCATGTACAATGCTTCAGGGACGCCACTTTACACTGGTCCCTAAGATTTCCAAATCACGTGGGAGCAGTTCAGACTGTCAGCTGATGGATTAATGTTTATCTTTTTAACAACAACGATTTTTCAAACAAAATTTATAGAAAAGATTTTGAAATGATATTTAAACCTTGTATACTGATTGGCTGAGAGTCGACTGGCTTTGCTATTTCTTTGTTGCTACAGTAACCACGCTTCATTCTCATGGAACTTATATGGACATATCAATGTTTTCGAATAAGTATTTAGATTTATTAACTGATTAATATGCAGGCGAGCCTTTGACGACAGTCGACTCAGAGTTTTGTTATTTCGATTTCATTTTTGCTCTCTCTCTCTCTCTCTCTCTCTCTGTCACCCTCTCTCTCTCTCTCACATATTATTTTCTAAGTCAAATAACGGCCGTCCAGATGGATTTCTGCTATACAAAAAGAACGACATTGTTTTAGATGCGATATGTTTGTCTTGTTCGTTTATTTGAAGCATCGCTGCAAAAAGTTAGAAAACTGAATTAATTATAAAAAGTATATTCAAAGTCGAAATTAAGATATTGTGTTGGTTTTGCATACAACAACTGATTTTCAACAACATTTTGCGTTCCTAGTTATCTCGAACTGGATGCGTTCACTAATTTTTGGGAACCCTATTTATAACAACAACGATGGACGATTACACATGCATATCATGCAGCAGATACACATGTGGCTGAACACCACACGAGCTGAAATGTAGAGCTTACACACTTCACACTCACACACACACACAGTCGTTTGCGAAATCTTACAAACAAACACAGTTTGCATGCCTCACAAAACTGCAGATTAATACCAGAATATGCATAGACACGGAAACATTCAGATGAACTGAAACATACCTGAACTGCAGACTTTTTGACTATTATCAAGTCACTATGTGGTAGAATTACTAAAGACTGATTGTGATTTGATTTACCTTTCTATGTTCTCATTATTGTGTGATATCCTGTTTTACCATGACTTTGGCGGAAGGCCCCCTTAGCGTTTCATGATATTCACGGTCATGATATCTAATTCTTACACTATTAAGTTAGAACTTTGAATATAAAGACTTGTAACACTTACATTATCAAGTTGACATTGTCTTCAATACCATCGATTCACCTCTTGCGATTAAACTGACGATGCTTTAATATTGGCGATTACCATTCTGGTTATGTTAAACTTTACTACTTTGCAACACTTATGGAACAAAGCCAACTTTGTTTGGTGTAATAAATAATCGTAACAAAATGAAGATATGGTCCTATATATACGACAATGTTCATCAGTCTGATTAAAAATGTATGTATATCCTCTTATGATTGCAAAACCTCGCAGCTCCAGTGAATTCTAGAATCATCCAGGTAGTGATAAGCTGTGTTATAGTTTGGTGATTATGGATAATAATATGACACATATACACACATATACACACACACACATACACACACATACGTATTCTGCACATACCAGTAACATTTCTGTCCTTAGCAGTGCAATTTACAACAAGAGTTTTATCAGGTTGTTACATTTGTTCGAAGAAATCTGGACTGAACATAATGCAACAGGACAGTGGTCGGCAAAGTGCTGCTCCGGAGCCGCATGTGGCTCTTTGGCTCCTTAAGTGCTGCTCTGGCATTTAGTTTTATTTAGTATACAACTTATTTAGTCTACTACTTATTTAGTGTAATAAAATTTTACTAAACAGGCAGGTTTGGCTCCCACTATTTTTATTTTAATTGTGGTAATGTCCATATTTGGCTCTTGGGCTGATAAGTTTGCCGACCACTGCAATAGGACATTTACAAGATAATTATGAAATAGTGATGTACATATACAATAGATGGGCATGCAAGACAATAGGCACAATTTTGTTCGTTGTGACACAAGAGTAAATGGTGGGTGGAGGGGGGGGGGTGAATGTGACTTTTTGGAGCTTGTCATTTAGACTTTGACCTCCTTTTTATAACTTTATGACTTTATCTATCTATCTATCTATCTATCTATCTATCTATCTATCTATCTATCTATCTATCTATCTATCTATCTATCTATCTATCTATCTATCTATCTATCTATCTATCTATCTATCTATCTATCTATCTATCTATCTATCTATCTATCTATCTATCTATCTATCTATCTATCTATCTATCTATCTATCTATCTATCTATCTATCTGTCTGTCTGTCTATCTATCGATCTATAAGTCTGTCTATCTATATATCTATACATCTATCTATCTTCACTTTGCCTATATATCTATTTGTCTATCTATCTGTATGTCTGTCTGAGAGCCTGTCTTTCTGACTGTCTAGCTTTCAATATATCTATATGTCTCTCAAAGCAACCCCTCTCTCTCCCCTCACGCCCTCTCTCTCTCTCTATGAAAAACAAGATTTGAACTTCAGTCGTTCCACTTGAACTTAGGGCCACAATTTCCCGTCTTTTTTTGTTGTTGTTGTTGTTGTTGTTGTTGTTGTCCCGAGCGCCCCAATTCCTGTGCCTGGGCGAGGTTTGAATAATTATAAATGTTTTAACCCACCTGTTACGCCCCTGTGACCAAAGTACTCATGCCAAGTTCAATATCGTGATAAAAATGTTTTGAAGAGTCCTCAACCTATCGGAGTACCATGTGACCACTGAGTGTAAATATAGTACACTCTACATCAGTGGTCCCCCAACACCCGGGCCGTTGGGAAGGAGGGGGGCGTTACCGGTCCGTGGGTCCATTGGTTTCTGGGCCGCCAATGAAACATCAAATTATTTTTATTTACCTCGGTGTATTTCTCTCGGGATAGTGTAGCTTTCCATGGACGATGATAGGTTAACTGGGAGCTGAGCGGTTTGTGAGTGGCAGTGGCTTTGTAAATCAAAACATATCTAAAAATGTAAATAATCAACGCCCCCCCCCCTTCCATCCACCCCGGGCCACGGGGAGAAAA
Organism: Bulinus truncatus; assembly: GCA_021962125.1. Classification (NCBI taxonomy): domain Eukaryota; kingdom Metazoa; phylum Mollusca; class Gastropoda; family Planorbidae; genus Bulinus; species Bulinus truncatus. The sequence continues at coordinate 3,580,741 of JAGDYQ010000036.1, read as the reverse complement.
AGGTTGGGGGACCACTGATCTGCCTGACTGTTGTTACATGAAAATCACGTCACCCAAAAAAATTATCTATTTATATTCGACACTAAATGTTATTCTTCCATTCTCGTATATGCAACTGACCTACATGTGTGCATTATCTATCAGCTTACGTCTTCACTTACTATAATTGATGTTATGTATACTTTTTTTATTATTTTGGAATGAATTATCAAAAGCCTTAAGTTAATTCTGTTATACTGACGTTGTGACAAAAGGGATTTCAGACCGAATGCAACATTTTAAATAAACAAACAAAATAAAAACAACTTATTTTGTTTAACAGTTTTTTAAAAACTGTGTATTCATGCTTCAATTTTAAAGGAACAATTAGATCAAATAATCATCATACATAGTGGATGTAGTTTTCTAGCCAGACAATCTGATTTCTGTTGTGACAGGGGCCACAAGGCTGTAGGTAGTGTATGTTTGTATGTGCGCGCGAGGGTGTTTGTTAAATTTAACTCAATTCTTTTCAGTGCCGTAGCGAGCTTAACTCGCGCCCGGGGCACAATACCTTTTTAATACCCTTTTAGCGCCCCTCCCCAATTCGAAAACCATATAATATTATATGTAAAATATACCATTTGGCTCCCCTTTGTGAGTAGCGCCCGGGGTATGATGCAGCCCCGTAGCGTGAAAATTCTACAGCAGGGGCCAGGCATTCTACAGCAGGGGCCAGGCAATAGCAGGGTGCCCAGGTAATACATTTACTAGGTAGAACAAATAAGCAGGGGGGGGCAGACAAAACGCGGGGGGGGGGCCGGCCCCCTTGCTCCCCCCACCGCACGCTACGGGCCTGGTATGATGCCCCCTCCCCTCGCTAAATCTGATTCTTTTATCGACTAGTTTAAAACAGTTCCTACACACACACAGACTCACACATACAGAGACACACACATACAAAAGTATGTTTTACAGTTTTCTTTTCGAACCTGGTTTATTATGTATGCACTCAAATTACAACCAACAAATAAATTAATTTCTAAAACAAAACATTATCTCAAAAAAAAAAAAAACAACTAAAGCAATATTTTCTGTTTTCATTAGAATGGCATGTTACCATATCGATATAATTTCATAAACTTTATTAACACAACAATACACAGCATTTCACATTGGCTACTGCAGTTAGGTGAATCATGTAAGACTATGTTCTTTCTTGCAGTATAATCTGAGAGATAACATACGCCTGCCGGAAGTGCTGTATTTGGCAAAAGGCGCTTAGGAAAATGGCGCAATAGACTTTCAAAGATTTCCTCGACGATGACTCTCACAATGAAACTGGCTGAAGTAAATGAAAAGGTAAAATAAAAAAAAGAAAACATCATTTTATTATGCCAACTTGTAATTATTTAAAAAATACTCGTCTTTAGCAAGTAAGTAAAGTACCCTTTAACCCTAACACGTCGGGGCAGATGATGTGTCGAATGGTAATTTATCTTTAATCCTAACACTAACCCTGTAACCACTGGATTTAATTGGATCGTGTGCTCAGCACTACACCCTGCCACCTTTACTTCCCCAACTTAAAGTCAGGTACCCAAGGGGGTGGAGGGGGCAGACTTGTGGGACTTTCAGCAATTTTCACTAGAACCTTGAAAATTTACTTTGGTTCTCACCGAAGATCGAACCTATGACTTTCAGTTTGACAGTCGAGCATCTACACCACTCGGCCATCCGTCTCACGATCCTCAGTAATGCTGCGTCAATTAATTATAATATTTTTTTATGTATTATTTATTAATCGTAATCTTTTCTATTTGTCAAATACTAAGAGTCTTAATCATTCAAATGAAATCTGTTTACCTAACATTACAGTCCTCTTGTTTCAATTGGTTGATTTCTAAAATATGGAGCAGACTGAAAACAATACGCCGAAAGCGAAACAATTCTACACATTTCCACAAGGACCTATCACAGAAGGTGAGAGAAACAATCAACAAACCAAAAAAAAAAAATGAAAAAAAAAAAATTTCCGATTTAGTTTTTACGACAAACCCTAAAAATCGTTTTCTTCCTTTTTTTTTTAAAACAGATTGAGAGACTTGAAAACAACGTGATTAGTTTATCTGAAGCCGTTGAACGATTATGTGAGTTGAGGCTAACATTTCCAATGTTATTTAAACAGAGCAGTACACAAACAGAGCAGTATACAAACAGAGCAGTACAAAAACAGAGCAGTATACTAACAGAGCCGTACCCAAACAGAGCAGTACACAAACAGAGCAGTACACAAACAGAGCCGTACACAAACAGAGCCGTACACAAACAGAGCCGTAGTTTGCTTATTGTGGCGCCCCAATCTGAAAAGTGCAAAAACATTAGACAGCACTATTGATGTGCCCATTGTGCGGGCACACATCCCGAAGCACCCTACCAACGCCGCTGTAAACAAACGACAGTTTATTTAACATCCAGCCCAATCTTGTCCTCCCCCTCCCAGCCCTCCAAACCCCAGGGAATTTTAGCCAACGAGGGTCCCTCTTTGAATGTTTATAATTTATAACTCTAGAGAAGTCATGAGAAAAAATAAATTCAATCAAGAAAGATTCTTAAGCAAGGTGATGGATGATCGAACTATCGTCCTTCAAGGTGACAATAGGGCCAATAGCCCCAGGCACCTCACCTAAAGGGATCCCTCGATTGCAGTAACATAACGAATCACTCGTTCCAGGCCCCACAAAGTACACTTGTCTTTAAGCCTCGCGTACTTCTAAGGTTAAAAAGTGACGGCCATAAAGGCACTTCGAGCTTTTCAATCTGGAGCTCCGCACCTATCAATCTGTAGCTCCGCACCTATCAATCTGGAGCTCCGCACACCTATCAATCTGTAGCTCCGCACCTATCAATCTGGAGCTCCGCACACCTATCAATCTGGAGCTCCGCACCTATTAATCCGCCTACCAACCTAAATTCAACACCTCGGAAGTTTGTTTGATTAGTTATAAACTGTTTTATTTAGTAACGCTATGAACTCACATTCATATTTTGATAGGCCTGCTGAAAAAAAAAATCTGAATTATCTTTTCTTGTTTCTATAGCAACTAAAAGGACGCAGGCGCCCGTCGGCTTCACCGCCTTCGTCCCATACACCACCACCGTCAGTGTGGGATCAATTTTAAACTGCTATCAACTGATCAAATGTAACCTGGGCAACTGTTTCAACCCGGCCACAGGCGTGTTCACCGCGCCAGAGGACGGGCTGTTCTTTGCCAGCATCACAATGGACACAGCGACCGCTGATGAGGTGGACGTTCTGGTGGTCAAGGAAGGTCAAGGTGTCCGGGACGTAGTAATCAAGGGCGGCGCCAGCGTAACAGGGACGTGTGCCTGTGGTACCGCGGTGTTCCCCATGTTGAATGGTCAGACTTTGTATGTAAAATGCATCGGGAGCGGTGGAAGCAGGGTGCTATCATGCTATACCAACTTTGTCTGCTTTAAGATTACATAATCTAGTACTTAATCTCATATCTCGATATCGTAGTTTGATGTTTTAAAAATAGGCTGTCTTAACGCATGGCCTCGACGGACGCTTGACCTGTGTGGACCCAAGAGTGAATATCTTCTGAAAGCAGGCAGTGCCGTTCACGTGATTTGGCGGGCCCTAGCAGAAAATTATATTTACGGGCTCTGTTGGGGGGGCCCTATGGGTTGACTTATCGGCTATGTGTAAGAATGGCTCAGCAAAGGGTCAATTGGGCTCAAGAAAACCGCTCTGATATAACGCAAGGGGGGCCCATTGAGCCTCCAAACAATTATCGGTACTGAGGGAGAGAGGGGGGCGGGGCTGCAGCGGATGAGACTCTTTATTTTAAACTTATTTCTCACCTGCAGCCGAACAACAGCTTTCAGTTGTCAGTGAAATAATATTAACCAGTACATGTTTAAGCCGGTTTTGGTTTCATAATCGCCCCCTCCCTCCTCCCCCTTCCTCCCTCTCTTTCCCCCACCCCCCCCCCCTTTTTTTTTAGTGATTTGATGAGCACTACGTTAGAAAAAAAAAGCAACAGGCGCCTAAGGAAATATCAAATTAATGAACATAATTTATGTTTCTGAATTAAAAAAAAATAAAATAGCACCAATGCCACATGAGATCATTCCTTATGTACCATGTACTTAAGGGCTCGTTCGCAAATGACGTAACGCAAAAAAAAAAACGACAATTTAGAGGCCCCCCCCTCCCCCTTGTCACAAAGTGTCACAAATTTTTCACCCCCCTCCCTTATGTCACGTCACAAGTTAAAATAAATTAAAATACCTCAAATTACTGATTTATTTTTTCTTTCGTTATTTTTGGAGACAATCATTCTTTTACATTTTCCCCATAAGGCTTTCAGATGCTGATTGATAGAGAAAATTTCAATAGCTTCTTCTTCTTTTTCTCCTGAATTCTCCAACGCCGATTCTCGATTAAAATCATAACCGTTGTAATTATGGCAGAAAATTCAAACCAAATTTTGGATTCCCTCATAGATAATTATTATTTTTTTGTGACGTCACAATTTCACAGAACCCCCCCCCACCTTCCCCCCAAGCGTTACGTCATTTGCGAACGAGCCCTTATATAAGCGAGATAACTCTGCCACTATCATACACCTAACCCCCAACCAATAAGATGTGCCGGTGTGTTGTATTGAATCGGGTTTGAATTTTTTTATTATTATCTGGACCGTCTTAACATCCGGGCCCTAGGCATAGATTCTCAAATATTCGGGGCCCTAAAGGCGGGCCCTAAAGGCGAGGGGGGAGAAAGGAACATATAGTATATTTTTAAATTGGACATCAAAAAATGGTTCGCTTCTCAAGTAAACTGTATCAATGTTCCATGCATTCCTTCAATTAGACCTTATGCTAACATTCTTCAAAAAAAAATAAAAAAAACCGCACTGGCTCCGGTTACATCTAAGCGTACTACGTATTTTTTTTCGGGTTACGTCAAGCAAACTTGATGACGTCAGAAAACGGAATGAATGAGAACTCTTATTTACTACAGACCGTTGGTGGCGTCATTTACTAATAATAATCTGAATATATTTTTTTTTAGGGGACCATCAATAGATATTGCTCCACACCCTGACCCTATCCCTAACTTATATCTAAGCTAACCCTAATCCTGAAAAAAAAATATCTCTCCCGTATTATTTTTTTGGGGACCATCAATAGATGTTGCCCACACCTAGCCTATCCCCTAACCTATCCCTAATCCTGAAAAAAAAATCTGAAAAAAAAATATGTATCTGGGAGGAATCGGACCCGCATATGGTTAAACCGAAATGGATCACGGCCAAACGATTATACCCACTCTGCCAGCGCGCTACAAAACATGGCTCTCCAATTTTAATATATAATTAGAAAAAATTGCTCCCGCGAAAAAAAGAAAAAACTAACTTTAAATCATAAGAGTTGATTCTGCAGCGTCATCAAAGTTTGTAGGTCGTGTCTCGAAAAAAAAAATACACTTAGTCGCCGGTCGATTTCGAAGCCTGCCCGTTTGATTATTTCTATTTTGAATATTAACATTATCCAGTTCTACACGATTATCACTAATATGATTATCACTATTATGATTATTACTATAATTTTTAGTTTTCTATTTAAAGAGATGTTTATCAGAAAATAATAAAAACCAGTGAAAACCAGAAAGCGCAGCATTTGAAATTCATTACAATATTATGTGGCTAACAAATATCAAATTTGTGTGTTACATTCGAATAGCAGATGCTTGAATTCGTACAGATAAGCGATTTGTAGTACAGTTTGGGCAGAGCTGTGATCCGGATTGACCAGTTTTGGCAGAGGCGTGATCCGGATTGACCAGTTTGGGCAGAGACGTAATCCGGATTGACCAGTCTGGGCAGAGCCGTGATCCGGATTGACCAGTCTGGGCAGAGCCGTGATCCGGATTGACCAGTCTGGGCAGAGCCGTGATCCGGATTGACCAGCCTGGGCAGAGACGTCATCCGGATTGACCAGTTTGGGCAGAGACGTGATCCGGATTGACCAGTCTGGGCAGAGCCATGATCCGGATTGACCTGTCTGGGCTGAGCCGTGATCACTCTCACACTCACACTCTCACACTCACACTCTCACACTCACACTCTCACACTCTCACACTCTCACATTCACACTCTCACACTCACACTCTCACACTCTCACACTCTCACACTCACGCTCTCACACTCTCACACTCTCACTCTCACAATCACACTCTCACACTCACACTCTATCATTCTCACACTCACACTCTCACACTCTCACACTCACACTCTTACACTCTCACACTCACACTCTCACACTCTCCTTCTCACACTCACACTCTCATACTCTCACTCTCACACTCACACTCTCACACTCTCACATTCACACTCTCACACTCACACTCTCACACTCTCACACTCTCACACTCACGCTCTCACACTCTCACACTCTCACACTCACACTCTTGCTCCTCACCTCCTCTCACACTCTCCTTCTCCTCACACTCTCCTTACTCTCACTCTCACACTCACACTCTCACACTCCCAGTTGACCAGTCTGGGCAGAGACGTGATCAGATTGACCAGTCTGTACCTCATGGGGCAACACTTTGGGGGAAACACTGTGGTATAGAATGTTATCATGGCATTGCTCATCCACATAATATTATAATCGCACACCGCATTCCGATTTCACATGGACATATTCAAATTTAGCTTTCACTTATCACACTCTGCAATAAAACAGCACACAAACACACACACACACACACACATATATATATATATATATTTATATATATATATATATATATCACATATTGCTGTCACACATGATAATCACACCTAACAATACCATATTCTTCATTAGTATCACCAACCGTTGCATGAAAGTTAAAAAATAGATACTTAGACATGCAGACACACATAGATAGATAGATATATGGATAGGTAGATAAATGGTAGATAAATAAATAGATTTAAAAGACAGACCTATAGATAGATACATTGTTAGATGGATATATATATATATATATATATATATATATATATATATACTTATAAGACACATTTGCTGTCTGTCTGTCTGACTGTCTATCTGTCTGTTCCCTTATAACTCAAGATCCAGACAACCCAAATAACGTGAAATTTGGTACGTAAACATAATAACATGGGGAAAGGTCATGGGACAGGAATGAAGAGAAGGATTTTAGGAAGAAGTTTGGAAACCATAATAATATGTAAATATATATATATATATATATATATATATATATATATATATATATATAGAGAGAGAGAGAGAGAGAGAGAGAGAGAGAAGAAGAGAGGCAGGGGAGCGAAGGAAGAAGAGGAGGGAGAGAGGGAGAGAGAGGAAAAGGAGAGGGAGGGAGAAGGGAGAAGGAGTGAGGGGAGAGAGGAGATGAAGAGGGAGGAGGAAAGAAGGGAGGGAAGGAAGAAAGGAAGGGAGGGAGAGCGAGAAGTAGGGGAGGGGCGAGGGAGGAGGAGAGGGTGGGAGAAGGGGAGGGGAGGAGAGTGATAAAAGAAGAAGGGAGAGAGAGGAAATGAGGAAGGAATAAATGGGGAGGAGGGGAGGGGAGAAGAGAGGAAGAGGGGGAGAGAGGAGGGGGAGGGGAGAGGGGAGAGAGATGGAGACAGGAGAGGGAGGGAGGGAGAATGGAGGGAGGGAGATAGGGGGAGTAGGGAGGGAGAGAAAGGGGAGGGAAGGAGAGAGGGAGAGAGAGGATTGGAGAGAGAATTGGAGGGAGTAGAGAGATAAAAGAGAGAGAGAGGGGGCAGGGAGGGAGATAAAGGGGAGGAGGAAGGGGAGGAAGGGGACAGGGGGTGAGAGAAGGAGGGAGGGAGAGAGAGGAGTAGAGAGGGAGATGGGAGGATTAGGGAGTGAGGGGAGGAGGGAGGGAGAAAGGAGAGGGAAAGAGAAAGGGAGAGAGGGGGGCAGGGAGGAAGAGAGGAAGGGAGGGGGTAGGGGAGAAAACAAGGTAAACAGAAAGCCTTATTTTAAACCCGGGCAAAGCCAGGTACTGCAACTGGTATATATATATATATATATATATATATATATATATATATATATATATATATATATATAATCATTAATACTTTTACTTATTGCTCAAAACATTTATTGATATTTAAATATTTGTATCCATAGTGCTGTGAATGCCCACCATCAGAACACATATTTCCCTACCACAACTCATTTCTTGTTTTAAAACACTCTTGAACACACCCTTTTTAATGTACTTCAGGAAGACGGTCGTTTCCGCCAACGTAATCGGAGTTAACGATCTTTCTTGAACGAGATGGAGTCTCAAGTAGTGAGCATGTTTGCTTTGCTACTGCAGTGGATGGTAGTTGATGAAGTCAACTCACGAGGTAGCAAGTATTGTATACTTATGTTCATTTTATCATAGGGTTTTGGAAATATCAATGTCATGGAAAAGTCAACCATCCAACCACTAACCAAAATGTTGTTTTGAACAATATTGAAAGACATGGAGAAAATGGGGGGTTGGAAGGGGTGAGTAAAAAAAAAGGTTATTTTTTAAAATTCACGGAATCTAAATTTGTTGCTTTCCCCTCAACATCCCATTTTTTTGCTCACGGTGCAATGGCACTGGAGGCGCCATGTAGGCCACAGATAATGAGAGTCGCTGCAATTTGAAATAGTTCTTTGGTGCACTACGTATACATGCCACTAAGCAGAATTCCATAGATGTTTACGAGTTCAGTTTTTTTTTTTTACTATAATCGTGGAATGTCAGGAGTAAGCTTCATGTACGCCTTTTTTACTTTGGTTACTCGCTTCTTGGGACAAACGCAGCAACCAATCGAACAACGACGCGTTGTTGGCGCAACGATTTATTTACATAAATGCACATAATAGTGCAACAAGTGCATACATGAAATCACTTCTTAAAGTCCACAAAAAATTCACTACATCCATATAAGAGAACTTACTAAGCCTCTACTCTGACTAACCGAAGATTATGTAACCGTTCCTAACTTCGACTTTTACCTGCTGTATCCTAACGCTCAACCGAACTCTCGTCACTACTCTATCCCATAACTATTCTCGTAACTATTTTAGACTCATATTCGTCATGTCCTTGCTACTCCTTGGAGCTCTATCCTTCAACTAACTCAGAACTCTATTTAAACTAATGTCCAAATCCATGTATACATACTTCTAACGTCGGGCCTTGATGGCCCTAATTAGATCATATTCTACCTCAGTATTCTTCTCACTATTCTATCTCCCTAGGAGCGTCACCTGGTAGTTATTGTTAACCTTAATAGACTGTCCATTGCCCCCCCCGAAGTCGACATAGAGTCGTCATACCATTGATGTCTACTATTCTAAGGATTTCACCGCCCATCTTGTCTTAAGTCGTCTGTCACCTTGTCTACCATTATTTGTATTAATGCTATTATTTAGATTTCTTCTTATCTTACAACGTCGTAGGGGATTGCCCCCTTCTCTAAATCTACTCTAGCTCTAAACAGGTGAGTTATGAGCCTTAAGCAGAGACTCCCTATATGTGTTTTAAGCAACTAAGGTAGGTCTTCCAAGGATAGGTTACTGGCCTTAGCAGACTTCAAGAGATGTTATGGGCAGGCCCGTAGCGATGCGGGTGAAGTCCTGGGGGGCCGCCCCTGCCTTTGTCTGGCCCCCCTCTGCTTATTTGTTCTACTTAGTAAAATGTATTACCTGCCCCCCCCGGCTGTAGAATGCCTGGCCCCTTCTGAAGATTTTTCACGCTACGGGGCTGGTTATGAACCTTGTTGGGCTCTATTAAAATCAAGTTTAATAACAATTGTTTATTTGAATTATGTGCTTTTTGTAGTGGGGGGGGGGAGCGCTCTCTTTTGCAGTGACCTACTTTTCCTTTCTACAAAAAACGGCCCTACTTGGCAAGAAGTCTTTTTTCTCATTTGTTTGTATCTGTTTATAGAGTTGATATCTGATGCACACGAGGTTGAACCTGGAGGAACAGTGAATCTACAGTTTGATAAGAATCGGTTAGAGGAGAATGTACAAGATTTTTTTGCTTTCAAACGTTGAAGGTTTCTAAATGACTACGGCAAAGACCAGAAGAGAGATTAATATTTCATTACTTGATATTGAAAAACAGAAAACGGAAGTATGTAAAATGCACCGACAGTGCACTGTAATTTATTTAGTTTCTGTAAAGTAAATAAAATACTCTGAATTTAACTATAAGTTAAACCATTTTTTTTGTTTTTTCGCAGTCATTTACTTTAGTTTTATGATAGTCATAATGTTTTATGACAGTAATACTTTTATGACAATTTTATGACAGTAATACTTTTATGAAGTAATAGTTTTATTAGAGTAATAATTTTACGGCATTAATAGGTTTATGACAGTAATACTTTTATGACAGTAACAGCTTTACGACAGTAATACTTTTATGAAGTAATACCTTTTATGAGAGTATTACTTTTATGGCAGTGAAGTAATAGCTTTATGAGAGTAATACTTTATGACAGTAATAGCTTTATGACAGTAATACTTTTATGAAGTAATAGCTTTATGAGAGTAATACTTTTATGAAGTAATAGTTTTATGAGAGTAATAGTTTTATGAAGTAATAATGACTGTAATACTTTTATGACAGTAATAGCTTTATGACAGTAATACTTTTATGACAGTAATAGCTTTATGACTGTAATACTTTTATGACAGTAATAGCTTTATGACTGTAATACTTTTATGACAGTAATAGCTTTATGAGAGTAATAATGTTTGTTATTTTTAGTTTTACGATAATCATAATTTTCATTCCCTGTTCTTTGATTTCCATGGAGCATTTCCTATTCTTTGATTCACATGTTTCAAATACGATCTTTAAGTCTTTGAGTTTTGAAAAAAATATATCTAACCCAGCAAACCATATTATCAACATAGTAAAATTTCATGACAGAAATGATGTCACGAATAGGGAGCGACCGATAATCGGATAGGTATCGGACCGATATTGGCACTATCGATTAACTATCGGACCGGCCGTTTTTTTGGCTGCCGATACATTGTTTTTTTTTTCACAAATCTAGTAACTCTAAACTGGTTTTGGTTTACAGAGTTAAAGTTTACTGACAGAATTCCAGTTAACTGTTCACCTGAGTGAAGTAATTTACTGATATAATTAATTTTTTAATTTTTTAAACTTTTAAAAAATCTGCTACAAGTAAATTCAGTAAAAAATTACAAAGATTAACGAAGAAAATTATTTTAATTTCATCCCAACTTTCACAAGTTAGTGAAGTTACAATTAACAATTAATACATTTTTACTTATTTAGTTTGACATTTATTATTTACAGCTTTATCTTACTTTTCTGTTTGTGTACAAGTAAAAAGTAAAAAACAACAAATTGTTTGTTATAAGTTTAATTTTAAACAATAAACATGCAGATTTCTGAGATTATGCAGGCATGGTTTGTGTTTCTGACTTCGGTCTTCC
>JAGDYQ010000036.1:3541941-3568718 GCA_021962125.1 Bulinus truncatus | reverse complement strand
GATGTATATGCCTTTAAATCAATTGAAGTAGGGATATATGGATTGGTCATGTTATATGTTTTGGAAATATTTATTTTCTATTGTAAACAATTAAACAATGAAAATAAATGATGTAATATGTTTTTTTTTTAACAATAGTATTTTGTAACACATCAAACATGGATACATGCAAATGAACAAAAGCTTGCCAACAACTATGTAACAAAAAAATAACGGTTGTATACCCCAATAAAGAAGAAATGTATTATAGACCAAATGTTACCTTATAATCCTGGGTTCGATCCTCGGTGAGAAACACGGGATTTTTTCCCAGATGCAAATTTGCAAAGTCGTTCCATAATTCCACACCAGCTTTAAATGGGAACCTGGCCTAAGTTGGGGAAGTAAAGGCGGCTGGGCGTTGTGCTAACCACACAATCCCTTCATGTGCCGAGGTTGTGGAAACCGATGAATTCTACACTTCATCTGCCCCGATGGCCCGTTTGGGGCTAAGGGAAATTAACTTACTACTTACTAGGTTAAAAGTAGCCATCGAATTGTTTTCTCAGTTTATCATTGCGATGCTCTGTCTGAGTTCATGAAAAAATGAAAGGCAAATCAGAGCACGATGGAACACAAGAGCTGATATGCCTCATTTTTGAATGTTGTATTGTCATCGGAACCAATCAAAGAAATCGATAGATGGGAAATGGGTTCACACAAATTTATACAAACCGACGTAAGCGTCCTAAGAAAATTAATATTTCCCGTTCTACCGTTAATCAAGAACGTCGTAAACCGAGACAACCGTCTTTAAATAATGCCATCGTTTGCTGAGAACTTTGTTGAACAGATAGCAAATTTCCTCGGTTTTTAAAAAATAATGATTACTGTTCAATTTTACCAAAAAACATCCTTACAACATGCCCCCTAATCAATTGCAGATAAAACACTATGAAATATTAACAAAATGATAGGTGTCGATTAGTAATAGAAATATAAACAAAATGATAGGTATCGATTAGTAATAGAAATATAAACAATATGATAGTTATCGATTAGTAATAGAAATATAAACAATATTATAGGTATCGATTAGTAATAGAAATATAAACAATATGATAGGTATCGATTAGTAATAGAAATATAAACAAAATGATAGGTATCGATTAGTAATAGAAATATAAACAAAATGATAGGTATCGATTAGTAATAGAAATATAAACAATATGATAGGTATCGATTAGTAATAGAAATATAAACAAAATGATAGGTATCGATTAGTAATAGAAATATAAACAAAATGATAGGTATCGATTAGTAGTAATCTGTATCTGCTAATAAAACCGCCGTTAACTAACTATGACCGATGTATGTCGTTACTCAGGGTCGTGGTTAGCCAAGGCCGTCGTTAAACAAGGCACCATAATATTAGCTCAGTGACGGACAGCACCAAGAAGTTCATCGCGGAAAGAACGGTTACGTCGGCGACGCTATTCTCCATCAAGGCTTGGCACACAGTGTCGTTATGCCGGAATTGATCCTGTAGATGGGAGACGTTGTAAGGGACACAGTACATCATTGGTACATCAGCCAGATCCAGACAACCACGCCCATACTTAAAGCGACCGTCCAAGGAGACGCAGTCGACTTGCTCACCACCACCACCACCATCATCATCCAATTCTCCCGTGTGCCGTACGGCGCTCACGAAAAGAGACTCCGCGTTGCAAGCTTTGTAAACTGCAATGTTTTTCACCACGGTACTGATCTGAAAATGACGGGTCAAGTTAGAGATTCCAGATTCTCTGGCGGCCGCCAGTTTCTTCCGGAACGACCCCGCTTGCAAGTTGTAGAACAGTCTAGACACGAAAGGCAGCTCGTTCAACTCGGTCGTACTACCGTAGTCGTAAAGGGGCAAAGCAACTACCAAAGCAACCAATGAGAAACGTGTGTTCATCAGGTGGAGCTTTTTCGTCAGGACGGGCTCCACTGCACCTGTAACATTGAAGCGCCCTTCACATTTGAGGTACAACGAGATGTAGAGCATGAGAAACCGCTGCTGGTCACGGTTCAGCGAGCTCGCGTCAAGCGGTACGGTTAAGTAGATAGTAAATATCAGAGAGATATCTTCTGGGTAGTTTATCTCCCTTCGATCGCTGACAGACGGGATTATCGCGCATGGAACGTTGGACAAGTTATATCTGTTGAAAAATGGACAACTCAGTAGCCACCATGCGTCGGACTCGCGGTGCTTCCTGCGAAATATGACGTCATACTTGGTCAGTAAAAGTTCATTTCTTTCCAACACTGGTAACTGTATGTTGATAAACGAAAGGTTTCGGTGTCCCGGGTCGTGACACGCGGCACACGCCCTATTTCTGTACACAGTGTAGCCGAAGGACACGTATGACGTAAAAGAAGCGCACAGTTCTTGAGTCTCGAGCGTTGCGTTGCACGTATCAACGCTCCGAGGCTCACACGCCCTGCCCTGCTAAGAGACACGCAGGGAATGCGGAGCTTCGTATCTCGGTTGCCGGAAAGTGAAATTATTCACAATCAATGAGTCATCCAACGGCCGACCGTTTCCGTATTTTAAACTGACGTTCCACGTGGCGGCGTCGTTCTCATCGTTTTGATGACAGTCGTAGACAAATCTGTTGGCGTACAGGAGTCCGGTGGATCTGTCGGTGACGTGCGCGTTGTCCACAAGATCCTGTATGACAGACTCGTCAAAGTCAACGTCATCGCCCACCGTCTTGTTCGGGCAACTCGATATGACGAGCCTGTTGCTCAGGCGTGAGCAGTCCACCTTCACATGCAAAAGGTGAGCGTACTTGGACAGAGCTTCGTCGACAACGGCCGGGCAGGATCTGGCCACATCCTTGCAGCAGTCTTTGTAGATCAAGCAGTGGGCGTCGCAGGAACAGGTGTACACTAAGTCATCAGTGTTCATCCCTCCTTCATCAGCCAACTCGGATTGTGCCCCACACCTATTTCTGCAGAGAAACTTTTCCCCCAAGACCGAAGGATAAATTTGATCCAGGCGACTCATCATTCTTTAATTGAGGTACACAATATTGGAATGATTTCTCTCGTACGTCTCTACAAAGTAAAGGAATAACAACCAAGAGAGTTTGATCAAAGCCATGTTGACACAATCAAATATGCCTAGGGCACAACGAGCGAGGCGCGTTCATCTCGACTACAATCTCTAGATGTGGATCACCTATAGCTATTGTGGCGCAAGCTAATATACAGCCAAAAAAAATGCTTCAAATCTAAAGCTTCAACGTTAATTGCTTTCTAAAGGAGGTTTTTAATTACGCCGATAATAGATAGCTATCTAAACAAATTAATTAATTATCATATGATAAAAATAGATTCATTAGGATAAAACTTGAGTGATGATTTATTGCGGCCGATCATGAAATAGTAATATTATACACGCTTGTTGATAAACTTCAAATTATTTTTCTTTACAAATGGTGATTCGGAAGTTGATGGGTGTGTGGGTGGGTGTGTGGGTGGGTGTGTGAGTGGGTGTGTGGGTGGGTGGGTGTGTGGCTGTGTAGGTGAGTGAGTGGGTATGTGAGTGGGTGTAGGTGAGTGAGTGGGTATGTGAGTGGGTATGTGAGTGGGTGGCTGGGTGGGTGGGTGTGTGGGTGGGTGTGTGGCTGGGTGGGTGTGTGGGAGGGTATGTGAGTGGGTGTGTGGGTGGGTGTGTGAGTGGGTGTGTGGCTGTGTGGGTGGGTGAGTGTATGGGTGTGTGGGAGGATATGTGAGTGGGTGGGTGGGTGGGTGTGTGGGTGGGTGAGTGTATGGGTGTGTGGGGGTGTGGGAGGGTATGTGAGTGGGTGTGTGGCTGGGTGTGTGGCTGTGTGGGTGGGTGAGTGTATGGGTGTGTGGGTGGGTGTGTGAGTGGGTGGTTGGGTGGGTGTGTGGGTGGGTGGGAGGATATGTGAGTGGGTGGGTGGGTGGGTGTGTGGGTGGGTGAGTGTATGGGTGTGTGGGGGTGTGGGAGGGTATGTGAGTGGGTGTGTGGCTGGGTGTGTGGCTGTGTGGGTGGGTGAGTGTATGGGTGTGTGGGTGGGTGTGTGGGTGGTTGGGTGGGTGTGTGGGTGGGTAACTCGAATACTTATCAAGGGCCTCAAGCCTCTAGGTAGGGGGAGGGAGGGGGGTAAATACGTCAATGGGGTTGCAATTGTCTAATTCTTATCAGGGTGGGGATTGGGCGGGCTTAATTCCCATCTGCGGCCCTGTCAGGAGTCTCTGTCTAGCTAGGGCTTCGAAAGACTTTAAAAAACGATACTTATATGGGTGGATGGCAGACATGATTCCTTTTTTTTTTCTTAAAAAAATAATCGATTACGTCGATATTCGATTATTCAGAATTGACCGGGCTGGACGATACATAATTGATGGTATTATTTTATTTGTTTTAACTTTCCATCTCTGTGTCTGTCGAAGCGTGACCTACTTTTGATTGTGGTTATAAGGGTAATTGTATATTTATATATATATATATATATATATATATATATATATATATATATATACACGCAGTATCGCTCTCTCGCTCACTCACTCACAAAGCTGTTGAGAGGGTCATAAGATGTAACATCCTGGCCGGCTTTTCCACCCGCACTTCAAAACTGGATTGGTCTAGGCCAGCCCCGTAGCCAAGGGGGAAGGGGCACTGGAGAGTCGTGCCACCCCCCCCCCGCTAGGTGAGGAGTTCCCCCCATTCCCTGCTTAAAAAAGAATAAAAAGATGAAAAAATAAAGAAAAAGTAAAGGTGCCCTCTTGCTGGGTATTGTTGCCTCCTTGCTTACTTTGGCCTGGCTACGGGCCTGGTCCAGGAAATGGCGACTACTTAAGTTAATACGGTGTCATTTTTTGTTTAAGTGATATCATTGGAAATGAAATATATATACAGTGGATTCCGCTTAATTGGGACACCGCTTAGTTGGGACAGCCGCTTATTTGGGACAAATCTCAAAGAAACCAAATCAAGAAGCCAATAGTAAATTTGTATGTTTAATTGGGACAGCCGCTTAATTGGGACAAAAAGCCTCGGTCCCGATGTGTCCTGTAATTAAGCCGGAATCGTACTGTATATATATATATATATATATATATATATATATATATAGAGAGAGAGAGAGAGAGAGAGAGAGAGAGAGAGTAGGGTTGGCAGCTACAAGTCACGCGATCCAGACTTGGCACTCCATTAACATTTTTCTCACTCGCCAAAAAAAAAATAATAAGTAAATAAAAAAAATGTAAATATCAAAGAAAGTAAATTACATTATAAAAAGAATGTCAACAAAGTATGAATATAAGGTATTGTAGTGTAAAAGCAATGTCATAAACATATGAATATAAGGGTCTGGCGTATAAAAGCAATATCAAAAACATATGAATATAAGGTATTGTCGTATAAAAGTAATGTGAAAAACATTAATATAAAGTATCCGGTCTGTCGTATAAAAGCAAATGACAAAAACATTAATATAATGTATTGTCGTATAAAATCAATGTGAAAAACATATGAATATAAGGTGCTGTCGCGCTATACAAAAATCTCATTCCAGCGTGCTACCAATGTCAGCCCATTGTTCAGTTCTGTTGTTGTTGACATTTCGCTGTGGCTAGCTAAACTGAAGGGCAGTGGCCTAGGGAGGGTACTACTGGTTGTGCGGTCGCGCGGGGCGCCGAACTAGAAAAGGGCGCCGAAAGAGCTCAGATAAATATTTTCGACCAACACACCTCCATCCCACCCGCTTGTGAACATATATTCATTTTATCTGCCGCTGTGGAAACTTTATCAGCCGGGAAATTTTATTTTTCCTTTAAACGCTATGTTTCGAGAGTATTATTTTTTGTTTTGCTTATTTATTTCCTGAATGACGTCACCACAACTAAATGAGACCAACCTCATGACAGACACGTTCAAATTCAAGTCTGATTTTTTTTTCGTTTCATTGAGAATGTAGGTTAATTTTTTTATAAACTGTGTCCACACGAAAGTAGTCTTAGTATAATTTCTCTCAACTGTGTCCACACGAAGTAGTCTAAGTAAAATTTCTGTAAACTGTTTCCACACAAAGCAGTCTTAGTTCGATGACTGTATAACATGTCCACACAAGGTTTCCATGCTCCAGAAACAAAGTAACAGTAAATTGCACCTATCTATATAAATAACAGCGGTGTCGTTTCTGCGTTAAATCGAAAGTAAAGAATGAATTAATACAACAGCAATCCAATTTAAAATCGTCAAACTTAAACAATAGTAATAAAAATCGTGTAAAAAAAATCGGATCTGTCCGAAACCTAAAAATAACCTAGCCTACTGATCAAACCTAAGGGAAAATAACTCTATGCAAAAGGTTTTGCAGGGTACAGCTAGAGGATAAATAATTCATAAAATCGTCGATTATATCGATATATCTAGTTCACTTGTAAGCGTCATTTTATAAATAGCCTTCATGCTATTATATAAACTGTGACAACATCTATAGAGTTATTTTCATAGAGATGGATATTTGGCGAAAACAGGATAGCGACAAGGGACCCATTGAAACAAGTGGTTTTCCTCCGCCCCTGCCAGTTCAAATTGGTGACATTAATCATTATTTATGATCTACACATCAATAATTACCACTCGTTTGTACTGATAAAATAATTATGTAACACGAGGACGTAACCGGCGAGATAGGATTAAGACCTCAAGCTTGAGTAACCTCCCCTGATTTCACTAAAAGGACAATTAAAATTAAAAAAAAAAAACTAATTTATCCACGAAGCGCCGGATTTAGATTTGATAAGGCCCTTAGCTATCTCAGATATGGCCCCCCTCCCCTTCGTACGTCCATATATTATACGTCAGTGCCAAATATTTAAGTATATTTGACTACGATGTTGTTTTTTGGGGGCCTCAGAGAAAAGTGGGGCGGGGGCGGGGGCGGGCCCTAAGCTTTAGCTTGTGTAGCTCATATGTAAATCCTGCAGTGTATCTACGTCACTAAAATTTTGCATTACCAAAGGTAATTAGTGTTAGGGTGCATAGGAATATGAAAAGTATAGAGTTAACTCTTTAGAAGAATACATCATCATTGTCCCCCCCCCTGCTTGTGTTTATATACAGGGGCCCGCCTTACCTATTGCGGGCTCCCCCCTCTTATATTTTTGTTTTTGCAATAACAACTATTACTATTAATGTCAAATGTAAATTGCGGGGACCCCGCCAGGCGCGGGGGCCCAAAATTGGGGCAATCGGTAAAATGGGCCTAAGGCCGGCCCTACCTCTGCTCTCATGGGCCCCCTCTTGTACATTAATCCGACTGATATTAAATGACTTATTTAAAATGGATGTGTTTGTAAATAATCAGTTGGAAGAGAGATGAACTAATAAAGTACAATATACTCAAGCCAAGTTGTCTAGTGTACTACACACATACCTATTCATGACTATGAAACTCTTAAGTATGTATATGAGTGATTAAGTCAAAAAGTCACGTGACTTTCACGGCTTCAGCCATGTCAGCTGCTAGCATGTCCACAACAGATATGCAGATTTCTATGTTTCTGGGATGTCATGGCCATATAAAGCGAATTTACAACAACCTGTTCCCTGCGACTGGTAACCGCTACACATTTCAATACATATATTGATATATCTCTCGCTGTATGTATATATTGTCCCAGGTGTGTCATATCTTTGTAAACAGTCACGTAACTATGTTTTGAATCTTTCATTATCTGTTGTTAAATTTGAAAATTGTGCATTCATTTACTTTTCAACAATCTAAATTGTTTTTTTTTTTAAATTATGGCTTAGCAATATTTTTTTTTGGCTTAGCAATATTGTTTTTTTTATATTATAGCAATATTGTTTTGTTTTGTTATATATTTGCAATTATGCATATATATATATATTAAAAAATTGACTGCATTCATGGAGATGTAATAATAATAATAATGTTAAATGAGAAAGTTTTATATGATCTGTTAATTATTGTTTTCAAATGTTATTTCTATTTGAGAGATGGAGCTTGTATTACGTCACATAACCTTTAGAAGAGGGTCATGTAAAACCGGGTCACATCAAATTGTTCTCAGCTTCGCTCCTGTAATTCCACAATCTCATATACAGATCGCTGCCAATGTGTATGTATTTCAGGGGCGTAAATAAGGATGGGGGGGGGGAGAGGGGATCAGGAGCTGCACTTTTGAACTTCTCGGCACAGGCATGGGGGGGGGTCGGAGAGGGCGGCATTTAGATTAATTCCCCGGGGGTCTATAACTGGTGATGCCTGAGTGCAGGGGCCGGCCTCCATGAATTGCGGGGCTCAATTTGACGGATGCTTGCGACGGCCCTCTTCTGATTTTTTTTACAATAACAACCTTTAGTATTAGTGTTAAACGTCAATAGCGCGGCTCAATTTGTGAGCAGTTGGTCAAATCGGCCTAAGGCCAGCCCTGTCTAAAAAGCCACCTAGTTGCCACTAACTGGTGATACCTGTGTGTTTATAATGCTGCCACTAATCGGTGATGTCTGTGTGTTTATCTAGTGCCACTAACTGGTGATACCTGTGTGTTTATCTAGTTGCCACTAACTGGTGATACCTGTAAGTTTATAGGCCGCTGCCACTAACTGGTGATGTCTGTGTGTTTACCTTAGTTGCCACTAACTGGTGATACCTGTGTGTTTATCTAGTTGCCACTAACTGGTGATACCTGTGTGTTTATAATGCTGCCACTAACTGGTGATGTCTGTGTGTTTACCTAGTTGCCACTAACTGGTGATGTCTGTGTGTTTACCTAGTGCCACTAATGGTGATACCTGTGTGTTTACTAGTTGTCACTAACTGGTGATACCTGTGTGTTTATAATGCTGCCACTAACTGGTGATGTTCCCGTGTTTACCTAGCTGCCACAACTGGTGATGTCTGTGTGTTTACCTAGCTACTTAACTGGTGATGTCTGTGCTTACCTAGTTGCCACTAACTGGTGATACCTGTGTGTTTATCTAGTTGCCACTAACTGATGATACCTGTGTGTTTATAATGCTGCCACTAACTGGTGATGTCTGTGTCTTTACCTAGTTGCCACTAACTGGTGATACCTAAAAGGTTTATCATGCTGCCACTAACTGGTGATGTCTGTGTGTTTATCTAGTTGCCACTAACTGGTGATACCTGTGTGTTTATAATGCTACAATTAACTGGTGATGTCTGTGTGTTTATCTAGCTGCTTGTCTGTTTATGTTTTGATGGTTGAATTATCAGGTGCTGATAGATATATAATTCAATTTACTAGTGTAAAACTAGGCACGTGCATATCTTGAGAACTATGATAGTATCTCTCTCTCTCTCTCTCTCTCTTTGTCTCTCTCTCTCTCTCTCAGTGGTAACTGCGGGCTGAGACTTAGTCCCTAAGAGTGCATGAGATCACAACTCGCTGGAGTTCCTTAACATCTGGGAACTGTCATAAAGGCCAGTGGCCAGCAAGCTACCCGGATCGTCCACCCTGCGGTCCGCATTGTCCAGCCCGGGGCACTCAAACATCACGTGATCAACGGCTGCTCTGCAGTGTCGGCACAATGAATCAACATGGCAGCAATGAATCAATATCTATCTCTTCTCTCTCTCTCTCTCTCTCTCTCTCCGCATCGATCTTGCTCCCTCACACTCAGTGGCGCAGTGAGAGGGCGGGTCATCATGGCCCCCGGGGCGCTTCTCACAAATGGTCGCCAAATGGCATATTTTACATATAATATTACATGTTTTTTTGAATGAGGGGGTGGAAAGATAAAAAGGTATTATACCCTTGGCGCGTGTTAAAAGCTCGCTACGCCACTGCACACTCTCATCCTCCCCTTCTCTCCCTGGTTTCAACCCTTGAACAATTTCAAAATACCACGGTTTAAAAAAAACCCAATAAAAATGTGCCTTTTAACGTTTTAAAGATTAATGCATGTTTTTTGTTACTTTTTTGTGTTTGTGCAGGACCGAGCCAAAGGTACAAATCGAATACTGTATAGGCCTCTCACCCTTGCTTTTTTTTTTCTTTAGTTTCTACCAACTCACACACTCACACACACGTTAATCAAAAAATGGGCGGATCAGTGAGTTCACTGGAACACCTGGACACCGTCAAGAAAAGACTCCAACATTTGTACCGGACCGACTCCGGGCAAAGAGCTTTTGTGTTCTACGAATCCGGGGTCCGGGATGCGTACACGGCCGGTGACCTTTAGGCACTCTATCCGGTAGGTTCGCCCGGAGGCTGCGGGCCAAAGCAAGGGTTCCGGAAAGGTGACGTCATCGCCAACACCCTGAACAACTCACCGGAGAGAGTGGTCACGGACCTGGGCATCATGCTGGCCGGATGTGTGTCCATGAACGTGCAGGTAGGGCATGGCAACTGTACAATTTAATGAACTGAATACACTGTTTTGCTGATGCTTTTAGCTGTTAAGCTTATTTGTTGTTGCAGTTTTTTAACGCTGTTTGCTGCTGCTGTTTGTTGTTGTTGTTTGTTGCTGTTTGTTGCTGCTGTTTGTTGCTGCCGTCATGTCATTGATGTTTGTTGTTGCTGTTTTGTATTGCTGTTTGTTGCTGCTGTTTAGTTGCTGCTGTTTGTTGCTGCTGAGCTTTCAAAGAAAAAACAACTCCCCTTTTGGGGCATGTAAGTGGTCTAGTAATTTATGTTTGGTCTAGTAATTTATGTTTGATCTAGTAATTTATGTTTGATCTAGTAATTTATGCTTGGTCTAGTAATTTATGTTTGGATCTAGTAATTTTATGTTTGGTCTAGTAATTTATGTTTGATCTAGTAATTTATGTTTGGTCTAGTAATTTATGTTTGATCTAGTAATTTATGTTTGATCGAGTGATTTATGTTTGATCTGGTAATTTATGTTTGATCTAGTAATTTATAATTTTCATATAAAAAAACTAACCAAACCTTATAATATCCTACATTAGACCAGGGCTTCTTAAATTATGGGTCGCGACCTCATTTGAGGTCACAATAGCAAAAATTCTGGGGTCGCGAGAGATAAAAAATACAATTTAACAGAAAATGTTTTTTAACTTTAAAATATTAATTTATTTTTCTTTTTTATATTTGTGCGGGGTCGCCAAGAAACTCCACAATCATAAATGGGGTCGTGAAATACACAAGTTTAAGAAGCCCTAATTTAGACATTCACTGCACCCTACGTCACATAACAATGTACCTCTGGACAAAATTTACCTACAACGAAGTGTACAAATATAGAGATGAAAGTTTGCACACTCCAGCGATCACAGATCTGAGGACAGCGATCACAGATCTGATGACAAAGCGATCATGGATCTGATGAGCAGCGATCATAGATCTGATGACAGCGATCATAGATCTGGATGACAAAGATCATAGATCTGATGACAGCGATCATAGATCTGATGACAAGGTGCAATCAATCTGTAAAGCCCCTGTAAAAAAGATGAAATGGTTATCTCTTAGATCCTATAAATCTCAGATGACGTTTTATTTTAACAGTGCCCTTCTTTCATCCTCCCCCACTATAGCCGATAGTGCCATAGCTACGGAGGCACTACGGGGAGACACGCAGAACCTTCACCATAACCTGAAAATTTCCCTCGGTTATCCAGAGATATCGAACCCGGGAACCCCGGCTATACCGCACGACCACCCATCCCCCTCGCCCCAGCAAATCTGTAGCGTACGTCACTTCTTCTTTGATATAACCCCTCCCCCCCTTCCCCCGGACATTATTAACTCAGGTTACTGATCTTGTATTGCCTACGATTGGAACAACTTAATGAATACAGAAGCAGTTTAACGGCTGTTTCACGTTGTCTTGTGCGTGTGTGTGTGTTTCAGTTGTTGCTGGCCGACGGGTCAGATTTCATCCTGTTGGCCAAGAAACAGCCGCTGCAGCGGCGTCGTCCTGTCCTCGGAGGAGGAGGGGAGCCCACCTGGGAGTTTATGGTCCGTTTCCATGGGCCCCCAAACTGAGGTCAAAGGTTTCATATCGATTCGCATGGGTGAGGCCCCGGATCTGACGACCGCCATTTTGATCAGTCGAAGCGACAACGGGTAAGTAGGTCTGCTTTTTTTGACCAGTTCGCGAATTCGGGTTTATTTTTTTTTCCTTTCTCGGAATTGGAAAATAAGCATATAGCAAAAGTGTCAAGTTCTTATATCAGCATCAGTCTGTCAGGATAGACAAAAAGAGAGAGACTAGCTTCATCTGGTATTTGGGAAGAGTCCCTCCCTTCTTTATCCTTATCAGAATCCGTGGACTCGACAAGAAGGCTTATTAAAGACATCAGACACTTACTTTTTAAATTTCTGACTTGTAATATTCGACTAGTTTATTTTCACCTATAGTTCTCATACTCAAACTGACTGTAAGCAGTTGCACTTTATGTCAGAAGGCATAGAAATTGTTATTTTTTTGTTAAGATTTTGTTTTCAAACTAAACGAGTTGCTATGCATGAGACATTTAAAAAGTTCCGTACATTTTTACATGAAAACAACTCATTAATTATATATTTTTATAAAAAATGGAAGAAAAAAAAATATGCGCAAACTTTAAAAGTTGAATTGAACCGTCTCTGTACGAAAGAAAAAAAATATTTTTCAGAATCTATTTACTTTTAAAAAAATTATACGAACGAATCATAGCTTAAGATTTGAATTGTAAACAAACATCATGAGAGTGGTAAATACGGCTACTGACAAACGTTTTTTTTACAACATAGAATCGGACCTAAGCAACATTTCATTTGAAACCTAAGGTGCAATCAACACTGTTGGCTTCAAATGAGGGGATCATACTTTTATGGCCTGTGCGATTTGTTTTCATCTTTCGTATCATGCGAAACGTTTTCATCTTTCGTCATCATGCGATACGTTTTCATCTTTCGCACCATGTAAAGATACGTTTTCATCTTTTGTATCATGCGATACGTTTTTTATCTTTCGTATCATGCGATACGCTTTCACCTTTCGTATCATGCGATACGTTTTCATCTTTCGAATTTCATGCGATATGTTTTCATCTTTTTCGCATCATGGCGATACGTTTTTCCTCTTTCGTGTCATGCGATACATTCAAAACTTTCGCACGGGTTAGTGAATGGAAAACGAACTCTGTGACCAGATGAACTCTGAGAAGACGGAAGTGGGTGTGATAAACTCATGCTGGCGCATGCTAGTAAAAAACAGGTATCAGGACGACTACCCATACGAAAACATACGGCTACTGATAAACGCTTTTTACACACAATCGGGCCTATGCAACATTTCATTTGAAACTTCATGCATCAACACTGTTGTCAATGAGGATTCATAATTTTATGGCCTGTGCGATTTGTTTTCATCTTTCGTATCATGCGATACGTTTTCATCTTTCGTATCATGCGATGATTGTTTTCATCTTTCGTATCATGCGATACGTTTTCATCTTTCGTATCATGCGATACGTTTTCATCTTTCGTATCATGAGATACGTTTTCATCTTTCGTATCATGCGATACGTTTTCCTCTTTCGTGTCATGCGATACGTTTTCATCTATCGTAACAAGTGATACATTCAAAACTTTCGGACAGGCTAGAACGGAAAACGAACTCTGTGACCAGATGAACCTGAGAAGACGGGAAGTGGGTGTGGACAAATCATGCTTGAAGTATGCTGGGTAAAAAAATATAGGGACGACTACCCATACGAAAACAAAACACCCGACAGGTAAACTGCGGAAAAAGAATAGCTTACATAGATATCAACTGCCGAATTTTACTTTTAAATTCATGTGACCCACTTCAGATGAGGAAGCTATGGGGGCAAGGAATGTTAATGCTATGCATATATATATATATATATATATATATATATATATATAAATATATATATATATATATATACAATCTAAAGAATTTAATATAAAGAATGTTAATGAACATATTGACATACCCTTATTGAACAATAACGTTGTTTTTCTGTTTTTTTTTTCTCCGGACAAAATTTTCATGGAGCGATAACTCTCAATTGAATAACAATAAATCCGGCTTTGACATTAAACAACTCTGGCTGTTTCAATCAATAACTCTTTCAAATAATATTTTTCTTTTTTTTTTGTTTAACGATAACTCGTTCTCTATAAGACAATAACTCTATATCAAAACAATATCTCTGTATTTAAACAATAACTCTCTATTCAAACAATAACTCTCTATTCAAACAATAACTCTCTTTATTCAAACGATAATCTGTATTATTTCAGCAAAAAGAAACTATTTCTAGATGACCCCAGAAATAGAAGCCTGGAGGAGGAGGTCTATCTGTGTCCAGTGGAGCCCGATGACTTACTGACCGTACTGACCACGTCCGGCAGCACCGGCTACTCCAAACTGGTGCTAAGGACCCAGACAGAAATACTTGACCATGAGAAAGCCTTCGGTAGAATTTTCCACACTGAGGTGGTTAGGGGGAAACAGGCCGGATAAACCTTTCAAATATTATAGTGACAGGACATTAGGTTAGATGTTTACGATGTGCGTGCATGTGTGCGTATGTGTGAAGTCCCCTATAAGGATGAGACGAAATCTCCTAGATCCTACAAACCATTAATGGGACGATCAATGGTGCAAATCTTTCATCCCCCCACCATAGACGATAGTGCGGTGGCTTTGGAAGCACCACGGAGATATACCGGGGGTGACTTATTATGCCATGACCTGAAATATCCATTGGTCCTCACTGGATATCGAACCCGGTACTTTCCCGGGTACCCGTAAGGACAGTTGTAGAGTAATCCACTGTGCATCGATGTATCTGTTGGCCTTGTCAGGTGCAAAACACGATAAACTAGGAGTATCCCTATCAATGTTTTGAAATATTTCGGCATAAATTATGCTTTATTAAGATCCTCCTGTACTGAGTAGTACACGCACAAGGGGCAACATGATAAACGGGTAACATGTGGTCTGAGGGCCACAATGACCGCCACTCAGAATAAAATAATACATGATTATAGAAACGATCATGGATGCTCGTAAATCATCCGGGCTCTCCCAGTGAAACGGGGGACGGTCTTAATGGTTTTGTTGTATGAGCACAAGTCCCTGTTGAGTATATACACTGATGCATGGCATCCTCAATGTTAATATTGTATTCATGTAGTATCTGTTAGTTTGTTTCAAATGGTTACAAGGCGACATCTTCCTACATTTGACACTGGTCTTACATTTGACAATGGCCCACATTACATTTGACACCGGCACTACATTTGACACTGGCCTACATTTGACACTGGCCTCACATTTGACAATGACCATTATTTGACACTGGCCTACATTTGACACTGGTCTACAATTTGACACCGGCCTTCCACATTTGACACTGGCCTACATTTGACACTGACCTACATTTGACAATGACATACATTTGACACTGGTCTACATTGGACACTGGCCTACATTTGACATCGGCCTACATTTGACAATGACCTTCATTTGACACTGGCCTACATTTGACACACTGGCCCACATTTGACACTGGCCTACATTTGACAATGACCTTCATTTAGATACTGGCCTACATTTGACACTGGCCTACATTTGAAACCTGGCCTACATTTGACACTGGCCTACGATTTGACACCGGCCTACATTTGACACTGGCCTACATTTGACACTGGCCTACATTTCACATTTACATTACACCAACCTACATTATGGTGGTTTTTTTTTGGTGGTCTATTTACGTCACTGTGGTATTTCTCTGTCCTTATATCTCAGCTACTAATTTACTACATTTATAATGTAAATTTTAGATACGTCTTCTCTGTATCTCTTTATACATAGTGTAATTTGTGCTTTTTTTTAAAAAAAAAAGTTCCCTTAACCCTAACAGGCCATCGGGGCAGCTGAAGTGTAGGATTCATCTGTTTGGCAATAACCTCGGCATAAAAATGAAGGGATTGAAAAGTTAGCCAACACCCCCCCCCCCCACACACACACACCGTTAAATCTGCAAATAACCTATTTCAACCAGGGGTGGACTTGTGGGACTTTTAAGCCATATTTCTCTTAGTTTTCACCGAGGATCGAAAACAGGACTCTCAGTTCGACCGTCAAGCACGTGTAGAATTTCAGACCATCCATCACGATTTGCAGTACTTTTAGGGTTTGCCCTAAATTTCTTTATTGTTATTTCAAACGCGTCCTTACATGTAACCATTAGTGTCTATCTGCTTTGTGTTTTTACTAAACTATGTGACTAATTTATGAGTTACGTTATTTGTGAATTTTCATCATTTTTTTGCAGTCAGCGCTCAGAATTGTCTTCTATCTATCTATCTATCTATCTATCTATCTATCTATCTATCTATCTATCTATCTATCTATCTATCTATCTATCTATCTATCTATCTATCTATCTATCTACCTATCTATCTATACATCTATCTATCTATCGATCTATCTAATCTAACTCATTGATCTATCTATTTGACTAATATATCTATTTATCTATCTATCCATCTATCTATCCATCTATCTATACATCTATCTATCCATCTGTCTTTCCATCTATCTATACATCTATCTATACATCTATCTATATTCTATCTATCTATCTATCTAATCTATCTACCTAATCTATCTATCTATCTATATTTCTATCCTACTATCTATCTATCTATCTATCTATCTATCCATCTGTCTATCTAATCTATCTAATCTATCTAATCTATCTAATCTATCTAATCTATCTAATCTATCTAATCTATCTAATCTATCTAATCTATCTAATCTATCTAATCTATCTAATCTATCTAATCTATCTAACCTGTCTATATGATTGCAGGCTGGAGTGTAGGGGTCCCTTTCGCCGCCATGTATCACGGCGACACCCGTGTCTTAACGGACACCTTCATGGGCAAAGCCACCAGGACCGGCAAGGAGATCTGGGAGGCGGTGGTCAAGGAAGAGGTCACGTTCTGCGTGCTTCTGTGCCTAGAGATGGACATCGTATGGGAGCACATTGAGTCCATCGGCGGCACTGACCACACGTTGAAAACTGTCGTATCTGGTGGTCAACCTTTGAGAAAGGTGAGCCACGCCCCCACCCCCACCCACCCACACGTGTCTTGGACTAAAGTTGTCTAAAAAAATGCCAGAAGGCTTTCTTCGCTTAGTTAGACCATGGCAGGAGTTGAAATTATTAAAGATATTTTTTTTTTTGCAATGACTCACTTAAATTCACACGTTGACCACTTAGAAAGGTGTCCATATTTGTTGTTTTTTTTTTATGAATTTGGTGGTACTGTAAACTTTAACCTAGTCATAATAAATGTACCAATCTTAAACCAGTGGATCGATCGCATATGTACAGAGTGGGCCAAAAAAAATGAGAACATTGCGTGAGAAAGTAATATAATTATATCAAAGTTTGTTTAGTGCTGTACAGTTTAGGAAAAAATCGTTGATAAGCAGGGGGGACACACTGAACAGGATTTTTCTGATTGGCTAAATACTTATTGCAAACAAAATTACATCAAACAATACAATTAATTAAATAATATTTTTTAAATAATTCGTATGTTATATGATGTTCTCACGTTTTTTGGCCCACCATATATATATTTAGACATCCATTCTCCCAACTTGACCTAAATTGAATTAAATAAATATAACTGAACAAATCGATGCTGAACTATATTTTATTTTATAAAAGTGTAGTGAAATGTTAATTAATAATTGTTTAATATGTGTAAAGGCTTGATTTATTACTGGGCGCAGTGGTTTGTTTGCATTACACCACTGAATGTAGTGGCTTGTTTCACTACTTAGTGTAGGGGTTAGTTTCACTACACTACTGAGTGTAGTGGTTTGTCTCACTACTGAGTGTAGGGGTTTGTTTCACTACTGAGTGTAGTGGCTTGTTTCACTACTGAGGGTAGGGGTTTGTTTCACTACACTACTTAGTGTAGGGGTTTATTTCACTACACTACTGAGTGTAGTGGTTTGTTTCAATACTGAGTGTAGTGGTTTGTTTCACTACTGAGTGTAGGGTTTGTTTCAGCTACACTACTGAGTGTAGTGGTTTGTTTCACTACTGAGTGTAGTGGTTTGTTTCACTACTGAGTGTAGTGGTTTGTTTCACTACTGAGTGCAGTGGGGCTGTTTCACTACTTGAATGTAGGGGTTTGTTTCATCACACCACTGAGTGTAGGGGTTTACTTCACTACTGAGTGTAGGGGTGCTTGTTCCTCACTACTGAGTGTAGGGGTTTGTTTCACTAGTGAGTGTAGTGGTTTAACTTTACTACTGAGCTCCAGTGGTTTTTTATTCATTGTAGAGTCAGGGATGGAGAGGTTCTTAGATGGTTGTCAGAGACTCTGGTCATTTTGTACGGGTCAACAGTAGCCGGAGTACTGGACCGCCACGGGACTTCAGAGAGGTCAGGGTGATTGTGATCAGACTGGGAAGAAAAAAGAGCGGACACATCTTGCTTACAACCTATATCTTCTCCATTCTATCATCCTTTCTTTCATTATCTATCAACATTTCATTATTTACCATCATCTCCTCTCTCTCTCTCTCTCTCTCTCTCTCTTCTCTCTCTCAGTTTTTCATCGCCAACCATCTCACCCTGCGTCTGTATATCTTTAAATCTGCAATAGGGCTTTATCTCCTTTCTCAATTTTAGCAGTAAAACGAAATGTAAATATTAGTCTGGGAGTGTGTGTGACTGGGGAAAACGGGGTGTGGGGGGGAGGCAGGAAAGGGAAGCTTAGTAATGACAATATTAGAAGAAGCAAGGGTCTAAATCTTACAGGTGATGTCCTGAGGTCACACAACAGCGGCCGGGCGATCGAAGGCGTTGAGATACGCATCGTGCCCGAGGATGGCCAGCTATGCCAGGTGAACCAGACTGGGACCCTGGAGGTCAGGGGTGAGAAATCTTTAGCTCACGCTGAGGTAGCGGACATCAGTGTGTGTGTGTGTGTGTCTGTGTTTGTGTGTGTGTGAGAAAGACTGTGCATGTGTGTGTGTGTGTGTGTGTGTATGTCCATCCTGTTAGTGTGTGTGGAGAGAGAGGGTGAGTGTACCTGTTTATGTTTGTGTGTATTTGTGTGTTTGTATGTGTGTTTGTATGTGTGTTTGCGTGTGTGTATTCGTGTGTATGTGTGTTAGTGTGTGTGTGTGTGTATTTGTGTGTATGTGTGTTAGTGTGTGTGTGTATACTATGTCATCGGCACACAGAAACATGGCACATTTATCGAGTTAACCGGGTTTATCGAATGAACGAGTCACGCGACTTGTAACAATTTCAATAGCCTGCGAACAAAGAACACTGAATCTGATTGGATCAGAGCTCCTTAAGGTGTTTGTACATAATTTAAAAAGACAAAGAAATGTCATTACAAGTGTCAATAGCTAAATTTAAAAAAAATAGTGTTCTTCGCGGGACAACGTCCAGCTTTTCTCCCACACCCACGGGCGTCTCTGTAACTAATTTCAATTATCCATGAGGCGTTGGTCAACTAACCTTCATTTTTTTTCTTTGAGTGACCCTCCACTGACCTTGACCTCAAAAGACCCGTTCACGTGATTAAAGAAAAAAAAGATTATATCGAAGAACACAACAACAACAACAGCAGCAACAACAACACTAAGAAAAAACCCAAAGAAGATTAAATTGAATGTATTTATGTATGTGCTGTTTTGCGCGTGACAGTATCTTATGTTTTTAATTGTGTTATTTATAATATATTCTATTTTGGTCGATTATTTAAATAATTTTGGCTTGCCAGGAAATTTTTTTTTTTGGCGTGCCAAGTTGAGTGCTATGTATATAGTTTGCCGTCACTGAATTGGAAAGTTGCAAGCGCACACAACTCTGTTTACAGCTGGAACTACGCCCCTTGAAGCATAAGTTTTTACTCAACGATCTACAAATGACCCTTACAAATGTATAATCTCCCCTAATGTATATATCTTCCCATCACAATCTGTAAAGATTTTAAACTATTTCCACGACAGACAGATTAATCTATTATCTATTGACATGACAGACAGACTAATCTATTCTCTACTGACATGACAGACAGACTAATCTATTCTCTATTGGCATGACCGACAGTCTAATCTATTCTCTACTGACATGACAGACAGACTAATCTATTCTCTACTGACATGACAGACAGACTAATCTATTCTCTATTGGCATGACCGACAGTCTAATCTATTCTCTACTGACACGACAGACAGACTAATCTATTTTCTATTGAATGCTCCTTCGCAGCACCGGGCGTGTTGAAGGGATACTTCAATCGACTGGTGGACCCCGACCCCCAGACCGTCCAAGCCTTCACCCCGGACGGTTGGTTCATGATGAGCGACTACGGGCATGCAGATGAGGAGGGCAACATCTTCGTGTACGGCCGGGCTAAGGACATCATCGTCTATGGAGGGGATCTGTTCTACCCGGGGTGGATGGAGAAGATGTTAACCAAGCACGCGGACATTTTGGAAGCTATAGTCGTACCGGTACAGTTATGGCTGCTAGAACTAGACTAAACAGAGGGTTTATTTTTTGGAACTAGACTAAGCAGAGGGTTTATTTTTTGGAACTAGACTAAACAGAGGGTTTATTTTTTGGAACTAGACTAAACAGAGGGTTTATTTTTTGGAACTAGACTAAACAGAGGGTTTATTTTTTGGAACTAGACTAAACAGAGAGTTTATTTTTGGAACTAGACTAAACAGAGGGTTTATTTTTTGGAACTAGACTAAACAGAGGGTATATTTTTTGGAACTAGACTAAACAGAGGGTTTATCTTTAGAACTAGACTAAACATAGACTTTATTTCTAGACCTATACTAAGCAGAGGGTTTATTTTTAGAACTAGACTAAACAGATGCTTTGAATATATATGTTATAAGGTGTACAGACAGATAGGTGAATGAATAATTAGGCTCAAACCGGTTAGAAAAACAAATTGTCTAACATAGTTCTATATTGGTAGATAGATAGATAGATAGATAGATAGATAGATAGATAGATAGATAGATAGATAGATAGATAGATAGAGCGAGACAGGGACATATATAATAAGTATGCAAAATAGATAATACACCGATATGTAGTTAGATAGGCATATGATGGATAGGCACATGGATACACCGATATGTAGTTAGATAGGCATATGATGGATAGGCACATGGATACACCGATAGTTAGTTAGATAGGCATATGATGGATAGGCACATGGATACACCGATAGTTAGTTAGATAGGCATATGATGGATAGGCACATGGATATACCGATAGTTAGTTAGATAGGTATATTATGATGGATAGGCACACGGATACACCGATATGTAGTTAGATAGGCATATGATGGATAGGCACATGGATACACCGATAGTTAGTTAGATAGGCATATGATGGATAGGCACATGGATACACCGATAGTTAGTTAAATAGGCATATGATGGATAGGCACATGGATACACAGATAGTTTGTTAGATAGGCATATGATGGATAGGCACTTGGATACACCGATAGTTAGTTAGATAGGCATATGATGGATAGGCACTTGGATACACCGATAGTTAGTTAGATAGGCATATGATGGATAGGCACTTGGATACACCGATAGTTAGTTAGATAGGCATATGATGGATAGGCACTTTGATACACCGTTAGATGGGTGATGGTCACAGAGGCGTAGCAATCCATAGGTCAGCCACAAAAATGATTACATTAAAAAAAATTGTCCCATAGACGATTGCAGAGAAAAGCCGACTTACTGACTGATTGATTGGGTACCAGTATGATGGGCTGACTGGCGGGTTGGCTGATTGATGGAATGGTTGGTTTTTTTAACTGATTAATTAACTGACTATTTAACTGCCGGATTAACTGATCGATTGACTGACTGATTAACTGACTGATTGATTTAACTGATTAACTGATCGATTGACTGATTAACTGACGGATCAACCGAATGATTAACGGATTAATTTATATCAACTGCACGATACATCCTCATGCGTGACGTAAATGAAAATAATTCCACACCCACAGGTCAGTGACCCCGTATTGTACCACAACATCTGCGCATGCGTCAAGGTGAGGAAAGACAGCGAACTAGACGAGGAGGGGCTACGTAAACACTGTGACGCCATTTTTCTGACCAACCTGGGTTTTTCCAACACACCACATCCGAAATTTTTCATCGTAAGTATTAATGGCTGAGATGGAGTATTGGTACTTTTAAAAAAAAAACCAAGTAAATGAACTAGATTACTGTCACAATCTCGCCTTTTAGGGATGTTGCGATGGCCGTTGTCTGTGGGTAATCTAGTTCTGAACTGAATACGTGAGGTCAATAATTTATATTTGCGTACAGCCGCGTGACGAGTAAATACAGAACGACTAAGTCGGGTGGATATATGATAATAAACACTTGACTTTATTCAAAGTAGATACATATAAGCATATAGTTCTAAAAAGAACTCTTAGCTGGGCCGCTAAGTTACAATATGCAAACCATAATTATACAAATAACTCTAAAAAAAAGAAGTTTCCAATCGGAAGTCTAAACAGACTCGTATAACGTGGACCCCGCAAAAGGGGGGGGGGGGAATGCGCCCAGTCCCCGCAAGGGGATGTACTGCTCCTCGATTACTAAAACTCATCTCAATTTACACAGTGGAAGCATACTCTGAAAACATACATCAACGTCGTGTCACCCAGGTGTGCTGGACAACGGTACCATATGATAAGGCGCGCGCGCTCTGTTATCATCCGGCCTGGTCCGAGGAATTAATCTCATAGGGAAGGAAGATGGATGTCCGGCGGAGACGTGTCCACCGTCACGGGCTATTGGTTTGACTAACAAGACTGGGCGTGTCAGTCCAACTGTAATTAGATTGAGAGTGGTGGGGATATGAGGAGGGGTGGGGGTTGATATAACACGGGAAGAAAAGGGGGTGGGGGTTGAACGGGAAGATGTCTTAATACAGTTTGTAACAATTACTGCTAGAGTACATTTTTGGAATACTTGTACTCGTATCTGCAGCTTTTGTGCTTTGAACTCATAGTGCTGACTATGCAATTTACAAACTCTGTGTACCTGTATTTGCACCTTGAGTACTTCTACCAGTACTCGCACCTTGAGTACTTCTACCAGTACTTGTACCTTGAGTACTTCTACCAGTATTTGTACCTTGAGTACTTCTACCAGTACTTTTACTTGAGTACTTAGACCAGTTCTTGCACCTGAGTATTTCTACCAGTACTTGCACATTGAGCACTCCAACTAGTAATTGCGCATTGAGTACTTCTACGAGTACTTGTGTATTGGGTACGTGTATTCACACTTGTACTTGCATAGTCAGTACTCGAAACATCTCTGATTTATGGGGGGCATCATTTGCATTGGCTTAAATCAAGGGGTGGACAATCTGCGTCCATAGTTACTGTTACGATCGCAGCCCCCCTCCTATATCACAGCTACCCCCACCTCCACACTATGTTCCCCTCATCTCCACCCCCTCTATATCTGTGGTCAGCGGAGGGTGATCAAAGCTACCAAGCGCCTGGGGAGCTGATCGAGAGCTGGACAAAGGTGTAAATTAGAAACCAAAACTGTGCGAACATCAAAATCGTATCATATCTTTTAAATCTAGTAAAACTTGTTAGAAAATTGATTATGTAAATGGGGGAGTAACATTTCTTTTATTTAAATATTTTAACAAATGCATTGGTGACGTTCAGTTTAAAGTGAGTTTATTAACTTGCATTGGTCAGCAATACATTTGAATTGTGTAATGTTTATGTCTAACATGCAAAATAAAATGTAAACTGTAAGTAATTAATTTTCAGTCGTAACATTTTATAGGATTATGCCCCCCCCCTTTTACTTTCAGTAGCACTAGTCATGGTCTACTCATTTTTAACTGGCTTGGAGGCACCGATACACTAAGGGGCAGTGGCGTACCTAGGGGGGGGGCGATGGGTGCGGTCCGCACCGGGCGGCACTTTTTATTACTTTTTTAGGGGGGGGGACGGCAAAAATGTATAGATTAAATTGAAATACCTAAATGAGAGGGCGGCAAAATCGTCTTCCGCCCTGGGCGGCCGATACCCACGCTACGCCGCTGCTAAGGGGACATAAATCGAATAGAAGGCTTGAAACAGAACCTTCCCAGCTGGTAGTCAAGTGCCTAACAACGTAACCGTAGCTATCATCATAAATCGCGTCCATTTCTATGGCTGTACTTTTGATTTTTAGAAGTCTATACCCACAGATAACGAAAGATGGCTTCCCGCTGACGTCAACGGGAAAACCCAATAAACAGCGCCTGCGGGAAATGGCTGAAGAGAGGTTTGGTTGCAACAAGGACTCAGTCTAACGCCAAAAAAAAATATTTATGACAGAAAAAGCTGCTAGTCAACTTGATATTTTAAAATATATTAATGTACTGAAAAGTCGTGTTATAATCATGATATTTATTATTGATTTATAACCGGAATAAACAATTTCACTGACGCTAAAGCTTTTTTTTTTTGATGGATAGGAAAATTTTGGTAACCACCCATGGTCCACAGTCCAACGGCCATCTTTCAGTTTTTATTCATAATTTTTTTACTGGTAAGCTTAGTGTCAGTGTCTTAGTGTGTGTGTGTGTGTTTAATGTCAATTTAAGTATTACAAAAGGGCGCCAAATGGTATATTTTACATATAATATCGTATGGTTCTCGAATGGGAAGAGGGGGGGGAGGAGGGCGCTATAAAGGTATTGTGCCCCGGGCGCGAGTTAAGCTCACTACGTCACTGCTTAGTGTACACATTAATTTATGTTAATCGATTCAAGAAAAAAAAATTCTCACTGTACAGACAACTGACCAATTCAATGTGTGACAGAGTAGTTCTTATCTCACTGTACAGACAACTGACCAATTCAATGTGTGACAGAGTAGTTCTTATCTCACTGTACAGACAACTGACCAATTCAATGTGTGACAGAGTAGTTCTTATCTCACTGTACAGACAACTGACCAATTCAATGTGTGACAGAGTAGTTCTTATCTCACTGTACAGACAACTGACCAATTCAATGTGTGACAGAGTAGTTCTTATCTCACTGTACAGACAACTGACCAATTCAATGTGTGACAGAGTAGTTCTTATCTCACTGTACAGACAAC
Organism: Bulinus truncatus; assembly: GCA_021962125.1. Classification (NCBI taxonomy): domain Eukaryota; kingdom Metazoa; phylum Mollusca; class Gastropoda; family Planorbidae; genus Bulinus; species Bulinus truncatus. Next base: position 3,543,488 of record JAGDYQ010000036.1, on the reverse strand, counting down.
TGACCAATTCAATGTGTGACAGAGTAGTTCTTAGCTCACTGTACAGACAACTGACCAATTCAATGTGTGACAGAGTAGTTCTTAGCTCACTGTACAGACAACTGACCAATTCAATGTGTGACAGAGTAGTTCTTATCTCACTGTACAGACAACTGACCAATTCAATGTGTGACAGAGTAGTTCTTAGCTCACTGTACAGACAACTGACCAATTCAATGTGTGACAGAGTAGTTCTTAGCTCACTGTACAGACAACTGACCAATTCAATGTGTGACAGAGTAGTTCTTATCTCACTGTACAGACAACTGACCAATTCAATGTGTGACAGAGTAGTTCTTATCTCACTGTACAGACAACTGACCAATTCAATGTGTGACAGAGTAGTTCTTAGCTCACTGTACGGACAACTGACCAATTCAATGTGTGACAGAGTAGTTCTTATCTCACTGTACAGACAGCTGGCCAATTCAATGTGTGACAGAGTAGTTCTTATCTCACTGTACAGACAACTGACCAATTCAATGTGTGACAGAGTAGTTCTTAGCTCACTGTACAGACAACTGACCAATTCAATGTGTGACAGAGTAGTTCTTATCTCACTGTACAGACAACTGACCAATTCAATGTGTGACAGAGTAGTTCTTATCTCACTGTACAGACAGCTGGCCAATTCAATGTGTGACAGAATAGTTCTTATCTCACTGTACAGACTACTGACCAATTTAATGTGTGACAGAATAGTTCTTATCTCACTGTACAGACAGCTGGCCAATTCAATGTGTGACAGAGTAGTTCTTATCTCACTGTACAGACAGCTGGCCAATTCAATGTGTGACAGAATATTTCTTATCTCACTGTTCAGACAGCTGGCCAATTTAATGTGTGACAGAATAGTTCTTATCTCACTGTACAGACAACTGACCAATTTAATGTGTGACAGAGTAGTTCTTATCTCACTGTACAGACAGCTGGCCAATTCAATGTGTGACAGAATAGTTCTTATCTCACTGTACAGACAGCTGGCCAATTCAATGTGTGACAGAGTAGTTTTTGTGGGGCGACTAGTCAACCGACCGCTAAGACCGAAATATCAAATATGATCCTATCACGTCCATGCTGCAGCCCCGTAGGCAAGGGGGGGGGCGTGCTCCGCCCCCCCCCCCCACCCCCGCTAGGTGTGGAGTGCCCCCCCCCACTTAAAAAGAAGAAAAAGAGGAAAAAATAAAGAAAAAGTAACTAAAATGAGAAAGTACCCCCTTGCTGGGTATTGGTGCCCCCCTGCTTACTTTGACCTGGCTACGGGCCTGCGTCCATGACAGGTACTTTTACTTTGGGGACCCAAATATCCTTAAAAAGTCTCAGACCAGGGCTCCAGAATGACCCTGCGTGTTTGTCTTTGTGTATGCGTGTGTGTGTGTGTGTGTGTGTGTGTGTGTGTTTGTAATGTCAATTTAAGTATTACAAATTGATTTTGTGTTATGGATTTGAAATACAAAGAGTAACAAGCAACTATAATTTAAACAAAATAAAAATAATTCCCCAAATAT
>JAGDYQ010000036.1:3514441-3536941 GCA_021962125.1 Bulinus truncatus | reverse complement strand
TCAGTGAACAATCAGACAGGTATCGCCATATCAAAAAAGTCGATACATATTTAAAAAAAAATATCAATTACGCCGACAGAAATGATTTGTTCTAAAAGTCATAAAATATAATGATATCGTGTAGCTGAACTTCTTCGCTATATCATTACCTTTAAATGTCATGATAAAATGCTGTTTACCTTATCTAAATAAATTCCATGCTATTTGTCTGTGTGGTTGCTTTATTTGTATATAAAGTGTAGCTGAACTCAAAAGCCAATAACAACAAATACACGTCATATCTTACGTCACCTTTTGAACCGGAACTAAATATGATCTGTTGTTGCTCGCCTCGCGAGAGCAGTCAATCATGACGCCGTCTGCAATGGTCATCTCTAAAGGAACTTTCTCCAGCCTCAAGCCACCTGTAATACAGTCATACTAAGTTAGTTTTGTTATATATATATATATATATATATATATATATATATATATATATATATATATAACCATGTACGCAAAATGTTTCCTTTTAACTCAAATAAAATGTTGACAGTATTTTGACTCCATGGCACTGCCAGACATTCTAGATAGGCGCACAAGCTTATAATTTTAGTTATTATAATTTATTTAAATATTTATATGATATAATGAAGTGTTTATATTTACTTTTTAGTGGGTTTTTATTTATAATTAAAAGGTTATATTTTAAAAAAAAACGTTTTATTTAAAATGAACCAGCCAATGGGAAAAATATAATGAAATTACTTGTATACCATAGCATAACAATTTTCGATAATGTAGCCCACTTTATAGCAAGACCTATTTACACCTTCATCTCAATGCATCTCATACTGTATTTACATGAATATATATGCATAATACAATAGAATACATTCTGCACTTACACTCATTCATAGACATATACACATTATATCCCAGCATGCATTTCATTCAGAGATTGAATAATTGATTGGCTAATTCGTTGGTTTTTTTTTTTGGTTTTTTTTTTGGTGGATTGATAGATGCATTAATTGATTATCTGATTCGTCAATAGGTATTGATTGATTGATAAATCGAACTATTGATTGGTCATTGGTTTTATGCAACTATTAATTGATTGATTAAGTGAATTAAGAGGGATCGTTTGATATGTCAATTGGTTTAATTAATTGATGGATTACACGAATTGATTGATCGATTAATTTATTTAATTAACTAATTGTTTGATTAATTAACTGTTTTATTGATTGATCGATCAATTTATTAAATTAACTAATTGGTTAATTGATTGTTTTATCGATTGATCGATCAGTTAATTATTCGATAGCCTTCATGTCCAGCTGTCGTCTATTATTAGCTACAATTTCTAAGAACGAAATGATTAGTTATAATAATATCGATCAAAATGAACTCAAGAGTCGTTACCTGGAGAGAAGTGAGCAGGTACGTCGATGTGGGCGCCCCCATGTTCGCCTGTGAAATACGCCCCTGTTTCCACGCTACGCACAAAAGAAAGAAAGAAAGTGGCAAATGCATGCTAGTATTTTTTTCTCTCCTTTACAAAACTAAAAGCTGCAAGAATTGAAAACAATATCACAGATCCAGAACAATGGTTGTGGAGAATGTGTATGGAAGGGGGGGGGGCAGGGGGCGGGGGGTTATTGAAGAGATCTTTAGTCCATAAGGGCTACTACTATAAGACAAAGTGATTTGATGTGTTAGCCCCCGCCCCCCCCCCACCATCGCAACCCTCCCCCCCCCAGGGGCGTGCTACCTGCAAAAGTAAACCAATAAAGGATGAATGTCCGATATAGAGCCACTCTAACGGATAAACAAGGAACACCATAAACTTTAAATTGCATTTGCTATAGGGGGAGGGGGGTGGGCCCGAAAGAATCTTTGAAAAATCTACGCCTAATAAATGAAAGGGAAAACAACAACCTAAATATGTGCCCATAATAAATAGAGAGCTATCCCATGATAAATAGAGCTATCCCATGATAAATAGAGCTATCTCATGATAAATAGAGAGCTATCCCATGATAAATAGAGCTATCTCATGATAAATAGAGCTATCTCATGATAAAGAGAGAGATCTCATGATAAAGAAAGCTATCCCATGATAAAGAGAGCTATCCCATGATAAAATAGAGCTATCTCATGATAAATAGAGCTATCCCATGATAAATAGAGCTATCCCATGATAAACAGAGACATCTCATGATAAAGAGAGAGATCTCATGATAAAGAAAGCTATCCCATGATAAAGAGAGCTATCCCATGATAAAATAGAGCTATCCCATGATAAAGAGAGACATCTCATGATAAAGAGAGACATCTCATGATAAATAAAGCTATCTCATAATAAAGAGAGATATCCTCGCAGAGACATCAGTTTAGACTCAAACCCTTACCCCCCTCCCCCGGCCCCCCCACCCACCCCTTATATTACACTTCACCACTTCAGCCCCTCCCTGTCCATTCCTAATTGTAGACTGGTGGGACGTACTTACTAACTACATGCCAGGTAAGAACTCCCCCTTCAAGACTCCAGTCGAGTTGTAGAGAGGCTGTTGAACGGACATGATGGCGCTGGGCCCGTAATCGTGTGACAGGTCTATCAGTTTGGGCTGGACGAGAGCTATGAGACGACAAAGCAGCAACACACACACACGATCTCAACATGACTTCAAGTTAAATCGATCTGCAAGGAGAGAGTTGGTTTTTTGTTTTTGGCTGACAGTGTAGGAAAAATCTGGCCAGTTAATACACTGAAACAAGAGAGGTCTGTAAACAAAAGGCCAGTTAGCTTCAATGAAACAATGTGATATAATTATCGATGATAAGCTGTAATATATAAAACAAGCAACGGTGAAAATTAAACTACACGCATTAACTTACATAAAATTGAATTTCTTTATCTATCTATCTATCTATCTATCTATCTATCTATCTATCTATCTATCTATCTATCTATCTATCTATCTATATATCTATCTATCTATCTATCTATCTATCTATCTATCTATCTATCTATCTATCTGTTTGTCTGTCTGTCTATCTGTCTATCTGTCTATCCAACTATCTATCCATCTATCCATCACCTATCTATCTATCTATCTAATCTATCTATCTGTCTATATATCTATCTATCTATCTATCTATCTATATATCTATCTAACTATCTGTCTGTCTATCTATCTATCTATCTATCTATCTATCTATCTATCTATCTATCTATCTATCTATCTATCTATCTATCTATCTATCTGTCTGTCTGTCTGTCTTTCTGTCTGTCTGTCTATCTATCTATCTATCCATCCATCCATCTATCTATCTATCTATCTATCTATCTATCTATCTATCTATCTATCTATCTATCTATCTATCTATCTATCTATCCATCCATCTATCTATCTATCTATCTATCTGTCTGTCTATCTATCTATCTATCTAGCTATCTAGCTCTCTCTATCTCTACATATTTACATATATATATATATATATATATATATATATATATATATATATATATATATTTATTTATAGTAGCTTATAAAAAAAAACTTTCAATGAAACTTCATTTTAAATACGATTTATATTATTCAATCAACATTTTATAATGTGCTTAACGCCTATTTGTGTGAAATGTTTTTCAAATACAAAAATGTGAAAATAAATTATAATATAGGCGATGACAATCGAATACTTTACCAGCTCGATGAAAACGGTTTTAATTTAAGTGTTTAAAGAAAATGGCGCTTTTTATAATAGTTGTTTTTTTTTTTCCCAGTAGATACTTGGTACTGTTTTTTTTAAATGCCTGAAAGTTAAATTGTCGATCAAAGATTGTCGGCCGTGTTCGAATATAGAACGCTTTTAAAATGGCCCTTATATGTGAACATATATAGACTGATATACATATATATATATATATATACATATATATATATATATGTGTGTGTAAAAAAAAATAGGTGCCGGTACTCAATGATGGATTGCCTAAATTTTAGCTAAAACCCAGCGTCTAGTTTAGTTCTTATTGCGCACAATTTTAAAAAAATTCAATTTTAACAAATTAATAATATAATACATTAATAATAAACGTTAGAATACAAGAAAAGTAATATAATTTTTTCCCCACATTGAAAAAGATGCCGGTACGCCGTACCGGTACGTACCGTCACAAAAAAGCACTGTATATATATATATATATATATATATATATATATATATATATATATATATATTAATATACGTTTTTGTGTGTATATATATATATACATGTAAATCAGAGGTGTGCGGATCTTGAAATTTAGAGTCCGCGTCCGTCCGCGGATTTCTATCAATGATCCGCGTCCGCGTCCGCAGAATCTTACAACATTGGTCCGCAGTCAGTCCGCGCGTCCGCATTGCTGAAATTTAGCTGTTTAAATGACTTGAAATTTTTTATGGTAACGCTAAAGAAGATCCGCGTCAGTCCGCGAGTCCGTAACTCAACCATACGAAGCGGCCGCTGTCAGTCCGCGGATTCGGAAAAGTCTGCGGATCTGCGTCCGCTCATCTCTGATGTAAATACATGCGTCTGTATGTCGTATCAAACAACTATTGAGATGAATCAGTCAATAGGTCTTGTTATAAAGCGTGCTACATAATCGAAAATTAAAGTGCTCTGGTAGTATACACCAGGGGCCGGCAACCTACGGCTCGCGAGCCGCATGCGGCCCTTTCGATGTCGAATTGCGGCCTTTCACGCGCAAATAATAATAATTATATTATTTAATGTACCTAAACCTAGACAAAAATACCAATTTAGTGGCTCTTTAAAAACTGAGAAAATTGTAAATTATAACCTTTGGCTCTTCCGTCTCAAAAGGTTGCCGACCCCTGGTATACACCGTTGATAACATAGAAAGACATAATATACTAGATATGCGAATAGATAGATATATAGAATGATAGATAGATAGATAGATAAATAGATAGATAGATAGATGATGGATGGATGAGTTAGATTAGATTAGATTAGATAGATAGATAGATAGATAGATAGATAGATAGATAGATAGATAGATAGATAGATAGATAGATAGATAGATAGATAGATAGATAGATAGATAGATAGATAGATAGATAGATAGATAGATAGATAGATAGATTAGATAGATAGATAGATAGATACACTGATCGAAAGATTGACACAAACAAATTCAGTTTAAACAGTAGTTTGAACTAAAAGACTCAAAAAAAAAGACTCGTTTCTACAAACAGGTCGTTGGACACAACTAAATAAAAAAAAAAACTGCCGAGTCATTCAGCCATGCCTACCGCAGTCATTTCGTGCAGCCCTTTCGTCAACACCATAAACACAGAGTCATCCAAGCGTGTCCGTTGGAACTAAACACACACACACACACACGCACACACACGAACAGCCACGGTAGTCTTAATGTCAAGTTCCCCTATTAGACGACCTAAAAAGGGGCTTGAAGAGATCACTGAGGGAAAGGGGGTGGGGGGGAGAGGGACGGCATGTTCAGTCCATGTCAAGTCACTTGTCTCACGGAACTGACATACCAAGACGATGGCAGTGGTTCAGCTCTGTAGACTGGAGAGGGGGGAGGGGAGGGAGGGTGATCGACTCGTCCAGTGAATGCTAAAACGTACTGTTTCGACACTTTTTACCCTGTACTTTTTTTTTTCTTATTATTATTTTGTATTGCTGATGCAGAGATAGTTAGATAGATAGATTAGATAGATCGATATATTAGATTAGATAGATAGATTAGATAGATAGATAGATAGATTAGATAGATCGATATATTAGATTAGATAGATAGATTAGATAGATTAGATAGATTAGATAGATAGATAGATAGATTAGATAGATAGATAGATAGATTAGATAGATTAGATTAGATTAGATTAGATAGATTAGATTAGATTAGATTAGATTAGATTAGATAGATTAGATAGATTAGATTAGATTGATTAGATTAGATTAGATTGGATTGGATTAGATAGATAGATAGATAGATAGATAGATAGATAGATAGATAGATAGATAGATAGATAGATAGATAGATAGATAGATAGATAGATAGATAGATAGATAGATAGATAGATTAGATATATCGATATATTAGATTAGATAGATAGATTAGATAGATTAGATAGATAGATAGATAGATAGATAGATAGATAGATAGATAGATAGATAGATTAGATAGATAGATAGATAGATTAGATAGATTAGATTAGATTAGATTAGATAGATTAGATTAGATTAGATTAGATTAGATTAGATAGATTAGATAGATTAGATTAGATTAGATTAGATTAGATTGGATTGGATTAGATAGATAGATAGATAGATAGATAGATAGATAGATAGATAGATAGATAGATAGATAGATAGATAGATTAGATTAGATTAGATAGATAGATAGATAGATAGATAGATAGATAGATAGATAGATAGATAGATAGATAGATAGATAGATAGATAGATAGATAGATAGATAGATAGATAGATAGATAGATAGATAGATAGAATAGAGAGGGGTGGAGTAGGGCAGGAAGTGCTCCTGCGCGCACGCACACATCTGGCCGAACGTGCGCATGCACATTACAACCGAACTCACACACATGTTTCGCTGAAGCAGGTCTGCCTGCCGTTGTATTGCGCACACAAACTGAATTGTTAACATTATCCAAAGAAATTCACATTAACTACGTTCAGGGCTGATCTTAGGCCGATTTGACCGGTTGCTCCGGCCTGGCAGGGGCCCAGAAATTTACATTAAGCATTAATAGTAATAGAAGTTATTGTAAAAAAAAATAGAAGAGGGGGCCTCGCAAGCATCCGTTAAATTGGGCCCGCAATTCATAAGACCGGCCCCGACTACGGCCACGCTAGGTTATGACGAAATCACACCCTACCAGTGGCAACACCTCTGTAGTCCGACTATGTCAAACGCCAAAGTTCGATGTAAGTTTGACTATTTTTAGAAAGAGAAATGGATAGCAATTACGAATCAGTTCAAATATATATCATTCATGTTTTAGTTTGAAACGTTTAATTGCCTTTCTTATTAGGTGAACCTAAGCGAGAAAGATCACCCGATATTTTTAGCATTATAAATTTTTTTTTCCTCCAAATTATTAACACTAAGTAGAGATCACTATGGAGAATTTTGTCTGTAGAGGTGGCCAGCCCCGTAGCGTGAAAATTCTACAGCAGGGGGGAGGGAAGGCAATAACCGGAGGGGGGGGGGCAGGAAATAAATTTTACTAAGTAGAGCAAACAAGCAGAGGGGGCCAGACAAAACGCAGGAGGGCCCGGCCCACCTGCCCCCCCTCACAGACTATGGGCCTGGAGGTGGCCGTGCGATCCCCAAACGATCACACAGGTTAACGGGTTTGATGATGATAGATTAAATTTATTTATGGAATACAAATAATACACACTCCCTTTAGAAGGGGCAGCTACTCTAATTGATGTAGTTTTTTTTTCAATTTAATGAAAAAAGTCAAGAAGCCGACCAACTCTGCTTTCGAAATACATTTCATCATGGATAGGAAAGAAAAACGATTTGGTGAATTACTTTTATAATACGTTTTTAATTGCTTTCAGTTTCGACCATTGTGTTATATTTTTTAAACAATCAGACTTCCTCTGACTTTTCAATTTCGAGAATTTTTTGTATATCAATCTTACGACGAAATTTAGAATCAGTCAATCAGCTTATAATTTTTTATTTATTGGGCCGCATAAAGTATCGAAAATATTGTGCCATAAACACTGTTGCGAATTCAGAGTTTTAAATATTAATCTATTGTTTAAATTAATTTGTATGTCACTACCAGTTTTGTTGCAAAGAAAATAATGTATCCAGTAAAGTTGAGTAAAGGTCGCCATGCTGAAAACATTAAGAATTTTTAATTTAAATCTTAAAATTACATTTTAAATTAAACTTTTCTACTAATATATTTAGTCTTTTGATTTAAACTGAGCTTTAAATTAGTTTAAATGAGCTATCCTATATTAATATACTTAATATAGGTTGCATTGCTCATTGCTTGCTGCTCAAACTGCTTTGTAAACATTGAGTGCGGGGGGTGTCTTGGCCTTGGGCCATGGGGTACTTCACCTATATTATTACATTTAATTTTTATAGAATTACTCTTAACAAAAATGTACAGTTTAAAGTATTCAAGTTAATTTAATTTAATTATTTCAGTAAACCATTCAAGTTTTTAATAAAATATTGTACATTTTTAACCAAATTGTTTTTAATTTTATGAATATTCATTAGCTGAAAAAATCACTTGCTCTACATGGTAACACATAAATTATAAATTGCTTTAAAATTTTTATCTGTGCTTATTTATATATGCATATAATCAGATAAAGTGTTGGCACTGTTGATTTCATATAAAATCCTTCTGTCCTATCATCTAAATCTGTCATTATTCAATTGCAAATAAAAACAAAATTTCAGCTAGTATTTTTTACATTTGAGTCTCTACGATATAGCTTGTTGAATACTTTTTTTGCCAATTGTTTGTCATATTTTGCTGAAGTATCACCTGTATAAATCTTATTGACTATTTGTAATTGTTCTAATGAAAAATGCAATTTTTTTTATTATTTTTAAGAATCAGAAGAACAGCAGAAAATGAGATTTCAGATAGAGCTGGAATTTGTCCAATGCTTAGCCAATCCTAATTATTTAAATTGTAAGTTAATTTCTTTATTTCATTTCTTTATTTAGTCAGTTCATTTCTTTATTTAGTCATTTCATTTCTTTATATTGTAAGTTCATTTCTTTATATTGTAAGTTCATTTCTTTATTTAGTCAGTTCATTTCTTTATTTAGTCAGTTCATTTCTTGTGGAATTAGACATACCAATTTCTAAATCTATTTATTTTGTTACAAATAATGAGTTATTTAGCTCAAAGTAATTTAAGAATTATTCGTTGTTTTTTATATTCTAGTTCTTGCACAACGTGGATATTTCAAAGATCAGAACTTTATAAACTACCTCAAATACCTGTTGTATTGGAAGGATCCTAAATATGCCAAATTTCTTAAGTAAGTATTGTGTAAATATTTGGAGGATGTGTAAAAAAACATCATCATCATGTAACTTCTACCTAAACCAGGTATCTTAGACTTGCTTCATCTGTTAATGAGACTAGAGATTGTGATGATTTGGGTGTACTCTAAAAAATGTTTCCTGATTCCCTTGCCTGAGAGGGCAAAGTGTAGCCCAGGGGTAGGAGGCATTAGCCCCTCCATAGTTGTTTCACTAGCTTATCATTGTAAAAAATTGACCTTTTCTTATGTTTAAAAAAGTTTGTCTTATGTGTGTATCTTTGCTTGAAAGTATTATTTTTGTAAAGGGTTAAACTTAAAAAAAAAAATCACAACTTCATTACTGAAGAAAGTGAGTACTCATGCAAGTCATTCATTCTCTCATTAGGCCTTTAGCTTTTTAAACATTTTGAATTATTTATTTTTTTAACTGCAAAAAAAATATTTTTTTTTCTCATAAATCAACATAAAAAAAAAAATAGATAAATTTAGAATGTACTGTTTCTGTTACCATAAGTGGTCTAATTATGTTGCAAATTTTATTTAAACAAAGAAAGCAAGTTATCAGTCTTGTTCTGCAAAAGGACTCACTCTCCCTTACTATATATATATATATATATATATAAATTTTCTAGTTAATTTTCTGAATCATAGAAGATATACCAACGTTCTCTGGTAATTTTACCAGAGACCACCCAGATGTGTGTGGGACTGATGACTAAGTGGTGTAGATACTCGACTTTCGACCTGAAAGTCCTGTGTTCGATTTTGGATAGCAAGTCTCTTATGCACATTTAATGATTTTTGTTTGTTTCTTCTAAAAAAAGTCCCTTATAATCACACAGGTCTCATTCTTTCAATAGTGAGGCGTAAGCATCTTCTGTATGTTCATTTCAACTTTAGCTGGGATACAGATGTCAGAATGGCACTATGATTATATAATTTCGCCACATTTTTGGGTATGGGTTTCTTTTGGGGGGGGGGGGTGTCAAGTGATAACATATTCGATAATGCTAAACTGAGGAAAATTAATCAGTGGGCTTAATGTCAATGAAAAAATGTTTCCTGACTAAAGCTGTAAAATTATTTAAAACGCATCAAAACTGTTTGAAAAACAAAGTTATATGGACAACATTTAATTAGTTCTCAATAAATGCTGCTTTCTCAGTCATGTTATTTATTGTCTTGAACAATGCTTTCTTTTTTTTCTGTGACTCTAAAGATACCCCCAGTGCTTACACATGCTAGAGCTGCTGCAGTATGAGCATTTCCGAAAAGAATTGGTCAACTCCCAGTGCGCCAAATTCATTGATGATCAGCAACTCTTGCATTGGCAGCACTATCAGAGAAAAAGATGTGCATTGCTACAAGTAAGCCAATTCATTACTTCTTTCCCCTTAAATATATAGCCTCTAATCAATCCCTGCTAACAGTATTTTACTTATTAAAAGTTGGACTAAGTAATTGTCTTAGGGATTCCCAATCCTTCTTTTTTTGTGACCCATTTTTAAAACTGATGAGTTTTCCAATCTATTTGTAAGAGAATGTTAGGATTATAGAAGGAAAGAAAAAGTTAAGATTATTATAAATTTCATAAAAATGTTTGATAACTCTCAATCACTTAGTTTGCAAACCTTCCATAGGATACAGAGCTACACTTTAATAAATCGCTAATTAATTTTTTTGGATTACTTTTTCCTGCTGAATGAATTTACCATGCCCAAATAATAAATATAAGAAAAAATAATTTTTTTTTGTTACTACAGTATTATATTTATTATGAATTTATTTCAATGTAATCAAATTAATGAGACTTTTAAAAAATAAATAGGAGCAAGCTGAGAAAACACAAGCCGCTAAAGACGCTAAAGAATCCAAACAGATTTCTTCCCTGTCTGGTACGTGAGATGACGCTAATGAGTCCAAACAGATTTCTTTCTTCCCTGTCTGGTACAAGAGAGTGTAAAGTAAACCCTTTTTTTTTTCTTGATTTATGTTTGAATTTTTGACCGAAGTTAAAAAAAAAAAAATAGACCGTTAAGGTAAGAATGTTACTTCAGTTTTTTTGATTTTGAGATAGTTTACTACATCACATTTGATGGCCTCAATTTACTGTGAATTTTCTTCAATAACTGAAAAAATAGGTCAAATTTCTATTTTACAATGTTCATGTATTTGAAATAAATTCTTGTATGTTTTCTTCTTTTCTAAAAGTGATAGACTTTTTTTCTCTCCCATGATTTTAAATATTAATTGACAAGAATAGCTCTCATGATTATTGTATTTTTTGTGCACTGTGTTCTTATACATGTACCAAAATAAAAACACAGTTTTTTTTTAAACTGTTGCAAGTGTTATCTGCCCATTGATTGAACTTGATTGAATCTGTACCACATAAAAATCTTAAAATGCATGGTTCACTGATTGTCTTTATGATCTGGTAGCCTTTTAAGTGAGACACAGTGTTTGTTCAATTTTTTTTTTTATTCTTTCATCACCAAGTTCATTATAGTTTCATTTTTGTATTATGTCACTAAGTTCATTATAGTTTCATTGTATTTTGTCACCATTTTCATTTATATTATGATGGTCATTGTTTTTTGATTTTTTTTTTTGCTCTAAAGCATATTTCGATGTTTGTACTTTGCTCGACCATTAAGTGTATGCAAATACTAAATGATTTACCGTATTCGGGCAAAGGGCGCTAATTTTTTAAGTGTTTATATCTTTTCAACTTTAGTCTTGACTTTAAAAATTTTGATGGACTTTTTTTTTTTTTTAAACCCATGTTGGAAGTTTTTTTTTCTTCTTTCAAAAAAATTATAAAAAAATTTTTTCTTTTTGAGCCATTATTTAAAATCACAATTTTATGATGCCAACATCATTTGAATGGCGTCTGTCATGGATTAAAAGGAGAAAGCAACGATATGTAAATAAACTTTGAAGCATATGGCAATATAAATATTCTTGTTTATTCAAATTATTATAGGTGTTTTTTTTTAATATTTTTATATAGTACAACAATATAGAATATGTATTATTTTAGTAAAATTTATACTATACAGTAACAGTTATACTAAACATATTTGGTTATTAGTTCATTAGTTCAGTTTATTTTTCGGAACAAAAAAAATTCTTAAGGTGAATGATCTGCTCCGTATAATGTCCATCAGCAATGACGATGGTGATGTCTGCGGTGATGATGATCGTGATGAAAGGGATGGGGTGGCGGAGGTGGAGGAGGCCATGAGTCAATCCTAGCACTTATCGTGTCCAGTGAATGTTCTGTAAAAGTAAAGCCAAATAAATGAATTAGTATTAAATCAAAGGGAAAGTTTTTTTTAACTTTTCATCAGAATAATTTTCGTCTTATCCAAAGCTGTAAATAAAAAAATAATTCTCTGAAACTTAAAAAAAATATGCAAAAAGCCATTTAAAGTCATTCTGTTTTATTTGATGATTGCATGAATCATACGAAGTTTCTTCTTAGTAGGTATTCATTATTTTAATGAAGAGGATATTAAATATAGTTATAACCTTGGAGAATTCTGTGAATGATTAATTTAAATGTGTTAAGCAACAGTTTTAATAAGAGCAAATAATAATACGGAACTAAGCATAAAGTTATTTTCTACACAAAAAATAAATAATGGCTGCCTCCACCTGATTGTCCTTACAAACATGCATTTATTATTTTGAAAACTTTTTTCACATTGTTTCATTTTTCAAATCACAGAATTAAGTTTAAATTATAGATATACCTAAATTTTCATGCCATTACATTTGAAGTAGGAATCTACATAGCCAAATATAAAACAAGATCTTACTTAAGTCTGTCAGAGTCCTTGTCACTGATTCCAAGTCAAGTGATACTTGGTCAAGCTGAAATACAAAAATCGGTCATATTTCAAAAATGGCGCAAAAAATTTTTTAATCACTGCATTATTTTAGTGCTTAATTGCTTCATAAAGTTTTAGTTATCATAAAATAATTTATATTTTTAAGTTATGAAATTTAAAAGAAATTCCAAAGAAAATAAGAATTTCATTTTTTTTTTCAAGCTAAAAACAGTTTAATTTGAAAATAGTACCTTTTGTTGATTAGGACAATCAGCTTTTTGCCCTATTTTTTGATTTACTACAACTTGAAATTTTTCCACTGAACTTACTTTCTTCAATAACATCTGACAAAGCATCCCATACTAATGAAGAAATGCATAATTTATGATAAAATACCACAGATGAAGTAAGATTCCCTTTGTCATGACATGCATAAGCATATATATATATATAATTATACATTCTACACTATAGATTACATTTGTCATTCCTTAAAAGTAATGCAAAATGTGAACTTATAAATTCACGCCTGTGTTTTTTTTTTTAAATTAATGTTTAAATTTATGAACAAATATTCTGTCAGATGAACTATTTAAATCAGGATTTGAAATTCTTGCAGACTTTTTTCATATCATCTTTATTCTACGCTTACCTTAAGCTCCATTTCTTTATAATTTTTTTTGTCTTCCAACATAGATTTATTTTCGTCTTTTATCGAAGATATTATTTCCTGAAGATTTTCCATTTCATTTTTGAAACGAGCAAAAAGACTTTGGTAATTCTCGTCTAAGCTTCTGATGTCAACCGACAAATTATGCAAAATTGTATTCAAATTTTCTTTCCAATCATCACTAATTTTATTCTGGTTGTAAAAGCTTTCTTTCAAACTGTTCAATTCAGATTCATAAATATTCTTGTTATTGAGGCGAGTTTCATCCCTTGTTTCTTTTCGTTCAATCTCTGCGACAGATTCAGCCAACATGTCCAGAGAAATTTTATTCTCGACACTTTGTTGTTCGACGTGTTTTAATTTGCTAAATAATTTCTCGGTTCTGTTCTTTATAAAGTTTTGATGGCTGGAAAATGTTCTCGTTGACCTTTGAACCCACCTGTCAAGTTTCTTTTGCTTGTCTTTCGCAAACTTTGATGTGGCCCTGAGTGAGCAGATGACATTTTCTACGTTTTCAATCCTTGACCGTACGTTTCTCATGTCATGGTCATCTGGAAATGGCCAAAATGATTATATGTTTCATATCTATAGTACAATTTTTACTAAAGCGGTCAGTTGTTGCACGTAGGAAAAGTCATAAGTTGATAAAACAGGTATTGCAATAAAAATATGGGTAAAACTTAATGTATTCTGATGTTTATAACATATTTAGGAAGTGAGCGCAGCAGTGCCTGATGTTTGTAACATATTTAGGAAGTGAGCGCAGCAGTGCCTGATGTTTGTAACATATTTAGGAAGTGAGCGCAGCAGTGCCTGATGTTTGTAACATATTTAGGAAGTGAGCGCAGCAGTGTCTGATGTTTGTAACATATTTAGGAAGTGAGCGCAGCAGTGCCTGATGTTTGTAACATATTTAGGAAGTGAGCGCAGCAGTGTCTGATGTTTGTAACATATTTAGGAAGTGAGCGCAGCAGTGTCTGATGTTTGTAACATATTTAGGAAGTGAGCGCAGCAGTGTCATTAACAAAATGCTGAATAATAAAAGCTATTGCTGCTAATAGCTAATGCTGATAAAAGCTAATGCTGACAATAGCTAATACTGCTAATGCTGTCACTAGCTAATGCTGCTAATATCTAATACTGCTAATGCTTATAACAGCTAATGCTGCCAGTAGCTAATACTGCTAAAAGCTAATATCTAATACTGCTAATGCTTATAACAGCTAATGCTGCCAGTAGCTAATACTGCTAAAAGCTAATGCTGCTAATAGCTAATACTGCTAATAGCTAGTATTGCTAATAATAATGTAAGGTATTAGTTATTCTAATTTTTTTTAAAATTTCGGCCATATCTATTCATTGTAACACAAATCAATCATACTTCGTTTTTAATTTAGTAGCTTAGCTACAACAGATCAACTTATGCTAATTACTTGATTTATAAGGCCTTGAAACAAGGGGAGAACTCTCTCTGGTCTTGACAACTGAGTAATCAATATGATCGCTGAGATCTGCCAGGAAACGTACAAAAATATACAAAACAATAATAATAGTTATATTAATTACTAATCAATAAATTGAAAAAGAACAGCAGATAAAAATACACCATCAAATGAAGAGCAAACAAATTTGTTACATTTCTGTAAACGTATTCAAAGATTAATGCACAAACTTAATCCAATTTTGTAAAGAAATAATGTGAATGGAAATTAAAATCGTATGAAATTATCTGGACCGGTATGTGGACGTGGGTGGTGATGAGGTTTTACATCGCTCGACTGCTCACCGAAGAAATCCCAGGTTCGAAACTAGGTGAAAACCTGGGGGGGGGGGGTCCTGGTGTAAAGCCCCCCCACCCCCTCAAGTCCATTCAGCTTTAATTGGGGGAGGGGGGTAAATGCGGCTGGTCGTTGTGCTAACCACACTATCCCTTTCATATGCCGTGGTTACTGAAACAGGTGAATTCTTACACGTCATCTGCCCCGATGGGCCCCCCTTTTAGGGCTAAGAGATGTCAACTTTGTGGAACTGTGTGGCTCATCACCCTTTAAACTCCCGGAGAATTATTTTGCACCTAACCCCCCTCCCTCCCTCCCACACCCCCACCCCATAAAAAATGTATGGGACTCTGAAACAGATGAATTCTACACTTCATCTGTCCCGATGATAAGTTGAGTCATTATGTGCGCTTAAGGGAACTTTTACACTTGGACCTAAGACATCGAAATTACCTGGGAACAGCTCTGAGTGTCAGACACGACCGGACCACTAGACTGCACCAAAAACAACGGATCTTTAAAACAAAAAGTTATGGAAAAGTTTTTTTCGAAAATTGATATAAGCTTTAATACATATGGGCATGGGCGTATTCATTTGAAAAAATGTCATATAAGAGGGGGGCGGACATTTGCTCACCCCCCCTTACATGTAAAAAAAATGTCATAAAGTTGTTATTTGCCCCCCCCCCCCTGGAAAATTTTTGCCCCCCCCCCTGGAAAAATTCCTAGCGACGCCCATGCATATGGATATGAGTGTTGAGAGTCGACTGACTTTTTACTTCTCGACATCTTTCTGTTATGAGTATTACAGCATTCTGGGCCATGCTGGACATGTCTGGAAATGTTCTGAATGGCTTCTGGTCTCCCAGCCAAGTGTCTAACTCACTGATGACCTTTGAACAGACAGAATGAAACAGAGTTTTGTTATTTAGTTTCGTACTTTAACTCTCTCTCTCTCTCTCTCTCTCTGTGTGTATCTCTCTCTCTCTCTCACCTTATTAGTATATAGGTCAATAGCATTCGTCCAGTTGAGTTTCGCCTCTTTTAAAAAAGACATTTGTTGTACTAGATACTGCGACTCCATCTGTTTGTCTTGTTCAGACATGTTTTGAAATGTCGCTGCAAAAAGTTAAATAGAATAATTACGTAAAAAGTGTCATCAAAGAGATCAAGGTCAGATGTTATTGGTTTTTTTTTAAATAGCTTGAAGTTTTAACAACGTGCTTGCAGGGCAACCCCCCTAGTTATCTCGAACCCTGGATGATTTCCACTTGCTGACCGCACAGAGACACACACTGCCACACCAGACAAACAGACAGACAGACAGACACACACACACACACACAGCCACACTTATAAACACGAACAGATACACACACATAGACACAGACATACACACACACACAGGCACAGAAATGCACAGAAATACACACTTCACACTCACACACACACACACACAGACAAACACACACAGAGATATACACACGCAGAAACAGAAACATACAGTAATATACACATACATACAGACAGAGATAGAGAGAGAGGGGGAGAGAGAGAGACAAACATACAGACACATACAGACACAGTCACACACAGAGACACGCAGACACGGAAACATTCAGATAGACACACAAAGACACGCACACACAGACACACACACAGACACACAGGCCTATTATCAAGTCTTATGACAGAGAATACTAAAAGACACAATTTGTGTTTGGGTACACGCCTTTCTATAACTATCTAAGTCTTCCGTGGTGCCTCCACGGCCATTGCACCCTTGACTTTGGCAGGAGAGAGACCCCCCTTAGCAGTTTATAGTATTCAAGACAAAAATCATCTGACTATTACACTATTAAGAGATTAGGAGAACTTTACTGGAATATAAAGACTTACTTTGCTGTGCTTTGTATTATGTCAAGTTGACATTGTCAACAATACTAATCAATTCACACACTCATACGATTAAAATGAGCCGATAGCTTTGATATTGGACTTTGGTCTACATTCTCAGGTTGTGTTAAAACTTTATAACATTTTTTGTAACACTTATGGAACAAAGCCAACTTTTAATTTGACAACAAAATAAATAAATAAATAACGAAAATAAAGAGAATCATAGTCCTACTAACCACGACAGTGTTTTAAATTAGTCTGGTTGTGAAATGTAAACATATCCCTCACCGCCGATACATAAACTCTCGCTAGCTCCAGTGAATTTTAGAATATCCAGGTAAGTGATAAGCTGTGTCATAGTTTGAAGGACGGATATGGATGAAATATGACACACACACACATACACACACACACATACACAAACGTATTCTGCACATACCAGTAACATTTCTGTCCTTAGCATTGCAATGTAAAACGAGAGTTTATCAGGTTGTTGTTACATTTGATCGAAGAAATCTCGACTAAACATAATGCAATGGGACATTCACAAGATAATTATGAAATATTGATGTACAATTTTATTCTTTGTGACACAAAAGTAAACGGAGGGGGGGTGTATGTGAGTTTTTGGAACTTGTCATTTAGACTTTGGCCTCCTTTTTGAAGTTTATGACTCTATCTATCTATCTATCTATCTATCTATCTATCTATCTATCTATCTATCTATCTATCTATCTATCTATCTATCTATCTATCTATCTATCTATCTATCTATCTATCTATACATCTATCTATCTATCTATACATCTATCTATCTATACATCTATCTATCTATACATCTATCTATCTTCTCTTTGCCTATATATCTATTTGTCTATCTATCTGTATGTCTGTCTGATAGCCTGTCTTTCTGTATGTCTAGCTTTCAATATATCTATATGTCTCTTAAAGTAACCTCTCTCTCTCCCCGCACGCACTCTCTCTCTCTCTCTCTCTCTCTCTCTCTCTATCTCTCTCTCTCTCTGAAAAACAAGATTTGAACTCCAGTCGTTCCACTTGAACTTAGGGCCACAATTTCCCGTCTTTATTTTTGTTGTTGTTGTAGACCCGAGCGCCCCAATTCCTGTGCCTGGGCGAGGCTTGAATAGTTACAAATGTTTTAACCGACGTGTTACGCCCCTGCGACCAACGTACTCATGCCAAGTTCAATATCGTGATAAAAATGTTTTGAAGAGTCCTCAACCTATCGGAGTACCATGTGACCACTGAGTGTAAATATAGTACACTATACATCAGTGGTTCCCCCCCCCCCAACATCCGGGCCGTAGGGGGGGGAGACCGTTACCGGTCCGTGGGGGTCCATTGGTTTCTGGGCCGCCAACGAAACATCAAATTATTTTTTTATTTACCGCGGTGTATTTCTCTCGAGGTAGTGCAGCTTTCCATGGACGATAATCGGCATGTGAGTGGCAGTGGCATCGTAAATCAAAACATATCTAAAAATGTAAATAATCAACGCCTCCCCCTTCCATCCACCCCCCGAGAAAAAGGTTGGGGGACCACTGATCTGCCTGACTGTTGTTACATGAAAATCATGTCACCCAAAAAAAAATATCTATTTATTTACGAAACTAAATGTTTTTCTTCCATTCTCGTATACGCACCTGACCTACATGTGTTCATTATCTATCAGCTTACGTCTTTCAAGCACATCTTCACTTACTATAATTGATGTTATGTATAATTTTTTTTTTTAATTTTGGAATGAATTATCAAAAGCCTAAAGTTAATTCTGTTATACTGACGTTGTAACAAAAGGGATTTCAGACCGAGTGCAACATTTTAAAAAAACAAACAAAATAAAAACAACTTATTTTGTTGTAACAGTTTTTTTTTTAAAAACTGTGTATTCATGCTTCAATTTTAAAGGAACAATTAGATCAAATTATCATCATACATAGTGGATGTAGTTTTCTAGCCAGACAATCGGACTTCTGTTGTGACGGGGGCCATAAGGCTGTAGGTAGTGTATTTTTGTATGTGCGCGCGAGGGTGTTCGTTAAATTTAACTCAATTCTTTTCATTGCCGTAGCGAGCTTAACTCGCGCCCGGGGCACAATACCTTTTTAGCGCCCTTTTAGTGCTCCCCTTTCGAAAACCATATAATATTACATGTAAAATATACCATTTGGCGCCCCTTTGTTAGTAGCGCCCGGGGTATGATGCAGCCCCGTAGCGTGAAAATTCTACAGCAGGGCCAGGCATTCTACAGCAGGGGGGCAGGCAATATCAGGGGGCTCAGGCAGTACATTTTTCTAGGTAGAACAAATAAGCAGGGGGCAGACAAAATCGCAGGGGGGCCTGGCCCCCCTTGCCCCCCACCGCACGCTCGGGCCTGGTATGATGCCCCATCTTGCCCCCTCCCCCTCGCTAAGCATCTGATTCTTTTATCGACTAGTTTAAAACAGTTCCTACACACACAGACACACAGACACACACACGCACACATACAGACACACACACACACACACACAGACACACACACATAGACACATACATACAGAGACACACACATACAAAAGCATGTTTTACAGTTTTCTTTTTTCGAACCCGGTTTATTATGTATGCACTCAAATTAAAACCAACAAATAAATTAATTTCTAAAACAAAACATTATCTCAAAAAAAAAAAACAACTAAAGCAATATTTTCTGTTTTCATTAGAATGGCATGTTACCATATCGATATAATTTCATAAACTTTATTAACACAACAATACACAGCATTTCACATTGGCTACTGCAGTTAGGTGAATCATGTAAGCCTATGTTCTTTCTTGCAGTATATCTCTGAGAGATAACATACGCCTGCCGGAAGTGCTGTATTTGGCAAAAGGCGCTTAGGAAAATGGCGCAATAGACTTTCAAAGATTTCCTCGACGATGACTCTCACAATGAAACTGGCTGAGGCAAATGAAAAGGTAAAAAATAAAAAAAAGAAAACATCATTTTATTATGCCAACTTGTAATTATTTAAAATATACTCGTCTTTAGTAAAGCAAGTAAAGATCCCTTTAACCCTAACACGTCGGGGCAGATGAAGTGTCGAATGGTAATCTTTTTCTTTAATCCTAACACTAACCCTGCAACCACTGGATTTAAAGGGGTCGTGTGCTTAGCACTACACCCTGCCACCTTTACTTCCCCAACTTAAAGTCAGGTACCCAAGGGGGAGGCGGAAGACTTGTGGGATTTTAAGCAACCTTCACTAGGACCTGGAAAATCTACTTTGGTTCTCACCGAAGATCGAACCTAGGACTCTCAGTTTGGCAGTCGAGCATCTACACCACTCGGCCATCCGTCTCACGATCCTCTGCAATGCTGCGTCAAAAATAATAATATTTTTTGATGTATTATTTATTAATCGTAATCTTTTCTATTTGTCAAATACTAAGAGTCATTCTTATTCATTCAAATGAAACTGTTTACCTAACATTACAGTCCCTCTTGTTTCAATTGGTTGATTTCCTAAAACATGGAGCAGACTGAAAACAATGCGCCGAAAGCGAAACAATTCTACACATTTCCACAAGGACCTATCACAGAAGGTGAGAGAAACAATCAACAAAACCAAAAAAAAAAATGAAAAAAAAATACTTCCGATTTAGTTTCTTACGACAAACCCTAAAAAATCATTTTCTTCATTTTCTCTTTTTAAAAACAGATTGAGAGACTTGAAAAAAACAACGTGATAATTTTATCTGAAGCCGTTGAACGATTATGTGAGTTGAGGTTAAAATTTCCAATGTTATTTAAACAGAGCAGTACACAAAACAGAGCAGTACACAAATAAACAGAGCCGTACACAAACAGAGCAGTATACAAACAGAGCTGTACACAAACAGAGCAGTACACAAACAGAGCAGTACACAAAAATCACACAAACAGAACAGTACACAAATGGAGCACACAAACAGAGCAGTATACAAACAGAGTCACACAACACAGAGCAGTATACAAACAGAGCCGTACACAAACAGAGCTGTACAAACAGAGCAGTATACAAACAGAGCACACAAACAGAGCAGTACACACACACACAAACAGAGCCGTACACAAACAGAGCAGTGGAGCACAAACAGAGCCGTACACAAATAGAGCAGTACACAAACAGAGCAGTATACAAAAACAGAGCCGTACACAAAAACAGAGCCGTACACAAACAGAGCAGTATACAAACAGTACACAAACAGAGCAGTATACAAACAGAGCCGTACACAAACAGAGCAGTATACAACAGACACACACAGAACAGTACACAAACAGAGCCGTACACAAACAGAGCATACAAACAGAGCCAGCACACAAATAGAGCAGTACACAAACAGAGCAGTATACAAACAGAGCCGTACACAAACAGAGCAGTACACAAACAGAGCAGTATACAAACAGAGCAGTACACAAACAGAGCAGTATACAAACAGAGCCGTACACAAACAGAGCAGTATACAAACAGAGCAGACACAAACAGAGCCGCACACAAACAGAGCAGTAATAAACAGAGCAGTACACAAACAGAACAGTACACAAACAGAGCCGTACACAAACAGAGCAGTACACAAACAGAGCCGTAGTTTGCTTTTGTGGCGCTCCTGTGCGTGTTTAATGTTTCTCGCGCCCCCCCCCCTTCTCAAAAGTACAAAAACATTTGACAGCACTATTGAGGTGCCCCTTCTAAAGCACAGATCACGAAGCACCCTACCAACGCCACTGTAAACAAAAACGACAAAGTTTATTTAACATCCAGCCCAATCTTGTCCCCTCCCCCTACAAACCCCCCAAAAAAAATTCAATCAAGAAAAATTCTTAAGCAAGGTGATGGATGATCGAACTAGCGTCTTTGAGGGGTGACAATAGGGCCAATAGCCCCAGGCACCTCGCCTAAAGGGATCCCTCGATTGCAGTAACATAACGAAAACACTCGTTCCAGGCCCCGCACTCGTTCCAGGCCCCACAAAGTCCACTTGTCTTAAGCCTCAAGCGTACTTCTTAAGGTTACTAAAAGTGACACCCATAAAGGCACTTCGAGTCTATTTTACCTGGATCTCCTCATCTATCAATCTGGAACTCCTCACCTATTAATCTGGAGCTCCATTACCTCACTAATCTGAGCTCCTCACCTATTATTCTGGAACTCCTCACCTATTAATCTGGAGCTCCACACCTATCAATC
>JAGDYQ010000036.1:3485961-3513941 GCA_021962125.1 Bulinus truncatus | reverse complement strand
AAATGTTTACAAAGCAGTTTGGGCAGCAAGCAATGAGCAATGCAACCTATATTAAGTATATTAATATAGGATAGCTCATTTAAACTAATTTAAAGCTCAGTTTAAATCAATAGACTAAATATATTAGTAGAAAAGTTTAATTTAAAATCTAATTTTAAGATTTAAATAAAAAATTCTTAATGTTTTCAGCATGGCGACCTTTACTCAACTTTACAGGATACATTATTTTATGATTATTTTCTTTGCAACAAAACTGGTAGTGACATACAAATTAATTTAAACAATAGATTAATATTTAAAATTCTGAATTCGCCACAGTGTTTATAGCACAATACTTTCGATATTTTATGCGGCCAAATAAATAAAAAATTATAAGCTGATTGACTGATTCTAAATTTCGTCGTAAGATTGATATTCACAAAATTTTCGAATTTGAAAAGTCAGAGGAAGTCTGATTTTTAAAAATATATAACACAAACTGAAAGCAATTAAAAACATATTATAACAGTAATTCACCAAATCGTTTTTCTTTCCTATCCATGCTGAAATGTATTTCGAAAGCAGAGTTGGTCGACTTCTTGACTTTCTTCATTAAATTGAAAAAAAAAATTACATCAATTAGAGTAGCTGCCCCTTCTAAAGGGAGTGTGTATTATTTGTATTTCATAAATAAATTTAATCTATCAACATCAAACCCATTAACCTGTGTGATCGTTTGGTGATCGCACGGCCACCTCGATGCCCGTAGCGTGCGGGAGAGGGCAAGGGGGCCAGGCCCCCCTGCTTTTTGTCTGCCCCCCCCCCGCTTGTTTGCTCTACTTAGTAAAATTTATTTCCTGCCCACCCTTGCTATTGCCTGGCCCCTGCTGTAGAATACCTGCCCCCCTGCTGTCGAATACCTGCCCCTGCTGTAAAATTTTCACGCTACGGGGCTTGCCACCTCTACAGACAAAATTCTCCATAGTGATCTCTACTTAGTGTTAATAATTTGGAGGAAAAAAAAACATTATAATGCTAAAAATATCGGGTGATCTTTCTCGCTTAGGTTCACCTAATAAGAAAGGCTATTAGACGTTTCAAACTAAACATGAATGATATATATTTAACTGATTCGTAATTGCTATCCATTTCTCTTTCTAAAATAGTCAAACTTACATCGAACTCTGGCGTTTGACATAGTCGGACTGCAATGGTGTTGCCACTGGTAGGGTGTGAGTGTGGAATGCGGATTTCGTCGTAACTTGGCGTGGCCGTAGTCGGGGCCAGCCTTATGAATTGCGGGGCCCAATATAACGGATGCTTGCGAGGCCCTTCTTCTATTTTTTTTACAATAACATCTATTACTATTAATGCTTAATGTAAATTTCTGGGCCCCTGCCAGGCCGGAGCAATCGGTCCAATCGGCCTAAAATCAGCCCTGGCCGTAGTTAATGTGAATTTTTTTGGATAATGTTAACAAATCAGTTTGTGTGCGCAATATAACGGCAGGCAGACCTGCTTCAGCGAAACATGTGTGAGTTCAGTTGTAATGTGCATGCGCACGCTCGGCCAGATGTGTGCGTGCGCGCAGGAGCACTTCCTGCCCTACTCCAATCCCTCTATTCTATCTATCTATCTATCTATCTATCTATCTATCTATCTATCTATCTATCTATCTATCTATCTATCTATCTATCTATCTATCTATCTATCTATCTATCTATCTATCTATCTATCTATCTATCTATCTATCATCTATCTATCTATCTATCTATCTATCTATCTATCTATCTATCTATCTATCTATCTATCTATCTATCTAATCTATCTAATCTATGTATCTATCTCTGCATCAGCAATACAAAATAATAATAAGAAAAAAAAGTACAGGGTAAAAAGTGTCGAAATAGTACTCCATAGTGTTCCAGTCAATGGACGGAGTCGATCTACCCCCTCCCCCCCCCCCTCCCAGTCTAGAGCTGGACCACTGCCATCGTCATAGTGTCATTCCGTGGACAGTGACTAGACATGGACTTAACATTCCGCCCTCTCCCCCCACCCCTCTCCCGCGGGCTATCCAAGCCCCCTTTTCGTCGTCTAAGGAGGGAACATGACATTAAGACTACCGTGGTTGTTCGTGTGTGTGTGTTTAGTTCCAACGGACACGGTTGGATGACTCTGTGTTTTTGGTGTTGACGAAAGGGCGGCACGAAATGACTGCAGTAGGCATGGCTGAATGACTCGGCAGTTTTTTTTTATTAAGTTGCGTCCAACGACCTGTTTGTAGAAACGAGTCTTTTTTTTTTTTTTGAGTCTTTTAGATCAAATAACTGTTTAAACTGAATTTGTTTGTGTCAATCTTTCGATCAGTGTATCTATCTATCTATCTATCTGTCTATCTATCTATCTATCTATCTATCTATCTATCTATCTATCTATCTATCTATCTATCTATCTATCTATCTATCTATCTATCTATCTATCTATCTATCTATCTATCTATCTATCTATCTATCTATCTATCTATCTATCTATCTATCTATCTATCTATCTATCTATCTATCTATCTATCTATCTATCTATCTATCTATCTATCTATCTATCTATCTATCTATCTATCTATCTATCTATCTATCTATCTATCTATCTATCTATCTGTCTGTCTGTCTATCTATCGATCTATCATTCTATCTATCTATCTATTCGCATATCTAGTATATTATGTCTTTCTATGTTGTCAACGGTGTATACCAGGGGTCGGCAACCTTTTGAGACGGAAGAGCCAAAAGTTATAATTTACAATTTTCCTCAGTTTTTAAAGAGCCACTGCATTGGTATTTTGTCTAGGTTTAGGTGTATTAAATAATATAATTATTATTATTTGCGCGTGAAAGGCCGCAATTCGACATCGAAAGAGCCGCATGCGGATCGCGAGCCGTAGGTTGCCGGCCCCTGGTGTATACCATAGCACATTAATTTTCGATTATGTAGCACGCTTTATAACAAGACCTATTAACAGCTTCATCTCAATAGTTGTTTGATACGACATACAGACGCATGTGTTTACATGGATATATACATACATACATACACACACACACAAACGCATATATATATATATACATATATATATATATATATATATATATATATATATATATATATATACAGTGCTTTTTGTGACGGTACGTACCGGTACGGCGTACCGGCATCTTTTTCAATGTGGGGAAAAAATTATATTACTTTTCTTGTATTCTAACGTTTATTATTAATGTATTATATTACTAATTTGTTAACATTGAATTATTTTAAAATTGTGCACAATAAGAACTAAACTAGACGCTGGGTTTTAGCCAAAATTTAGGCAATGCATCACTAAGTACCGGCACCTATTTTTTTTTTTACAAAAAAAGCACCGTATATATATCTATATGTACATATATATATATATATATATATATATATATATATATATACGTATATCAGTCTATATATGTTCTATATTCGAACACGGCCGACAAACTTTGGTCGACAATTTAACTTTCAGGCATTCAAAAACAGTACCAAGAATCTACTGGAAAAAAAAACTATTATAAAAAGCGCCATTTTCTTAAAACACTTAAATTAAAACCGTTTTCATCGTACTGGTAAAGTATTAGATTGTCATCGCCTATATTATAATTCATTTTCATTTTTTTGTATCTGAAAAATATTTCATACAAATAGGCGTTAAGCATTATAAAATGCGGATTGAATAATGTAAATCGTATTTAAAATGAAGTTTCAATGAAAGTTTTTTGTATAAGCTGCTATAAATAAATAAATAAATATATATATATGAAGAGAGAGAGAGCTAGCTAGCTAGATAGATAGATAGATAGA
Organism: Bulinus truncatus; assembly: GCA_021962125.1. Lineage (NCBI taxonomy): Eukaryota > Metazoa > Mollusca > Gastropoda > Planorbidae > Bulinus > Bulinus truncatus. Next base: position 3,510,080 of record JAGDYQ010000036.1, on the reverse strand, counting down.
CAGACAGATAGATAGATAGATAGATAGACAGACAGACAGACAGACAGACAGACAGACAGACAGACAGACAGACAGACGGACGGACGGACGGACGGACGGACGGATAGATAGATAGATAGATATATAGATAGATAGATAGATAGATAGATAGATAGATAGATAGATAGATAGATAGATAGATAGATAGATAGATAGATAGATAGATAGATAGATAGATAGATAGATAGATAGATAGATAGATAGATAGATAGATAGATAGATAGATAGATAAAGAAATTCAATTTTATGTAAGTTAATGTGTGTAGTTTAATTTTCACCGTTGCTTGTTTTATTTATTACAGCTTATCATCGATAATTATATCACATTGTTTCATTGAAGCTGACTGGCCTTTTGTTTACATACCTCTCTTGTTTCAGTGTATAAACTGGCCAGATTTTTCTACACTGTCAGCCAAAAAAAAACAACTCTCTCCTTGCAGATCGATTTAACTTGAAGTCATGTTGAGATCGTGTGTGTTGCTGCTGTGTCGTCTCGTAGCTATCGTCCAGCCCAAACTGATAGACCTGTCACACGATCACGGGCCCAGCGCCATCATGTCCGTTCAACAGCCTCACTACAACTGGACCGGAGTCTTTAAGGGGGATTTCTTACCTGGCATTTATAAGTCCACCAGTCTACAATTAGGAAAGGACAGGGAGGGGCTGAAGTGGCGAAGTGTAATATAAGGGGTGGGGGGGGCGGGAGGGGGGTAAGGGTTTGAGTCTAAACTGATGTCTCTGCAAGGCTATCTCTCTTTATCATGATATGTCTCTATTTATCATGATATATCTCTATTTATCATGATATATCTCTATTTATCATGAGATATCTCTCTTTATCATGTGATGTCTCTCTTTATCGTGAGATGTCTCTCTTTATCATGAGATGTGTCTCTTTATCATGAGATGTCTCTCTTTATCATGAGATGTCTCTCTTTATCGTTATATGTCTCTCTTTATCATGAGATGTCTCCCGTTATCGTTTTATGTCTCTATTTATCATGAGATGTTTCTCTTTATCATGAGATGTCTCCCTTTAACATGAGATGTCTCCCTTTTCATGAAATGTCTCCCTTTATCATGAGATGTCTCCCTTTATCATGAGATGTCTCCCTTTACTATGAGATGTCTCTCTTTATCGTTATATGTCTCTATTTATCATGAGATATCTCTCTTTATCATGAGATGTCTCCCTTTATCATGAGATGTCTCCCTTTATCATGAGATGTCTCTCTTTATTATGAACACAAAGTCATATTTAGGCTGATGTTGTTGTTGTTTTCCCTTTGATTTATTAGGCGTAGATTTTTCAAAGATTTTTTTTGGGCTTAGGGCGAAAAATTCTTTTGGGCCCCCCCCCCCCTACAGCAAGTGAAATTTAAACTTTATGGTGTTCCTTGGGTTTCCGTTAGAGTGGCTCTATATCGGACATTCATCCTTTGTTTGGGAGACTTTTGTATGTAGCACGGCCATGGGGGGGGGGGGGGGGCGATTGGGGGGGGGGGCCCAACACATCAAATCCCTTTGTCTTACAGTAGTAGCCCTTATGGACTAAAGATCTCTTCACCCCCCTGTCCGCTCCCCACATTCTACACAACCCTTGTTCTGAATCTGTGATATTATTTTAAATCCTGCAGCTTAATTTTGTAAAGGGGAGAAAAACATTGCTACACATTTGCCATTTTCTTTCTTTCTCTCTTTCTTTTTACGTAGCGTGGAAACAGGGGCGTATTTTACTGGTGAACATGGGGGCACCCACATCGACGTACCTGCTCACTTCTCTCCAGGTAACTACTCTTGAGTTCATTTTGATTGATATTATAACTAACCATTTTGTTCTTAGAAATTGTAGTTAATAATAGACAACAACTGGACATGAAAGCTATCGAATAATTAACTGATCGATCAATCAATAAAAAAGTCAATTAATCAATTAGTTAATTAAATAAATTTATCGATCAATAAATAAAACACTTAATTAATCAAACAATCAGTTAATTAAATAAATTAATCGATCAATCAATTAATGTAATCCATCAATTAATTAAACCAATTGACATATCAAACGATCCCTTCATTCACTTAATCAATCAATTAATAATTCCATAAAACCAATGACCAATCAGTAGTTCGATTAATCAATCAATCAATACCTATTGACGAATCAGATAATCAATTAATGCATCTATCAATCCACCAAAAAAAAAACGAATTAGCCAATCAATTATTCAATCTCTGAATGAAATGCATGCTGGGATATAATGTGTATATGTCTATGAATGCGTGTAAGTGCAGAATGTACTCTATCGTATTATACATATATATTCATGTAAATACATGCATCTGTATGAGATGCATTGAGATGAAGGTGTAAATAGGTCTTGCTATAAAGTGGGCTACATTATCGAAAATTGTTATGCTATGATAATTCCATTATATTTTTTCCATTGGCTTGTTCATTTTAAATAAAACTTTTTTTTTTAAATATAAGCTTTTAATTACAAATAAAAATCCGCTAAAAAGTAAAAATAAACAATTCATTATATCATATTAATATTTAAATAAATTATAATAACTAAAATTATAAGCGTGTGCGCCTATCTAGAATGTCTACATTTTATTTGATTGAGTAAAAAAGAAACATTTCGCGTACATGGTTTAAATATATATATATATATATATATATATATATAACAAAACTAACTTAGCATGACTGTATTACAGGTGGCTTGAGGCTGGAGAAAGTTCCTTTAGAGGTGACCATTGCTAACGGCGTCATGATTGACTGCTCTCGCGAAGCGAGCAACAACAGATCATATTTAGTTCCGGTTCAAAAGGTGACTTAAGATATGACGTGTATTTGTTGTTATTGGCTTTTGAGTTCAGCTACACTTTATCTACAAATAAAGCAACCACACAGACAAATAGCTTGGAATTTATTTAGATAAGGTAAACAGCATTTGATCATGACATTTTAAGGTCATGTAATTATCATGTGCTAGTCACGTATCTAGCCGGTTCTAATGATATAGTGAAGAAGTTCAGCTACCCGATATCATTACATTTTATGACTTTTAGAACAAATCATTTCTGTCGGCGTGATCGATATTTTTTTTAATCTGTATCGACTTTTTTGATATGACGATACCTGTCTGATTGTTCACTGACAAGCGATCAATCACTAAATTTGATTCTTAGTCCATTTATATGTTTAAAAATGCAATTTTCAACGTGAGCATGCTTGGCGCATACATTTGGACTATATTTGGTACATAAGAGTGAGCTATGTATGTAAAATACGTATGAGCTATCTTTGGCACATGCATATGGGCTATCTTTGGCATATACATTTGGGCTATCTTTGGCATATACATTTGGGCTATCTTTGGCACATACATTTGGGCTATCTTTTGCACATACATTTGGGCTATCTTAGGCATATACATTTGGGCTATCTTTGGCACATACATTTGGGCTATCTTTGGCACATACATTTGGGCTATCTTTGGCACATACATTTGGGCTATCTTTGGCATATACATTTGGGCTATCTTTGGCATATACATTTGGGCTATCTTTGGCACATACATTTGGGCTATCTTTGGCACATACATTTGGGCTATCTTTGGCATATACATTTGGGCTATCTTTGGCATATACATTTGGGCTATCTTTGGCATATACATTTGGGATATCTTTGGCATATACATTTGGGGTATCTTTGGCATATACATTTTGGCTATCTTTGGCATATACATTTGGGCTATATAAAAAAAGTTAGGCATAAAAATTAACATGTGACTATACCAAACATTCTATTATTAATTACTTTGAACTCCAAAGATCCTAGATTGGGAAAGTGTTCACGGACGTATCCCTGACCAGGCAGCGGTCATTTTCAACTTTGGCTGGTCCCAGTATTACAGGTGCTTCAGGAGTTACATGGGCACCCCGAACGACAGAATAGAGTGAGTAGTATCGACAGAGTAGAAAGAGTAGATTTGACAGAATAGAGCGAGTAGCTTTGACAGAATAGAGCGAGTAGCTTTGACAGAGTAGAAAAAGTACATTTGAAAGAATAGAGCGAGTAGCTTTGACAGAATAGAGCGAGTAGCTTTGACAGAATAGAGCGAGTAGCTTTGACAGAATAGAGCGAGTAGCTTTGACAGAATAGAGCGAGTAGCTTTGACAGAATAGAGTGAGTCGCTTTTGCTTTAAACTGATCCGCTCTATGTTTAACTTGCATTTCATATGGGCTCAGAAAAAACTATTTATGATTAAGAAACAACAAAAAAAAAACGCGAATATTATTTCTCATGACGAATGTAACAACTTACGTAAGGCAAGTATTAACTCAAGCATTTAGTCCATGTTCAGAGTTAAAAGAACGGCACCGCGCCGATAGAGTTCCCTTGCTAATGCTATTCACGAGCTTTTCAGCATTTTTTTTATTTGCGCATCTAAACAAACAGCAGAATTTACAGTCACTCTAAAAGATACAATTTTTTCCATCGATTTATTAGGATTTATTTGGGTGCCGATCTGTAGGTCTGGCATGGGACATGTATAAATTTGTTACATTGGCTAAACATGAGGTAGCATTTGGCCAGAGGTACAGATAAATAAATCGGTAGATAGAGAAATATATAAATAGATGGATGGATAGCCATTTATAGATAGATAGATATGGATATAGATAGGAATAGATAAATAAATATAGTTAAATAGATAGATTAGCTATATATATATATATATATATATATAGATAGATAGATAGATAGATAGATAGATGATAGACAGATAGATGATAAATAGATAGATAGATTAGTTATATATATAGATATATATATATAGATAGATAGATGATAGATAGATAGATAGATAGATAGATTAGTTAATATATAGATAGATATATAGATAGATAGATAGACTATAGATAGATTGATAGATAGATAGATGGATAGATGGATAGATTGGATAGATAGATAAATAGATAGATTAGTCAAATAGATAGATAGATAGATAGATAGATAGATAGATAGATAGATAGATAGATAGATAGATAGATAGATAGATAGATAGATAGATAGATAGATAGATAGATAGATAGATAGATAGATAGATAGATAGATAGATAGATAGATAGATAGATAGATAGACAAGGTACGGGTGGTCGCGCGCGTCTGTCAACTTTTAGGGTTCCTGGTTTGAGCTCCATTGAGAACCAAAGGAATTTTCAGATCATAGTGAAAGTTCACTCCATGTCTCCTGTGGTGCCTCCATGCCCATTGCACTTTTCGGATATTGTGGGGGAGATGAAAGAGGTCACTACAAGTAACACTCCCATGGTAGTTTTACAGGATCTGAGAGATGAACATCTCACTCTTAGAGGGACTACACTGGTAAATAGATACACAGGCGATAGAGAGAGAGAGTGTGTGTGAGAGAGAGAGAGAGAGAGAGAGAGAAAGAGAGAGCGAGAGAGACAGAGAGAGACAGAGAGACACAGAGAGAGAGACAGAGAGAGAGAGAGACAGAGAGAGAGAGACAGAGAGAGACCATCAGATTTCGTTGACTTTTAATTTTTTTTTCCCATCTATTAGAGAGTTTGCATTTCCTGCTATCAGCATGGAGGCGGGCCTCTTTCTGTTCGACCGAAGGAACATCAAGATCATCGGCACGGACACGGCGAGCCCCGACCCGTTCGACGCCACCGGGCTCCACATCCACATGAAGTACCTGCCCAACAACCGCATCATCGTGGAAGACCTCAAAAACCCGGGTCTCCTCCCCGCCAAAGGGTTCCGCTTCCACGCGTCTCCCGTCAAGTACGTCGGGGCCACCGGCGCCCAAGTAAGGGCGTACGCCATGACCTACGAGACCGAAGGTGACGCCGCTGGCTACAGCGGAGCACCCGCTGCTCTTACCGGATTACCCAAGATGGTCGTCGTTTTGGCTACATTCAGTGTGTTTGTTTTATGAATGCTGGTTCTAGCGCCAAAGATAATTAAAATTAGGCAGAGCACAACAAATCTGCCCTATAAAAGTAATAATTCTTCTCTGTACATTCAATATGTCATTAAACGTCTTCCTGTTAAATTACTTATATGCTTTCAATTGTACTTGTCTAAAATTAAGTATATATATTTGCTTGTTTATTGTTTTTTTTTTCGAGTTGACATTTTAAATTCAATTAACCTTTAACCTTTCAACAACGATTTTTGAATAATTAACGTTTTGTGTGTGCAAGTCCAATTAAAACTATTATATGTAAGGAGATATTTGGGGAATTATTTTCATTTTGTTTAAATTATAGTTGCTTGTTACTCTATGTATTTCAAATCCATAACAAAATCAATTTGTAATACTTAAATTAACATTACAAACATACACACACGCATACACAAAGACAAACACGCAGGGTCATTCTGGAGCCCTGGTCTGAGACTTTTAAAGGATTTTTGGGTCCCCAAAGTAAAAGTACCTGTCATGGACGTGATAGAATCATATTTCGGTCTGGGCGGTCGATTGACTAGTCGCCCCACAAAAACTACTCTGTCACACATTGAATTGGCCAGTTGTCTGTACGTGAGATAAGAACTACCCTGTCACACATTGAATTGGCCAATTGTCTGTACAGTGAGATAAGAACTACTCTGTCACACATTGCATTGGCCAATTGTCTGTACAGTGAGATAAGAACTACTCTGTCACACATTGCATTGGCCAATTGTCTGTACAGTGAGATAAGAACTACTCTGTCACACATTGCATTGGCCAATTGTCTGTACAGTGAGATAAGAACTACTCTGTCACACATTGCATTGGCCAATTGTCTGTACAGTGAGATAAGAACTACTCTGTCACACATTGCATTGGCCAATTGTGTGTACAGTGAGATAAGAACTACTCTGTCACACATTGAATCGGCCAGTTGTCTGTACAGTAGGAGATATTTTTTCTTGAATCGATTAACATAAATTAATGTGTACACTAAGCAGTGACGTAGCGAGCTTAACTCACGCCCGGGGCACAAAACCCTTTTAACGCCCTCCTCCCCCCGCCGCCCCCGAGAACCATATAATATTACATGTAAGATATACCATTTGGCGCCCCTTTGTGGGTAGCGCCCGGGGCATGATGCCCCCCCATGCCCACCCCTCGCTACGACACTGACACTAAGCTTACCAGTAAAAAATTAAGAATGAAAACTGAAAGATGGCCGTTGGGCTGTGGGCCATGGGTGGTTACCAGATTTTTCCTATCCATCAAAAAAAGGCTTTAGCGTCAGTGGAATTGTTTATTCTGGTTATAAATCAATAATAAATATCATGATTATAACACGACTTTTCTTTTTCAGTACATTAATATATTTTAAAATATCAAGTTCACTAGCAGCTTCTTCTGTTATAAATATTCTGTGATTTTTTTTTTTGGCGTTAGACTGAGTCCTTGTTGCAACCAAACCTCTCTTCAGCCATTTCCCGCAGGCGCTGTTTATTGGGTTTTCCCGTTGACGTCAGCGGGAAGCCATCTTTCGTTATCTGTGGGTATAGACTTCTAAATATCAAAACTACAGCTATAGAAATGGACGCGATTTATGATGATAGCTACGGTTACGTTGTTAGGCACTTGACTACCAGCTGGGAAGGTTCTATTTCAAGCCTTCAATTCGATTTGTGTCCCCTTAGCAGCGGCTTAGCGTGGGTATCGGCCGCCCAGGGCGGAAGACGATTTTGTCACCCTCTCATTTAGGTATTTCAATTTAATCTATATATTTTTGCCGCCCCCCCTAAAAAGTAACAAAAAGTGCCGCCCGGTGCGGACCGCACCCACCGCCCCCCCCCCTAGGTACGCCAATGCCCCTTAGTGTATCGGTGCCTCCAAGCCAGTTAAAAATGAGTAGACCATGACTAGTGCTACTGAAAGTAAAAGGGGGGGGGGACATAATCCTATAAAATTTCACGACTGAAAATTAATTACTTACAGTTTACATTTTATTTTGCATGTTAAACATAAACATTACACAATTCAAATGTATCGCTGACCAATGCAAGATAATAAACTCACTTTAAACTGAACGTCACCAATGCATTTGTTAAAATATTTAAATAAAAGAAATGTTACTCCCCCATTTACATAATCAGTTTTCTAACAAGTTTTACTAGATTTAAAAGATATGATACGATTTTGATGTTCGCACAGTTTTGGTTTCTAATTTACACCTTTGTCCAGCTCTCGATCAGCTCCCCCAGGCGCCTGGTAGCTTTGATCACCCTCCGCTGACCACAGATCTAGAGGGGGGTGGGGATGAGGGGAACATAGTATGGAGGTGGGGGCGGGGCTGCGATCGTAACAGTATCTATGGACGCAGATTGTCCGCCCCTTGATTTAAGCCAATGCAAATGATGACCCCCCCCCCCATAAATCAGAGATGTTTCGAGTACTGACTATGCAAGTACAAGTGTGAATACACGTACCCAATACACAAGTACTCGTAGAAGTACTCAATGCGCAATTACTAGTTAAAGTGCTCAATGTGCAAGTACTGGTAGAAGTACTCAAGGTGCAAGAACTGGTCTAAGTCCTCAAGTAAAAGTACTGGTAGAAGTACTCAAGGTACAAGTACTGGTAAAAGTACTCAATGTGCAAGTACTGGTAGAAGTACTCAAGGTGCGAGTACTGGTAGAAGTACTCAAGGTGAAAATACAAGTACACAGAGTTTGTAAATTGCATAGTCAGCACTATTAGTTCAAAGCACGAAAGCTGCAGATACGAGTACAAGTATTCCAAAAATGTACTCTAGCAGTAATCTAGTTCATGTACTTGGTTTTTTTTTTAAAAGTACCAATACTCCATCTCAGCCATTAATACTCACGATGAAAAATTTCGGATGTGGTGTGTTGGAAAAACCCAGGTTGGTCAGAAAAATGGCGTCACAGTGTTTACGTAGCCCCTCCTCGTCTAGTTCGCTGTCTTTCCTCACCTTGACGCATGCGCAGATGTTATGGTACAATACGGGGTCACTGACCTGTGGGTGTGGAATTATTTTCATTTACGTCACGCATGAGGATGTATCGTGCAGTTGATATAAATTAATCCGTTAATCATTCGGTTGATCCGTCAGTTAATCAGTCAGTCAATCGATCAGTTAATCAGTTAAATCAATCAGTCAGTTAATCAGTCAGTCAATCGATCATTTAATCAATTAAATCAATTAGTCAGTTAATCAGTCAGTCAATTGATCAGTTAATCAGTTAAATCAATCAGTCAGTTAATCAGTCAGTCAATCGATCAGTTAATCAATTAAATCAATCGATCAGTTAATCCGGCAGTTAAATAGTCAGTTAATTAATCAGTTAAAAAAAACCAGCCATTCCATTAATCAGCCAACCCGCCAGTCAGCCCATCATACTGGTAACCAATCAATCAGTCAGTAAGTCGGCTATTCTCTGCAATCGTCTATGGGAAAATTTTTTTTAATGTAATCATCTTTGTGGCTGACCTATGGATTGCTACGCCTCTGCGACCATCACCCATCTACGGTGTATCAAAGTGCCTATCCATCATATGCCTATCTAACTAACTATCGGTGTATCCAAGTAGCTATCCATCATATGCCTATCTAACTAACTATCGGTGTATCCATGTGCCTATCCATCATATGCCTATCTAACTACATATCGGTGTATTATCTATTTTGCATACTTATTATCTATGTCCCTGTCTCGCTCTATCTATCTATCTATCTATCTATCTATCTATCTATCTATCTATCTATCTATCTATCTATCTATCTATCTATCTATCTATCTATCTATCTATCTATCTATCTATCTATCTGTCTACCAATATAGAACTATGTTCAACAATTTGTTTTTCTAACCGGTTTGAGCCTAATTATTCATTAACCTATCTGTCTGTACACCTTATAACATATCTATTCAAAGCATCTGTTTAGTCTAGTTCTAAAAATAAACCCTCTGCTTAGTATAGGTCTAGAAATAAAGTCTATGTTTAGTCTAGTTCTAAAGATAAACCCTCTGTTTAGTCTAGCTCCAAAAATAAACCCTCTGTTTAGTCTAGTTCTAGCAGCTAACACTGTACCGGTACGACTATAGCTTCCAAAATGTCCGCGTGCTTGGTTAACATCTTCTCCATCCACCCCGGGTAGAACAGATCCCCTCCATAGACGATGATGTCCTTGGCCCGGCCGTACACGAAGATGTTGCCCTCCTCATCTGCATGCCCGTAGTCGCTCATCATGAACCAATCGTCCGGGGTGAAGGCTTGGACGGTCTGGGGGTCGGGGTCCACCAGTCGATTGAAGTATCCCTTCAACACGCCCGGTGCTGCGAAGGAGCATTCAATAGAAAATAGATTAGTCTGTCTGTCGTGGCAATAGAGAATAGATGAGTCTGTCTGCCATGTCAGTAGAGAATAGATTAGTCTGTCTGTCATGTCAGTAGAGAATAGATTAGACTGTCGGTCATGCCAATAGAGAATAGATTAGTCTGTCATGTCAGTAGAGAATATATTAGTCTGTCTGTCATGTCAATAGAGAATAGATTAGTCTGTCTGTCGTGGCAATAGTTTAAAATCTTTTCAGATTGTGATGGGAAGATATATACATTAGGGGAGATTATACATTTGTAAGGGTCATTTGTAGATCGTTGAGTAAAACTTATGCTTCAAGGGGTGTAGTTCGAGCTGTAAACAGAGTTGTGTGCGCTTGCAACTTTCCAATTCAGTGACGGCAAACTATATACATAGCACTCAACTTGGCACGCCAAAAAAAAAAATTTTCCTGTCAAGCCAAAATTATTTAAATAATCGACCGAAATAGAATATATTATAAATAATACAATTAAAAATAAGATACTGTCACGCGCAAAACAGCACACACATAAATACATTCAATTTAATCTTCTTTGGGTTTTTTCTTAGTGTTGCTGTTGTTGTTGTTGTTGTTGTTGTGTACTTCGATAGAATCTTTTTTCTTTAATCACGCGAACGGGTCTTTTGAGGTCAAGGTCACTGGAGCCACTCAAAGAGAAAAATGAAGCTTAGTTGACCAACGCCTCATGGATAATTTAAATTAGTTACAGAGACGCCCGTGGGTGGGAGAAAAGCTGGACGTTGTCCCGCGAAGAACACTATTTTTTGTCTTTTTAAATTATGTACAAACATCTTAAGGAGCTCTGATCCAATCAGATTCAGTGTTCTTTGTTCGCAGGCTATTGAAATTGTTACAAGTCGCGTGACTCGTTCATTCGATAAACCCAGTTAACTCGATAAATATGCCATGTTTCTGTGTGCCGATGACATAGTACACACACACACTAACACACATACACACAAATACATACACACACTAACACACATACACACAAATACACACACGCAAACACACATACAAACACACATACAAACACACAAATACACACAAATATAAACAGACACACTCACCCTCTCTCTCTCTCACACACACTAACGGATGGACACACACACACACACATACACACATGCACAGTCTTTCTCACACACACACAAACACACACACACACACACACTGATGTCCGCTACCTCAGCGTGAGCTAAAGATTTCTCACCCCTGACCTCCAGGGTCCCAGTCTGGTTCACCTGGCATGGCTGGCCATCCTCGGACACGATGCGTATCTCAACGCCTTCGATCGCCCGGCCGCTGTTGTGTGACCTCAGGACATCACCTGTTGAGAGAGACTCCGGTTGTCTAGTATTGCCATTAATAGCTTCCCTTTCCTGCCTCCACCCCCACCCCCGTTTTCCAAGTCAACACACTCCCAGACTAATATTTACATTTCGTTTACTGCTAAAATTGAGAAAGGGATAAAGCCTAGCAGATTTAGAGCTATAGAAAAGGTGAGATGGTTGGCGAGGAAAAACTGAGAGAGAAAGAGAGAGAGAGAGAGAGAGAGAGAGAGAGAGAGAGAGAGAGAGAGAGAGAGGAGTGATGATAATAATGAAATGTTGATAGATAATGAAAGAAAGGATTATAGATAATGAAATGATGATAGATAATGAAAGAAATGATGATGGATAATGAAAGAAAGAATGATAGATAATGAAATAATGATAGATAATGAAAGAAAGGATGATAGATGGAGAGATATAAGTGTGCAAGATGTGTCCACTCTTTTTTCTTCCCAGTCTGATCACAATCACACCGACCTCTCTGAAGTCTATTGGCGGTCAGTACTCCGGCTTCTGTTGACCCGTACATAATGACCAGCGTCTCTGAAAACACCAAGAACCTCTCCATCTGACTCTGCAATGAATAAAAAACCACTACACTCAGTAGTGAAACAAACCACTACACTCACTAGTGAAACAAACCCCTACACTCAGTAGTGAAACAAACCACTACACTCAGTAGTGTAGTGAAACAAACCCTACACTCAGTAGTAAAACAAACCCCTACATTCAGTAGTGAAACGAAACCCCTACATTAAGTAGTGAAACAAACCACTACACTCAGTAGTGAAACAAACCCCTACACTCAATAGTGAAACAAAACCCCTACATTCAGTAGTGAAACGAAACCCCTACATTTAAGTAGTGAAACAAACCACTACACTCAGTAGTGAAACAAACCCCTACACTCAATAGTGAAACAAAACCCCTACACTCAATAGTGAAACAAAACCCCTACATTCAGTAGTGAAACGAAACCCGTACATTTAAGTAGTGAAACAAACCACTACACTCAGTAGTGAAACAAACCCCTACACTCAATAGTGAAACAAAACCCCTACATTAAGTAGTGAAACAAACCCCTACATTAAGTAGTGAAACAAACCACTACACTCAGTAGTGAAACAAACCACTACACTCAGTAGTGAAACAAACCACTACACTCACTAGTGAAACAAACCACTACACTCAGTAGTGAAACAAAACCCCTACACTCACTAGTGAAACAAACCACTACACTCAGTAGTGAAACAAAACCAATACACTCACTAGTGAAACACACCCCTACACTCACTAGTGAAACAAACCACTACACTCGGTAGTGAAACAAACCACTACACTCACTAGTGAAACAAAACCACTACACTCACTAGTGAAACAAACCCCTACACTCAGTAGTGAGACAAACCACTACACTCAGTAGTGTAGTGAAACAAACCCCTACACTCAGTAGTAAAACAAACCCCTACATTCAGTAGTGAAACGAAACCCCTACATTAAGTAGTGAGACAAACCACTACACTCAGTAGTGAAACAAACCACTGCGCCCAGTAATAAATCAAACCGCTACACACATTAAACAATTAGTAATTATCATTTCATTACACTTTTTTAAAATAAAATATAGCTCAGCATCGATTTGCTCAGTTATATTTATTTAATTCAATTTAGGTCAAGTTGGGAGATTGGATGTCTAAATTATATGGTGGGCCAAAAAACGTGAGAACATCATATAACATACGAATTATTTAAAAATATTATTTAATTAATTGTATTGTTTCATGTAATTTTGTTTGCAAAGTATTTAGTCAATCAGAAATCCTGTTCAGTGTGTCCCCCCTGCTTATCAACGATTTTTTTCCTAAGCGTACAGCTAAACAAAACTTTGATATAATTATATTACTTTCTACGCAATGTTCTCATTTTTTTTGCCCACTCTGTACATATGCGATCGATCCACTTGTTTAAGATTGGTACATTTATTATGACTAGGTTAAAGTTTACAGTACCACCAAATTCATAAAAAAAAAACAAATATGGGCACCTTTCTAAGTGATCAACATGTGAATTGCAAAAAAAAAATATCTTTGATAATTTCAACTCCTGCCATGGTCTAACTAAGCGAAGAATGCCTTCTGGCATTTATTTAGACAACTTTAGTCAAAGACACGTGTGGGTGGGTGGGGGGCGTGGCTCACCTTTCTTAAAGGTTGACCACCAGAGACGACAGTCTTCAACGTGTGGTCAGTGCCGCCGATGGACTCAATGTGCTCCCATACGATGTCCAACTCTAGGCACAGAAACATGCAGAATGTAATCTCTTCCTTGACCACCGCCTCCCAGATCTCCTTGCCGGTCCTGGTGGCTTTGGCCATGAAGGTGTCCGTTAAGACACGGGTGTCGCCGTGATAAAAAGCGGCGAAAGGGACCCCTACACTCCAGCCTGCAATCATATAGACAGGTTAGATAGATGAGTTAGATTAGATAGATTAGATAGATAGATAGATAGTAGGATAGAAAGATAGATAGATAGATAGAATATAGATAGATGGATAGATAGATGTATAGATATAGATGGATAGATAGATGGATAGATAGATTAATAGATATATTAGTCAAATAGATAGATAGATGAGTTAGATTAGATAGATAGATAGATAGATAGATAGATAGATAGATAGATAGATAGATAGATAGATAGATAGATAGATAGATAGATAGATAGATAGATAGATAGATAGATAGATAGATAGATAGATAGATAGAAGACAATTCTGAGCGCTGACAAGAGACTCTCAGGGAAGATGAACAAGCCAGAAAGACCTGTCAAAGACAAGCAGGGAAAAACTATAAACAGCCTAGATCAACAGTTAAACAGATGGGCTGAACACTTTGAAGAACTCCTTAATAGACCAGCACCTCTGAACCCCCCAGACATTGAACCAGCCAAAGTGGATCTCCCTATCTGCTGCGAAAAGCCCACAAGAGAAGAGATCAGGAAAGCCATCACCCTGTGTCAAATGTGGGCCAGTGTCAAATGTAGGCCAGTGTTAAATGTGGGCCAGTGCCAAATGTAGGAAGATGTCGCCTTGTAACCATTTGAAACAAACTAACAGATTCTACATGAACACAATAATAACATTGAGAATGTATGCATCTGTGTATTTACTTAGCGAGTGTGTGCTCATACAACAAAACCACTAAGACCATCCCCCGGTCACTGGAGAGCCCGGATGATTTACGAGCATCCTTAATCGTTTCTATAATTATGTATTTCTTTTATTCTGAGTGGCGGTCATTGTGGCCCTCAGACCACTTATGTTACCCGTTTATCATGTTGGTTGTGTGTGTGTACTATTCAGTACAGGAGGATCTGAATGAAGCGTACTTTTATGCCGAAATATTTCAAAACATCGATATGTATACTCTTGTTTATCGTGTTTTGCACTGACCGGCCAACAGATACATCGATGCACAGTGGATTACTCTACCTACTGTCTTTACGGGTACCCGAGGGTACCGGGTTCGATATCCAGTGAGGACCAATGGATATTTCAGG
The DNA here is from genome assembly GCA_021962125.1 of Bulinus truncatus. Classification (NCBI taxonomy): domain Eukaryota; kingdom Metazoa; phylum Mollusca; class Gastropoda; family Planorbidae; genus Bulinus; species Bulinus truncatus. The sequence goes on along the minus strand of JAGDYQ010000036.1, from coordinate 3,494,749 downwards.
TCATGGCTTAATAAGTCCACCCCCCCCGGTATATCTCCCGTGGTGCCTCCAAAGCCACCGCACTATCGTCTATGGTGGGGGATGAAAGAAAGGCACCATTAATCCGTCCCATTAATGGTTTGTAGGATCTAGGAGATTTCGTCTCATCCTTACAGGGACTTCACACACACACACACGCACACACACACACACATCTAACCTAATGTCCTGTCACTATAATATTTGAAAGGTTTATCCGGCCTGTTTCCCCTAACCGCCTCAGTGTGGAAAATTCTGCCGAAGGCTTTCTCATGGTCAAGTATTTCTGCCTGGGTCCTTGGCACCAGTTTGGAGTAGCCGGTGCTGCCGGACGTGGTCAGTACGGTCAGTAAGTCATCGGGCTCCGCTGGACACAGATAGACCTCCTCCTCCAGGCTATTTCTGAGGTCATCTAGAAATAGTTTCTTTTTGCTGAAATAATAGAGAGTTATTGTTTGAATAGAGAACTATTGTTTGAATAGAGAGTTATTGTTTGAATAGAGAGTTATTGTTTGAATAGAGACTTATTGTTTGAATAGAGAGTTATTTCAATAGAGAGTTACTGTTTAAATACAGAGATATTGTTTTAATAGAGAGTTATTGTCTTATAGAGAACGAGTTATCGTTAAACAAAAAAAAAAAAAGAAAAATATTATTTGAAAGAGTTATTGATTGAAACAGCTAGAGTTGTTTAATGTCAATGAGGATTTATTGTTATTCAATTGAGAGTTATCGCTCCACAAAATTTTGTCCGGAAAAAAAAGTAAGAAAAACAACGTTATTGTTCAATAGGGTATGTCAATATGTTCATTAACATTCCTTATGTTAAATTCTTTAGATTGTATATATATATATCATGCGATACATTCAAAACTTTCGGACAGGCTAGAACGGAAAACGAACTCTGTGACCAGATGAACTCTGAGAAGACGGGAAGTGGGTGTGGACAAATCATGCTGGCGCATGCTGGGTAAAAAAATGTAAGTACGACTACCCGTACCAAAACAAAACAATCGACAGGTAAACTCCTATATATATATATATGCATAGCATTAACATTCCTTGCCCCCATAGCGTCCTCATCTGAAGTGGGTCACGAATTTAAAAGTAAAATTCGACAGGTGATGTCTATGTAAGCTGTTCTTTTAGGAGTTTACCTGTCGAGTGTTTTGTTTTGGTACGGGTAGTCGTACTTACAGTTTTTTACCCAGCATGCGCCAGCATGATATGTCCACACCCACTTCCCGTCTTCTCAGAGTTCATCTGGTCACAGAGTTCGTTTTCCGTTCTAGCCCGTCCGAAAATTTTGAATGTATCGCATGATACGAAAGATGAAAACGTATCGCATGATACGAAAGATGAAAACGTATCGCATGATACGAAAGATGAAAACGTTTCGCATGATACGAAAGATGAAAACAAATCGCATGACACGAAAGATGAAAACGTATCGCATGATACGAAATATGAAAACATATTGCACAGGCCATAAAAGTATGATCCCCTCATTGGCAACAGTGTTGATGCATAGAGTTTCAAATGAAATGTTGCATAGGTCCGATTGTGTGTAAAAAAACGTTTGTCAGTAGCTGTATTTAACACTCTCATGGTGTTTGTTTACAATTCAAATCTTAGCTGATTCGTTCGTATAATTTTTTAAAAATAAATAGACTGAAAATATTTTTTTCTTTCGTTCAGAGACGGGTCAATTCAACTTTTTATGTTTGCGCATATTTTTCTTTCTTCCATTTTTATAAAAAAAAATATATAATTAATGAATTGTTTCATTGAAAATGTGGAACTATTTTTTTAAATGTCGCATACATAGCCTCGTCTAGCTTTAAAAACAAAATCTTAAAAAAAAAATTATTTCTATGCCTTCTGACATAAAGTGCAACTGCTTGAGTCAGTTTGAATATGAAATATAGGTTAAAATAAATAGTCGAATATTAATTTGGCATTTAAAAGTAAATGTCTGATGTCTTTAAGCCTTCTTGTCAAGTCCACGGATGCTGATAAGGATAAAGAAGGGGAGGGACTCTTCCCAGATACCAGATGAAGCTAGTCTCTCTCTCTTCTGTCTATCTGACAGACTGTCTGATATAAAAAAAAAACCATTTGCATATGCTAATTTTCCAATCCCGGAAGGAAAAAAAAATAAACACGAATTCGCGAACTGGTCCAAAAAAAGCATGACCTACTTACCCGTTGTCGCTTCGACTGATCAAAATGGCGGTCGTCAGATCCGGGGCCTCACCCATGCGAATCGACCTGAAACCTTTGACCTCAGTTTGGGGGCCCATGAAACGGACCATCAGCTCCCAGGCGGGCCCCTCCTCCTCCGAGGACAGGACGACGCCGCTGCAGCGGCTGTTCTTGGCCGACAGGATGAAATCTGACCCGTCGGCTAGCAACAGCTGAAACACACACACGCACAATATAGCGTTAAACAGTCGTTAAACATGACTTCCTCCATGTATTCATTAAATTGTCCCAATAGTAGGTAATACAAGATCGGTAACATGAGTCAATAATGTCGGGGGGGGGGGTTATATCAAAGAAGAAGTGACGTACGCTACAGATCGCTGCCATGGGAGGACGGATGGTCGTGCGGTAAAGCCGGGGTTCTCGGGTTCGATATCTCTGTATAGCCAAGGGAAATTTTCAGGTTATGGTGAAAGTTCCCTGCGTGTCTCCCTGTAGTGCCTACGTGGCTATGGCACTATCGGCTATGGTGGGGGAGGATGAAAGAAGGGCACTGTTAAAAAAACGTCACCAGAGAGGTTTATAGGATCTAAGAGATAAACATTTAATCTTTTTACAGGGGCTTAACAGATTGATCGCTGTCATCAGATCTATGATCGCTGTCATCAGATCTATGATCGCTGCATGTGCAAACTTTCATCTCTTTAATTGTACACATCGTTGTAGGTACATTGTAGGTACATAGTAGGTACAGAGTAGGTACATGGTAGGTACATTGTAGGTACATTGTTATGTGACGTGGGGTGCAGTGAATGTCTAAAGAGATAAATGAGGTTTGGTTAGTTTTTATATGCAAAATATAAATTACTAGATCAAACTTAAATAACTAGATCAAACATAAATAACTAGATCAAACATAAATAACTAGATCACTTACATGCCTCAAAAGGAAGTTTTTTTTTCTTTAGAGCTCAGTCACAACAAACAGCACCAACAAACAGCACCAACAAACAGCACCAACAAACAGCAACAACAAACAACAACAAACAGCAACAACAAACAATAACAAACAGCAACAACAAACAATAACAAACAGCAACAACAAACAGCAACAACAAACAGCAACAACAAACAACAACAAAGAGCAACAATAAACAGCAACAACAAACAACAATAAACAGCAACAACAACAAAAAGCAAACAGCAACAACAAACAACAACAACATACAGCAACAACAAACAGCAACAACAACAAAAAACAAACAGCAACAACAAACAGCAACAACAAGCAGCATTAGAAAACACCAATAACAAATAGCAACAGCTGAAAGCATCAGCAAAACAGTGTATTCAGTTCATTAAATTGTACAGTTGCCACGCCCTACCTGCACGTTCATGGACACACATCCGGCCAGCATGATGCCCAGGTCTGTGACCACTCTTTCCGGTGAGTTGTTCAGGGTGTTGGCGATGACGTCACCTTTCCGGAACCCTTGCTGACGCAGCCTCCGGGCGAACCTCCCGGCCAGAGTGTAAAGGTCACCGGCCGTGTACGGATCCCGGACCCCGGATTCGTAGAACACAAAAAGCTCTTTGCCCGGGTCAGTCCGGTACAAATGTTCGAGCCTTTTCGTGACGGTATCCAGATGTTCCATTGAACTCACTGCTCCGCCCATTTTTTGATTGACGTGTATGAGTGTGTGAGTTGGTAAAGTAAAGTAAAAAAAAAAGCAAGGTGAAGGCCTATACAGGATTCGAGTTGACCTTTAGCTCGGTCCTGCACAAACACAAAAAAAGTAACAAAAAAACGTGCATTAATTTTAAAAACGTTAAAAGGCACATTTTTATTCGGTTTTTTTTAAACCATGGTATTTTGAAATTGTTTAAAGGTTGAAACCAGGGAGAGAAGGGGAGGGAGTGTGCAGTGGCGTAGCGAGCTTAACTCGCGCCAAGGGTATAATACCTTTTTATCGCCCCACCCCCCTCATTCAAAAAACCATGTAATATTATATGTAAAATATACCATTTGGCGCCCATTTGTGAGAAGCGCCCTGGGGGCATGATGACCCACCCTCTCACTGCGCCACTGAGTGTGCGGGAGCAAGATGGATGCGGAGAGAGAGAGAGAGAGAGAGAGAGAGAGAGAGAGAGAGAGAGAGAGAGAGAGATACTGTCACAGTTCTCAAGATATGCGTGCCTGTTTTACACTAGTAAATTGAATTATATCAGCACCTGATAATTCAACCATCAAAACATAAACAGACAAGCAGCATGATAAACACACAGACATCACCAGTTAGTGGCAACTAGATAAACACACAGACATCACCAGTTAGTGGCAGCATGATAAACACACAGACATCACCAGTTAGTGGCAACTAGATAAACACACAGACATCACCAGTTAGTGGCAGCTAGATAAACACACAGACATCACCAGTTAGTGGCAGCATGATAAACACACAGACAGGGCTGGCCTTAGGCCGATTTGACCAACTGCTCTAAATTAAGCCCCGCAATTGACATTTAGCATTAATACTAAAAGTTGTTATTGTAAAAAAAAAATCAGAAGAGGGGCCTCGCAAGCATCCGTTAAATTGAGCCCCGCAATTCATTAGGGCGGCCCTGCACTCAGATATCACCAGCTATAGACCCCCGGGGCTAAATCTAAATGCCGCCCCCTCCGACCCCCCCCCCCCCAATGCCTGTGCCGAGAAGTTCAAAAGTGCCGCTCCTGATCCCCTCTCACCCCATCCTTCTTTACGCCCCTGAAATAAATACACATCGGCAGTGATCTGTATATGAGATTGTGTAATTACAGGAGCGAAGCTGAGAACAATTTTATGTGACCCGGTTTTACATGACCCTCTTCTAAAGGTTATGTGACGTAATACAAGCTCCATCTCTCAAATAGAAATAACATTTGAAAACAATAATTAACAGATCATATAAAACTTTCTCATTTGAACATTATTATTATTATTACATCTCCATGAATGCAGTCAATTTTTTAATATATATATATACATATATATAACAAAACAAAACAATATTGCTATAATATAAAAAAACAATATTGCTAAGCCATAATTTAATAAAAAAAAAACAATATTGCTAAGCTAAAAAAAAAACAAACAATATTGCTAAGCCATAATTAAAAGAAACAATTTAGATTGTTGAAAAGTAAATAAATGCACAATTTTCAAATTTAACAACAGATAATGAAAGATTCAAAACATAGTTACGTGACTGTTTATAAAGATATGACACACCTGGGACAGTATATACATACAGCGTATAGCAATATATATATATATATAAATATATATTGAAATGTGTAGCGGATACCAGTCGCAGGGAACAGGTTGTTGTAAATTCGCTTTATATGGCCATGACATCCCAGAAACATAGAAATCTGCATATCTGTTGTGGACATGCTAGCAGTTGACATGGCTGAAGCCGTGAAAGTCACGTGACTTTTTGACTTAATCACTCATATACATACTTAAGAGTTTCATAGTCATGAATAGGTATGTGTGTGTAGTACACTAGACAACTTGGCTTGAGTATATTGTATTTTATTAGTTCATCTCTCTCCCAACTGATTATTTACAAACACATCCATTTTAAATAAGTCATTTAATATCAGTCGGATTAATGTACAAGAGGGGGCCCATGAGAGCAGAGGTAGGGCCGGCCTTAGGCCCATTTTACCGATTGCCCCAATTTTGGGCCCCCGCGCCTGGCGGGGTCCCCGCAATTTACATTTGGCATTAATAGTAATAGTTGTTATTGCAAAAAAAATAGAAGAGGGGGGCCTCGCAAGCATTCTTTAAATTGGGCCCCTGTATATAAACACAAACAAGGGGGGGGGACAATGATGTATTCTTCTAAAGAGTTAACTCTATACTTTTCATATTCCTATGCATCCTAACACTAATTACCTTTAGTAATGCAAACTGCTAGTGACGTAGATACACTGCAGGATTTACATATGAGCTACACAAGCTATAGCTTAGGGCCCGCCCCCCCCCCGGCCCAACTTTCTCTGAGGCCCTCAAAAATAACATCGTAGTCAAATATGCTTAAATATTTGGCACTGACGTATAATATATGGACTTATAAAGGGGAGGGGGGCCATATCTGAGATAGCTAAGGGCCTTATCAAATCTAAATCCGGCGCTTCGTGGATAAATTAGTTTTTTTTTTTTTTTTTAATTTTAATTGTCCTTTTAATGAAATCAGGGGAAGGTTACTCCAGCTTGAGGTCTTAATCCTATTTGGCCGGTTACGTCCTCGTGTCACATAATTATTTTATCTGTACAAACGAGTGGTAATTATTGAAGTGTAGATCATAAATAATGATTAATATCACCAATTGGCAGGGGCGGAGGAAAACCACTTGTTTCAATGGGTCCTGTTTCGTCAAATATCTATCTCTATGAAATAACTCTATGGATGTTGAAACAGTTTATATAATATCATGCAGGCTATAAAATGACGCTTACAAGTGAAATAGATATATCAATATAATCGACGATTTTATGAATTATTTATCCTCTAGCTGTACCCTACAAAACCTTTGCATAGAGTTATTTTCCCTTAGGTTTGATCTGTAGGTTAGGTTATTTTTGGTTTCCGACAGATCCGATTTTTCTCACGATTTTTATTACTATTGTTTAAGTTTGACGATTTTAAACTGGAATGCTGTTGTATTAATTAATTCTTTACTTTCGATTTAACGCAGAAACGACACCGCTGTTATTTATATAGATAGGTGCAATTTACTGTTACTTTGTTTTTGGAGCATGGAAACCTTGTGTGGACATGTTATATAGTCATCGAACTAGACTACTCTGTGTGGAAACAGTTTACAGAAATTTTACTAAAACTACTTTCGTGTGGACACAGTTTAGAGAAATTATACTAAGACTACTTTCGTGTGAACACAGATTATATAAAAAAATTTAACCTACCTTCTCAATGAAACGAAAAAAAAAACAGACTTGAATTTGAACGTGTCTGCCATGAGGTTGGTCTCATTTAGTAGTGGTGACGTCATTCAGGAAATAAATAAGCAAAACAAAAAACAATACTCTCGAAACAAAGCGTTTAAAGGAAAAATAAAATTTCCCGGCCGATAAAGTTTGCACGGCGGCAGTTTAAATGAATATATGTTCACAAGCGGGTGGGATGGAGGTGTGTTGGTCGCAAATATTTATCTGAGCTCTTTCGGCGCCCTTTTCTAGTTCGGCGCCCCGCGCGACCGCACAACCAGTAGTACCCTCCCTAAGCCACTGCCCTTCAGTTTAGCTAGCCACAGCGAAATGTCAACAACAACAGAACTGAACAAATGGGCCGACATTGAAAGCAACGCTGGAATGAGAATTTGTATTGCGCGACAGCACCTTATATTCATATGTTTTTGACATCGCTTTTATACGACAGACCGGATACATTATATTAATGTTTTTGACATCGCTTTTATACGACAAACCGGATACATTATATTAATGTTTTTGACATTGCTTTTATGCGACAGTACCTTATATTCATATGTTTTTGATATTGCTTTTATACGCCAGACCCTTATATTCATATGTTTATGACATTGCTTTTACACGACAATACCTTATATTCATACTTTGTTGACATTGCTTTTATAATGTAATTTATTTTCTTTGATATTTACATTTTTTATTTATTTATTTATTTTTTTTGGCGAGTGAGAAAAATGTTAATGGAGTGCCAAGTCTGGATCGCGTGACTTACAGCTGCCAACCCTGCTCTCTCTCTCTCCCTCTCTCTCTCTCTCTCTCTCTCTATATATATATATATATATATATATATATATATATATATCATTTCCAATGATATCACTTAAACAAAAAATGACACCGTATTGACTTAAGTAGTCGCCATTGCCTGGACCAGGCCCGTAGTCAGGCCAAAGTAAGCAGGGAGGCACCAATACTCAGCAAGGGGGCACCTTTACTTTTTCTTTATTTTTTCATCTTTTTATTCTTTTTAAGCGGGAAAGGGGGGGGGCACTCCACACCAAGCGGGGGGGGGGGGCACGACCCCCCAGTGCCCCCCCTTGGCTACGGGGCTGGCCTAGACCAATCCAGTTTTGAAGTGCGGGTGGAAAAGCCGGCCAGGATGTTACATCTTATGACCCTCTCAACAGCTTTGTGAGTGAATGAGCGAGAGAGCGATACTGTGTGTGTATGTATATATATATATATATATATATATATATATATATATATATATATACAATTACCCTTATAACCACAATCAAATGTAGGTCACGCTTCGACAGACACTGAGATGGAAAGTTAAAACAAAAAAAAATTATACCATCAATTATGTATCGTCCATCTCGGTCGTTTCTGAGTTATCGAATATCGACGTAATCGATTATTTTTTTAAAGGAAAAAAAAAAGGAATCTTGTCGACCATCCACCATACAAGTATCGTTTTTAGGTCTTTCAAAGCCCTAGCTAGACACCCACCCACCCACACACCCACTCACACACACACCCATACACCCACCCACACATAT
>JAGDYQ010000036.1:3465134-3485461 GCA_021962125.1 Bulinus truncatus | reverse complement strand
CTCTGTCACACATTGAATTGGTCAGTTGTCTGTACAGAGCTAAGAACTACTCTGTCACACATTGAATTGGTCAGTTGTCTGTACAGTGAGCTAAGAACTACTCTGTCACACATTGAATTACCGTCATCTGTACAGTGAGATAAGAACTACTCTGTCACACATTGAATTGGTCAGTTGTCTGTACAGTGAGATAAGAACTACCGTCACACATTGAATTGGTCAGTTGTCTGTACAGTGAGATAAGAACTACTCTGTCACACATTGAATTGGTCAGTTGTCTGTACAGTGAGATAAGAACTACTCTGTCACACATTGAATTGGTCAGTTGTCTGTACAGTGAGATAAGAACTACTCTGTCACACATTGAATTGGTCAGTTGTCTGTACAGTGAGATAAGAACTACTCTGTCACACATTGAATTGGTCAGTTGTCTGTACAGTGAGAATTTTTTTTTCTTGAATCGATTAACATAAATTAATGTGTACACTAAGCAGTGACGTAGTGAGCTTAACTCGCGCCCGGGGCACATTACCTTTATAGCGCCCTCCTCCCCCTCTTCCCATTCGAGAACCATACGATATTATATGTAAAATATACCATTTGGCGCCCTTTTGTAATACTTAAATTGACATTAAACACACACACACACACTAAGACACTGACACTAAGCTTACCAGTAAAAAAATTATGGAATAAAAAACTGAAAGATGGCCGTTGGACTGTGGACCATGGGTGGTTACCAAAATTCTTCCTATCCATCAAAAAAAAAAAAAAAGCTTTAGCGTCAGTGAAATTGTTTATTCCGGTTATAAATCAATAATAAATATCATGATTATAACACGACTTTTCAGTACATTAATATATTTTAAAATATCAAGTTGACTAGCAGCTTTTTCTGTCATAAATATTTTTTTGGCGTTAGACGAGTCCTTGTTGCAACCAAACCTCTCTTCAGCCATTTCCGCAGGCGCTGTTTATTGGGTTTTCCCCGTTGACGTCAGCGGGAAGCCATCTTTCGTTATCTGTGGGTATAGACTTCTAAAAATCAAAAGTACAGCCATAGAAATGGACGCGATTTATGATGATAGCTACGGTTACGTTGTTAGGCACTTGACTACCAGCTAAATAACTTGTTTCAAGCCTTCTATTCGATTTATGTCCCCTTAGCAGCGGCGTAGCGTGGTATCGGCCGCCCAGGGCGGAAGACGATTTTGCCGCCCTCTCATTTAGGTATTTCAATTCTAATCTATACATTTTTGCCGTCCTCAAAAAAAGTAATAAAAGTGCCGCCCGGTGCGGTCTGCACCATCGCCCCCCCCTAGGTACGCCACTGCCCCTTAGTGTATCGGTGCCTCCAAGCCAGTTAAAAATGAGTAGACCATGACTAGTGCTACTGAAAGTAAAAGGGGGGGCATAATCCTATAAAATGTTACGACTGAAAATTAATTACTTACAGTTTACATTTTATTTTGCATGTTAGACATAAACATTACACAATTCAAATGTATTGCTGACCAATGCAAGTTAATAAACTCACTTTAAACTGAACGTCACCAATGCATTTGTTAAAATATTTAAATAAAAGAAATGTTACTCCCCCATTTACATAATCAATTTTCTAACAAGTTTTACTAGATTTAAAAGATATGATACGATTTTGATGTTCGCACAGTTTGGTTTCTAATTTACACCTTTGTCCAGCTCTCGATCAGCTCCCAGGCGCTTGGTAGCTTTGATCACCCTCCGGGACCACAGATATAGAGGGGGTGGAGATGAGGGGAACATAGTGTGGAGGTGGGGGTAGCTGTGATATAGGAGGGGGCTGCGATCGTAACAGTAACTATGGACGCAGATTGTCCACCCCTTGATTTAAGCCAATGCAAATGATGCCCCCTATAAATCAGAGATGTTTCGAGTACTGACTATGCAAGTACAAGTGTGAATACACGTACCCAATACACAAGTACTCGTAGAAGTACTCAATGCGCAATTACTAGTTGGAGTGCTCAATGCAAGTACTGGTAGAAATACTCAGGTGCAAGAACTGGTCTAAGTACTCAAGTAAAAGTACTGGTAGAAGTACTCAAGGTACAAATACTGGTAGAAGTACTCAAGGTACAAGTACTGGTAGAAGTACTCAAGGTGCGAGTACTGGTAGAAGTACTCAAGGTGCAAAATACAGGTACACAGAGTTTGTAAATTGCATAGTCAGCACTATGAGTTCAAAGCACAAAAGCTGCAGATACGAGTACAAGTATTCCAAAAATGTACTCTAGCAGTAATTGTTACAAAACTGTATTAAGACATCTTCCCGTTCAACCCCACCCCTTTTCCCGTGTTATATCAACCCCCACCCCTCCTCATATCCCCACCACTCTAATCTAATTACAGTTGGACTGACACGCCCAGTCTTGTTAGTCAAACCAATAGCCCGTGACGGTGGACACGTCTCCGCCGGACATCCATCTTCCTTCCTATGAGATTAATTCCTCGGACCAGGCCGGATGATAACAGAGCGCGCGCGCCTTATCATATGGTACCGTTGTCCAGCACACCTGCGCCACGAGTGTTGATGTATGTTTTCAGAGTATGCTTCCACTGTGTAAATTAAACGAGTTTTAGTAATCGAGGAGCAGTACATCCCCGGGCGGGGACTGGGCGCATTCCCCCCCCCCTTTTGCGGGGTCCACGTTATACGAGTCTGTTTAGACTTCCGATTGGAAACTTCTTTTTTAGAGTTATTTGTATAATTATGGTTTGCATATTGTAACTTAGCGGCCCAGCTAAGAGTTCTTTTTAGAACTATATGCTTATATGTATCTACTTTGAATAAAGTCAAGTGTTTATTATCATATATCCACCCGACTTAGTCGTTCTGTATTTACTCGTCACGCGGCTGTACGCAAATATAAATTATTGACTGTATTCAGTTCAGAACTAGATTACCCACAGACAACGGCCATCGCAACATCCCTAAAAGTATGATTGTGACAGTAATCTAGTTCATTTACTTGGTTTTTTTAAAAAGTACCAATACTCCATCTCAGCCATTAATACTTACGATGAAAAATTTCGGATGTGGTGTGTTGGAAAAACCCAGGTTGGTCAGAAAAATGGCGTCACAGTGTTTACGTAGCCCCTCCTCGTCTAGTTCGCTGTCTTTCCTCACCTTGACGCATGCGCAGATGTTGTGGTACAATACGGGGTCACTGACTCCGTGGGTGTGGAATTATTTTCATTTACGTCACGCATGAGGATGTATCGTGCAGTTGATATAAATTAATCCGTTAATCATTCGGTTGATCCGTCAGTTAATCAGTCAATCGATCAGTTAATCAGCAAATCAATCAGTCAGTTAATCAGTCAGTCAATCGATCAGTTAATCCGGCAGTTAAATAGTCAGTTAATTAATCAGTTAAACCAACCATTCCATCAATCAGTCAACCCGCCAGTCAGCCCATCATACTGGTACCCAATCAATCAGTCAGTAAGTCGGCTTTTCTCTGCAATCGTCTATGGGACAATTTTTTTTAATGTAATCATTTTTGTGGCTGACCTATGGATTGCTACGCCTCTGTGACCATCACCCATCTAACGGTGTATCAAAGTGCCTATCCATCATATGCCTATCTAACTAACTATCGGTGTATCCAAGTGCCTATCCATCATATGCCTATCTAACTAACTATCGGTGTATCCAAGTGCCTATCCATCATATGCCTATCTAACTAACTATCGGTGTAATTGGCGCCTATCCATCATATGCCTATCTAACAAACTATCTGTGTATCCATGTGCCTATCCATCGATGCTCATTTAACTAACTATCGGTGTATCCATGTGCCTATCCATCATATGCCTATCTAACTAACTATCGGTGTATCCATGTGCTCATCCATCATATGCCTATCTAACTACATATCGGTGTATCCGTGTGCCTATCCATCATAATATACCTATCTAACTAACTATCGGTATATCCATGTGCCTATCCATCATATGCCTATCTAACTAACTATCGGTGTATCCATGTGCTCATCCATCATATGCCTATCTAACTAACTATCGGTGTAGGCATGCCTATCCATCATATGCCTATCTAACTACATATCGGTGTATCCATGTGCCTATCCATCATATGCCTATCTAACTACATATCGGTGTATTATCTATTTTGCATACTTATTATATATGTCCCTGTCTCGCTCTATCTATCTATCTATCTATCTATCTATCTATCTATCTATCTATCTATCTATCTATCTATCTATCTACCAATATAGAACTATGTTAGACAATTTGTTTTTCTAACCGGTTTGAGCCTAATTATTCATTCACCTATCTGTCTGTACACCTTATAACATATATATTCAAAGCATCTGTTTAGTCTAGTTCTAAAAATAAACCCTCTGCTTAGTATAGGTCTAGAAATAAAGTCTATGTTTAGTCTAGTTCTAAAGATAAACCCTCTGTTTAGTCTAGTTCCAAAAAATATACCCTCTGTTTAGTCTAGTTCCAAAAAATAAACCCTCTTGTTTAGTCTAGTTCCAAAAATAAACTCTCTGTTTAGTCTAGTTCCAAAAAATAAACCTCTGTTTAGTCTAGTTCCAAAGATAAACCCTCTGTTTAGTCTAGTTCCAAAATTAAACCCTCTGTTTAGTCTAGTTCCAAAAATTAAACCCTCTGCTTAAGCCTAGTTCCAAAAAATAAACCCTCTGTTTAGTCTAGTTCTAGCAGCCATAACTGTACCGGTACGACTATAGCTTCCAAAATGTCCGCGTGCTTGGTTAACATCTTCTCCATCCACCCCGGGTAGAACAGAGCCCCTCCATAGACGATGATGTCCTTAGCCCGGCCGTACACGAAGATGCTTGCCCACCTCATCTGCATGCCCGTAGTCGCTCATCATGAACCAATCGTCCGGGGTGAAGGCTTGGACGGTTGGGGGTGGGGTCCACCAGTCGATTGAAGTACCCCTCAATACGCCCGGTGCTGCGAAGGAGCATTCAATAAGACAATAGATTAGTCTGTCTGTCGTTATAAAAGAGATTAGACTGTCGGTCATGCCAATAGAGAATAGATTAGTCTGTCTGTCATGTCAGTAGAGAATAGATTAGTCTGTCTGTCATGTCAGTAGAGAATAGATTAGACTGTCGGTATGCCAATAGAGGAATAGATTAGTCTGTCTGTCATGTCAGTAGAGAATAGATTAGTCTGTCTGTCATGTCAATAGATAATAGATCTAATCTGTCTGCCGTGGAAATAGTTTAAAATCTTTACAGATTGTGATGGGAAGATATATACATTAGGGAAGATTATACATTTGTCAGGGTCATTTGTAGATCGTTGAGTAAAAATTATGCTTCAAGGGGCGTAGTACCAGCTGTAAACAGAGTTGTGTGCGCTTGCAACTTTCAATTCAGTGACGGCAATTTATATACATAGCACTCAACTTGGCACCCAAAAAATAAAAATTTCCTGGCAAGCCAAAATTATTTATATAATCGACCAAAATAGAATATATTGATAAATAACACAATTAAAAACATAAGATACTGTCACGCGCAAAACAGCAGTCACATAAATACATTCAATTTAATCTTCTTTGGTTTTTTTCTTAGTGTTGTTGTTGCTGCTGTTGTTGTTGTTGTGTTCTTCGATATAATCTTTTTTTTCTTTAATCACGTGAACGGGTCTTTTGAGGTCAAGGTCAGTGGAGGGTCACTCAAAGAAAAAAAATGAAGGTTAGTTGACCAACGCCTCATGGATAATTGAAATTAGTTACAGAGACGCCCGTGGGTGTGGGAGAAAAGCTGGACGTTGTCCCGCGAAGAACACTATTTTTTTTAAATTTAAAAAATTTTTGTCTTTTTTTAAATTTTGTACAAACACCTTAAGGACTCTGATCCAATCAGATTCAGTGTTCTTGTTCAGGCTATTGAAATTGTTACAAGTCGCGTGACTCGTTCATTCGATAAACCCGGTTACTCGATAAATATGCAATTTCTCTGTGTGCCGATGACATAGTATACACACACACACTAACACACATACACACAAATACACACACACACACACTAACACACATACACACGAATACACACACGCAAACACACATACAAACACACATACAAACACACAAATACACACAAACATAAACAGACACACTCACCCTCTCTCTCACACACACTAACGGATGGACACACACACACACACACACACACACATGCACAGTCTTTCTCACACACACACAAACACAGACACACACACACACACACTGATGTCCGCTACCTCAGCGTGAGCTAAAGATTTCTCACCCCTGACCTCCAGGGTCCCAGTCTGGTTCACCTGGCATAGCTGGCCATCCTCGGGCACGATGCGTATCTCAACGCCTTCGATCGCCCGGCCGCTGTTGTGTGACCTCAGGACATCACCTGTAGGGATTAGACCCTTGTTGTCTAATATTGTCATTAATAGCTTCCCTTTCCTGCCTCCACCCCCACCCCCGTTTTCCCCAGTCAACACACTCCCAGACTAATATTTACATTTCGTTTACTGCTAAAATTGAGAAAGGGATAAAGCCTAGCAGATTTAAAGATATACAGACAGGGTGAGATGGTTGGCGATGAAAAACTGAGAGAGAGAGAGAGAGAGAGAGAGAGAGAGGAGTGATGATAAATAATGAAATGTTGATAGATAATGAAAGAAAGGATGATAGATGGAGAGATATAGGTTGGCAAGATGTGTCCGCTCTTTTTTCTTCCCAGTCTGATCACAATCACACCGACCTCTCTGAAGTCTATTGGCGGTCAGTACTCCGGCTTCTGTTGACCCGTACAAAATGACCAGAGTCTCTGACAACATCAAGAACCTCTCCATCTGACTCTGCAATGAATAAAAAACCACTAGACTCAGTAGTGAAACAAACCACTACACTCACTAGTGAAACAAACCCCTACACTCAGTAGTGAAACAAACCCCTACACTCAGTAGTGAAACAAACCCCTACACTCAGTAGTGTAGTGAAACAAACCCCTACATTCAGTAGTGAAACAAACCACTGCACTCAGTAGTGAAACAAACCACTACACTCAGTAGTGAAACAAACCACTACACTCAGTAGTGAAACAAACCACTACACTCAGTAGTGTAGTGAAACAAACCCCTACACTCAGTAGTGAAACAAACCACTACACTCAGTAGTGAAACAAACCACTACACTCAGTAGTGTAGTGAAACAAACCCCTACACTCAGTAGTGTAGTGAAACAAACCCCTACACTCAGTAGTGAAACAAACCACTACACTCAGTAGTGAAACAAACCCCTACACTCAGTAGTGAAACAAACCACTACACTCAGTAGTGTAGTGAAACAAACCCCTACACTAAGTAGTGAAACAAACCACTACATTCAGTAGTGTAGTGCAACAAACCACTGCGCCCAGTAATAAATCAAACCGCTACACATATTAAACAATTAGTAATTAACATTTCACTACACTTTTATAAAATAAAATATAGTTCAGCATCGATTTGTTCAGTTATATTTATTTAATTCAATTTAGGTCAAGTTGGGAGAATGGATGTCTAAATATATATATGGTGGGCCAAAAAACGTGAGAACATCATATAACATACGAATTATTTAAAAAATATTATTTAATTAATTGTATTGTTTGATGTAATTTTGTTTGCAAAGTATTTAGCCAATCAGAAATCCCTGTTCAGTTAGTAGTCCCCCCCCCCCTGCTTTATCAGCGATTTTTTTCCCTAAGCGTACAGCCTACACCAAACTTCTTCGATATAATTATTGATTACTTTCTACGCAATGTTCTTCCTCATTTTGCTTTGGCCCACTCTCGTACCATATCCTGCGATCTGATCCACCTGGTTTGAAGATTGGTACCTTCCATTATTACTAGGTTAAAAGTTTACGCGCAGTACCACCAAATTCATAAAAAAAAAACAACAAATATGGTATACCTTTACCCAAGGAACTGGTCAACGTGTGAATTTAAGTGAGTCATTGCAAAAAAAAATATCTTTTTAACATCGTATTCCAACTCCTGCCATGGTCTAACTAAGCGAAGAAAGCGCTTCTGCCACAGCTTTTTCTAGAATAACTTTGGGAGTCGAAGATACGTGTGGGTGGAGTGGGGTGGGGCGCGTGGATCACCTTTCTCAAAGGTTGACCATTAGATTTTACGACAGTTCAACGTATGGTAATTGTGTACCGCCGATGGACCTCAATGTGCAACCATACGATGTCCGGCATCTCTAGGCATTCCAGCAAGCACCGCAGAACGTGACCTCTTCATGTGACCACCGCTTTCCAGATCTGCTTTGCTGGTTACCCGGTGGCTTTGCCCCATGAAGGTGTCCGTTAAGACACGGGTGTCGCCGTTATACACCGGCGGCGAAAGGGACCCCTACACGCCAGCCTGCACCATCATATACGGGACAGGTTAGAATAGATTAGATAGGTTAGTATAGATTCCAGATAGATTAGATAGATTAGATAGATTAGATAGATTGATGATAGATTAGAATAGGTGATTAGGCATGATTAGATAGATTAGATAGATTAGATTGATTAGATTAGACAGATGGATAGATAGATAGATAGATAGATAGATAGTAGGATGAAATATAGATAGATAGAATAGATTAGTGTAGATAGATTAGATAGATAGATAGATAGAATATAGATAGATGTATAGATAGATGTGTAGATCGTATGAAAATGATTCAGATGGATAGATCTAGATGTATAGATAGATGGATAGATAGATTCGATAGATAGATGGGTATTAGATATATTGAGTCAAATAAGATAAGTGATCAGATGAGTTTAGATTAGATATTGGATCGATGGGATAGATAGATTTTTTATAATAAATGAATTATAATGTATAGTAATAGATAGGAGATAGATAGATAGATAGATAGATAGATAGATAGATAGATAGATAGATAGATAGATAGATAGATAGATAGATAGATAGATAGATAGATAGATAGATAGAAGACAATTCTGAGCGCTGACTGCAAAAAAATGATGAAAATTCACAAATAACGTAACTCATAAATTAGTCACATAGTTTAGTAAAAACACAAAGCAGATAGACACTAATGGTTACATGTAAGGACGCGTTTGAAATAACAATAAAGAAATTTAGGGCAAACCTAAAAGTACAAATCGTGACGGATGGTCTGGAATTCTACGTGCTTGACGGTCGAACTGAGAGTCCTGTTTTCGATCCTCGATGAAAACTAAAGGGAAATGTGGCTTAAAAGTCCCACAAGTCCACCCTGGTTGAAATAGGTTATTTGCAGATTTAACGGTGTGTGTGTGTGGGGGGGGGGTGTTGTGCTAACCACACAATCCCTTCATTTTATGCCGAGGTTATAGAAACAGATGAATCCTACACTTCATCTGCCCCGATGGCCTGTTAGGGTTAAGGGAACTTTTTTTTTTTTAAAAAAAAGCACAAATCACACTAACATAAAGAGATACAGAGAAGACGTATCTAAAATTTACATTATAAGTAGTAGAGTCGTGTGAGATATAAGGACGAGAAATACCACAGTGACGTAAATAGACCACCAAAAAAAAAACCACAATGTAGGTTGGTGTCAAATGTAGGCCAGTGTCAAATGTAGGCCAGTGTCAAATGTAGGCCGGTGTCAAATGTAGGCCAGTGTCAAATGTAGGCCGGTGTCAAATGTAGGCCAGTGTCAAATGTAGGCCAGTGTCAAATGAAGGTCATTGTCAAATGTAGGCCAGTGTCAAATGTAGGCCAGTGTCAAATGTAGGCCAGTGTCAAATGAAGGTCATTGTCAAATGTAGGCCAGTGTCAAATGTAGGCCAGTGTCAAATGTAGGCCAGTGTCAAATGTATGTCATTGTCAAATGTAGGTCAGTGTCAAATGTAGGCCAGTGTCAAATGTAGGCCAGTGTCAAATTGTAGACCAGTGTCAAATGTAGGCCAGTGTCAAATGAAGGTCATTGTCAAATGTAGGCCAGTGTCAAATGTAGGCCAGTGTCAAATGTAGGCCAGTGTCAAATGTAATGTGGGCCATTGTCAAATGTAGACCAGTGTCAAATGTAGGAAGATGTCGCCTTGTAACCATTTGAAACAAACTAACAGATTCTACATGAATACAATAATAACATTGAGAATGTATGCATCTGTGTATATACTCAACGAGTTGTGCTCATACAACAAAACCATTAAGACCGTCCCCCGTTTCACTGGAGAGCCCGGATGATTTACGAGCATCCATAATCGTTTCTATAATTATGTATTATTTTATTCTGAGTGGCGGTCATTGTGGCCCTCAGACCACTTATGTTACCCGTTTATCATGTTGCTTGTGCGTGTACTACTCAGTACAGGAGGATCTTAATAAAGCATAATTTATGCCGAAATATTTCAAAACATTGATAGGGATACTCTAGTTTATCGTGTTTTGCACTGACCGGCCAACAGATACATCGATGCACAGTGGATTACTCTACAACTGTCCTTACGGGTACCCGGGGGTACCGGGTTCGATATCCAGTGAGGACCAATGGATATTTCAGGTCATGGCATAATAAGTCCACCCCCCCCGGTATATCTCCCGTGGTGCCCCCAAAGCCACCGCACTATCGTCTATGGTGGGGGGGGGGATGAAAGAAAGGCACCATTGATCCGTCCCATTAATGGTTTGTAGGATCTAGGAGATTTCGTCTCATCCTTACAGGGACTTCACACATACACACATGCACGCACACACACACATCTAACCTAATGTCCTGTCACTATAATATTTGAAAGGTTTATCCGGCCTGTTTCCCCTAACCACCTCAGTGTGGAAAATTCTGCCGAAGGCTTTCTCATGGTCAAGTATTTCTGTCTGGGTCCTTGGCACCAGTTTGGAGTAGCCGGTGCTGCCGGACGTGGTCAGTACGGTCAGTAAGTCATCGGGCTCCGCTGGACACAGATAGACCTCCTCCTCCAGGCTATTTCTGAGGTCATCTAGAAATAGTTTCTTTTTGCTGAAATAATAGAGATTATCGTTTGAATAGAGAGTTATTGTTTGAATAGAGAGTTATTGTTTGAATAGAGAGTTATTGTTTAAATACAGAGATATTGTTTTGATATAGAGTTATTGTCTTATAGAGAACGAGTTATCGTTAAACAAAAAAAAAAGAAAAATATTATTTGAAAGAGTTATTGATTGAAACAGCCAGAGTTGTTTAATGTCAAAGCGGATTTATTGTTATTCAATTGAGAGTTATCGCTCCACAAAATTTTGTCCGGAGAAAAAAAGTAAGAAAAACAACGTTATTGTTCAATAGGGTATGTCAATATGTTCATTAACATTCTTTATGTTAAATTCTTTAGATTGTATATATATATATATATATATTTATATATATATATATATATATATATATATATATATATGCATAGCATTAACATTCCTTGCCCCCATAGCTTCCTCATCTGAAGTGGGTCACGAATTTAAAAGTAAAATTCGACAGGTGATGTCTATGTAAGCTGTTCTTTTACCAGTTTACCTGTCGAGTGTTTTGTTTTCGTATGGGTAGTCGTCCTTATATTTTTTTACCCAGCATGCGCCAGCATGATTTGTCCACACCCACTTCCCGTCTTCTCAGAGTTCATCTGGTCACAGAGTTCGTTTTCCGTTCTAGCCTGTCCGAAAGTTTTGAATGTATCGCATGATACGATAGATGAAAACGTATCGCATGACACGAAAGAGGAAAACGTATCGCATGATACGAAAGATGAAAACGTATCGCATGATACGAAAGATGAAAACGTATCGCATGATACGAAAGATGAAAACGTATCGCATGATACGAAAGATGAAAACGTATCGCATGATACGAAAGATGAAAACGTATCGCATGATACGAAAGATGAAAACAAATCGCACAGGCCATAAAAGTATGATCCCCTCATTGACAACAGTGTTGATGCATAGAGTTTCAAATGAAATGTTGCATAGGCCCGATTGTGTGTAAAAAAAAACGTTTGTCAGTAGCCGTATGTTTTCGTATGGGTAGTCGTCCTTATATTTTTTTACCCAGCATGCGCCAGCATGATTTGTCCACACCCACTTCCCGTCTTCTCAGAGTTCATCTGGTCACAGAGTTCGTTTTCCGTTCTAGCCTGTCCGAAAGTTTTGAATGTATCGCATGACACGAAAGAGGAAAACGTATCGCATGATACGAAAGATGAAAACGTATCGCATGATACGAAAGATGAAAACGTATCGCATGATACGAAAGATGAAAACGTATCGCATGATACGAAAGATGAAAACGTATCGCATGATACGAAAGATGAAAACGTATCGCATGATACGAAAGATGAAAACGTATCGCATGATACGAAAGATGAAAACGTTTCGCATGATACGAAAGATGAAAACAAATCGCACAGGCCATAAAAGTATGATCCCCTCATTGACAACAGTGTTGATGCATAGAGTTTCAAATGAAATGTTGCATAGGTCCGATTGTGTGTAAAAAAAAACGTTTGTCAGTAGCCGTATTTACCACTCTCATGATGTTTGTTTACAATTCAAATCTTAGCTGATTCGTTCGTATAATTTTTTTAAAAGTAAATAGACTGAAAATATTTTTTTTCTTTCGTACAGAGACGGGTCAATTCAACTTTTTAAGTTTGCGCATATTTTTTTTTCTTCCATTTTTTATAAAAATATATAATTAATGAGTTGTTTCATTAAAATGTGGAACTTTTTAAATGTCTCATACATAGCCTCGTTTAGTTTTGAAAACAAAATCTTAACAAAAAAAATAATTTCTATGCCTTCTGACATAAAGTGCAACTGCTTGAGTCAGTTTGAATATGAACTATAGGTGAAAATAAATAGTCGAATATTACAAGTAAATTTAAAAGTAAATGTCTGATGTCTTTAAGCCTTCTTGTCGAGTCCACGGATGCTGATAAGGATAAAGAAGGGGAGGGACTCTTCCCAAATACCAGATGAAGCTAGTCTCTCTCTTTTGTCTATCTGACAGACTGTCTGATATAAAAAGACACATTTGCATATGCTAATTTTCCAATTCCGGAAAGGGAAAAAAAAATAAACCCGAATTCGCGAACTGGTCCAAAAAAAGCATGACCTACTTACCCGTTGTCGCTTCGACTGATCAAAATGGCGGTCGTCAGATCCGGGGCCTCACCCATGCGAATCGATATGAAACCTTTGACCTCAGTTTGGGGGCCCATGAAACGGACCATCAGCTCCCAGGCGGGCCCCTCCTCCTCCGAGGACAGGACGACGCCGCTGCAGCGGCTGTTCTTGGCCAACAGGATGAAATCTGACCCGTCGGCCAGCAACAGCTGAAACACACACACACGCACAAAACAGCGTTAAACAGCCGTTAAACTGCTTGTATTCATTAAGTTGTTCCAATCGTAGGCAATACAAGATCGGTAACATGAGTCAATAATGTCCGGGGGAAGGGGGGGGAGGGGGTTATATCAAAGAAGAAGTGACGTACGCTACAGATTGCTGAGACGGGGGATGGGTGGTCGTGCGGTATAGCCGGGGTTCCCGGGTTCGATATCTCTGGATAACCAAGGGAAATTTTCAGGTTATGGTGAAAGTTCCCTGCGTGTCTCCCCGTAGTGCCTCCGTGGCTATGGCACTATCGGCTATGGTGGGGGAGGATGAAAGAAGGGCACTGTTAAAATAAAACGTCACCAGAGAGATTTATAGGATCTAAGAGATAACCATTTCATCTTTTTTACAGGGGCTTTACAGATTGATTGCTGTCATCAGATCTATGATCGCTGTCATCAGATCTATGATCGCTGTCATCAGATCTATGATCGCTGTCATCAGATCTATGATCGCTGTCATCAGATCCATGATCGCTGTCATCAGATCTATGATCGCTGTCCTCAGATCTATGATCGCTGAGTGTGCAAACTTTCATCTCTATATTTGTACACTTCGTTGTAGGTACATTGAAGGTACATTGTTATGTGACGTAGGGTGCAGTGAATGTCTAAATTAGGGCTTCTTAAACTTGTGTAATTCACGACCCCATTTATGATTGTGAGTTTCTTGACGACCCCATACAAATATAAAAGAAAAATAAATTAATATTTTACAAGTTAAAAAACATTTTCTGTTAAATTGTATTTTTATCTCTCGCGACCCCAGAATTTTGCTACGCGACCTCAAATGAGGTCGCGACCCATAGTTTAAGAAGCCCTGGTCTAATGAGATAAATGAGGTTTGGTTAGTTTTTATATGAAAATTATAAATTACTAGATCAAACATAAATTACCAGATCAAACATAAATCACTAGATCAAACATAAATTACTAGATCAAACATAAATTACTAGACCAAACATAAATTACTAGATCAAACATAAATTACTAGACCAAACATAAATTACTAGATCAAACATAAATTACTAGACCAAGCATAAATTACTAGATCAAACATAAATTACTAGATCAAACATAAATTACTAGACCAAACATAAATTACTAGACCACTTACATGCCCCAAAAGGGAGTTGTTTTTTCTTTAGAGCTCAGCAACAACAAACAGCAGCAACTAACAGCAGCAACAAACAGCAATACAAAACAGCAACAACAAACATCAATAACAAACAGCAACAAACAGCAACAACAAACAGCAACAAACAGCAACAACAAACAGCAGCAGCAAACAGCGTTAGAAAACTGCAATAACAAATAGCAACAGCTGAAAGCATCAGCAAAACAGTGTATTCAGTTCATTAAATTGTACAGTTGCCACGCCCTACCTGCACGTTCATGGACACACATCCGGCCAGCATGATGCCCAGGTCCGTGACCACTCTCTCCGGTGAGTTGTTCAGGGTGTTGGCGATGACGTCACCTTTCCGGAACCCTTGCTGACGCAGCCTCCGGGCGAACCTCCCGGACAGAGTGTAAAGGTCACCGGCCGTGTACGCATCCCGGACCCCGGATTCGTAGAACACAAAAAGCTCTTTGCCCGGGTCAGTCCGGTACAAATGTTGGAGTCTTTTCGTGACGGTGTCCAGGTGTTCCATTGAACTCACTGATCCGCCCATTTTTTGATTAACGTGTGTGAGTGTGTGAGTTGGTAAAGTAAAGAAAAAAAAAAAAAGCAAGGTGAAGGCCTATACAGTATTCGAGTTGACCTTTAGCTCGGTCCTGCACAAACACAAAAAAGTAACAAAAAACATGCATTAATCTTTAAAACGTTAAAAGGCACATTTTTATTGGGTTTTTTTTAAACCGTGGTATTTTGAAATTGTTCAAGGGTTGAAACCAGGGAGAGAAGGGGAGGATGAGAGTGTGCAGTGGCGTAGCGAGCTTTTAACACGCGCCAAGGGTATAATACCTTTTTATCGCACCACCCCCCTCATTCAAAAAAACATGTAATATTATATGTAAAAATATACCATTTGGCGCCCATTTGTGAGAAGCGCCCCGGGGGCATGATGACCCACCCTCTCACTGCGCCACTGAGTGTGAGGGAGCAAGATCGATGCGGAGAGAGAGAGAGAGAGAGAGAGAGAGAGAGAGAGAAAGAAAGAGCTCCATGTTGATTCATTGTGCCGACACTGCAGAGCAGCCGTTGATCACGTGATATTTGAGTGCCCCGGGGCTGGCGGACCGCAGGGTGGACGATCCGGGTAGCTTGCTGGCCACTGGCCTTTATGACAGTTCCCAGATGTTAAGGAACTCAGCGAGTTTGATCTCATGCACTCTTAGGGACTAAGTCTCAGCCCGCAGTTACCACTGAGCGAGAGAGAGAGAGAGAGAGACAAAGAGAGAGAGAGAGAGAGAGAGAGATACTATCATAGTTCTCAAGATATGCGTGCCTGTTTTACACTAGTAAATTGAATTATATCAGCACCTGATAATTCAACCATCAAAACATAAACAGACAAGCAGCTAGATAAACACACAGACATCACCAGTTAGTGGCAGCATTATAAACACACAGGTATCACCAGTTAGTGGCAACTAGATAAACACACAGACATCACCAGTTAGTGGCAGCATGATAAACGCACAGGTATCACCAGTTAGTGGCAACTAGGTAAAGACACAGACATCACCAGTTAGTGGCAGCATTATAAACACACAGGTATCACCAGTTAGTGGCAACTAGATAAACACACAGGTATCACCAGTTAGTGGCAACTAGGTAAACACACAGACATCACCAGTTAGTGGCAACTAGGTAAACACACAGACATCACCAGTTAGTGGCAACTAGGTAAACACACAGACATCACCAGTTAGTGGCAGCATTATAAACACACAGGTATCACCAGTTAGTGACAACTAGATAAACACACAGGTATCACCAGTTAGTGGCAACTAGGTAAACACACAGACATCACCAGTTAGTGGCAGCATTATAAACACACAGGTATCACCAGTTAGTGGCAACTAGATAAACACACAGGTATCACCAGTTAGTGGCAACTAGATAAACACACAGACATCACCAGTTAGTGGCAGCATTATAAACACACAGGTATCACCAGTTAGTGGCAACTAGGTAAACACACAGACAGGGCTGGCCATAGGCCGATTTGACCAACTGCTCTAAATTGAGCCGCGCTATTGACATTTAACACTAATACTAAAAGTTGTTATTGTAAAAAAAAAAATCAGAAGAGGGCCGTCGCAAGCATCCGTCAAATTGAGCCCCGCAATTCATTAGGCCGGCCCTGCACTCAGGCATCACCAGTTATAGACCCCCGGGGATTAAATCTAAATGCCGCCCCCTCCGACCCCCCCCCCCCCATGCCTGTGCCGAGAAGTTCAAAAGTGCAGCTCCTGATCCCCTCTCCCCCCCCCCATCCTTATTTACGCCCCTGAAATACATACACATTGGCAGCGATCTGTATATGAGATTGTGGAATTACAGGAGCGAAGCTGAGAACAATTTGATGTGACCCGGTTTTACATGACCCTCTTCTAAAGGTTATGTGACGTAATACAAGCTCCATCTCTCAAATAGAAATAACATTTGAAAACAATAATTAACAGATCATATAAAACTTTCTCATTTAACATTATTATTATTATTACATCTCCATGAATGCAGTCAATTTTTTAATATATATATATATGCATAATTGCAAATATATATTAAACCATTTTAATATTGCTATAATATAAAAAAAACAATATTGCTAAGCCAAAAAAAAATATTGCTAAGCCATAATTTAAAAAAAAAAACAATTTAGATTGTTGAAAAGTAAATGAATGCACAATTTTCAAATTTAACAACAGATAATGAAAGATTCAAAACATAGTTACGTGACTGTTTACAAAGATATGACACACCTGGGACAATATATACATACAGCGAGAGATATATCAATATATGTATTGAAATGTGTAGCGGTTACCAGTCGCAGGGAACAGGTTGTTGTAAATTCGCTTTATATGGCCATGACATCCCAGAAACATAGAAATCTGCATATCTGTTGTGGACATGCTAGCAGCTGACATGGCTGAAGCCGTGAAAGTCACGTGACTTTTGAGACTTACATCACTCCATATACATACTTAAGAGTTTCATAGTCATGAATAGGTATGTGTGTAGTACACTAGACAACTTGGCTTGAGTATATTGTACTTTATTAGTTCATCTCTCTTCCAACTGATTATTTACAAAACATCCATTTTAAATAAGTCATTTAATATCCAGTCGGATTAATGTACAGAGGGGGCCCATGAGAGCAGAGGTTAGGCCTTAGGTCCCATTTTACCGATTGCCCCAATTTTGGGCCCCCGCGCCCTGGCCGGGGTAAACATTTGACATTAATAGTAATAGTTGTTATTGCAAAAACAAAAATATAAGAGGGGGGAGCATAGGTAGGGCGGGCCCCTGTATTAAACATGATCCATGTCATTCTTCTAAAGAGTTAACTCTATACTTTTCATATTCCTATGCACCCTAACACTAAATACCTTTAGTAATGCAAAATTTTAGTGACGTGGAATACCAGGATTTACATATGAGCTCTTTGACAAAGTTCTAAAGCTTAAATTTACTTGCCCCCCGCCCCACTTTTCTCTGAGGCCCCCAAAAAGCATCGTCATGATTTAGTCACAATATACTTAAATATTTGGCACTGACGTATAATATATGGTCGTAGCTGGAGAATAAAAAGGGGCCATATCTGAGATAGCTAAGGGCCTTCATCAAATCTAAATCCAGGCGCTCGTGGATGATTTAGTTTTTTTTTTTACATTTCGCTAACTGTCCTTTTATTGAAATCAGTGTGAGATTACTCAGCTTGAGGTCTTAATCCTATCTCGCCGGTTACGTCCTCGTGTTGCATAATTATTTTATCAGTACAAACGAGTGGTAATTGTTGATGTGTAGATCGGGTGTCATTGATTAATTCACCAATTTGAACTGGCAGGGGCGGGGAAAACCACTTGTTTCAATAATACCCTTGTCGCTATCAAATTTTCGCCAACACTGACTTATATGAAAATAACTTGATGTCAAGAGCTGATATATAGGGCGAAGGCTATTTATAAAATGACGCTTACAAGTGAACTAGATATACTGATAACTGATCATTTCGCATGAATGAATGCTTTATATATCCCGTAAATCCTTATCTAGAGTTATTTTGCCTTAGTTTCATCTATAGGTCGCGTTTTAGGTTTCAGACAGATCCGATTTTTACACGATTTTTATTACTATTGTTTAAGTTTGATTTTAAACGGTAATGTTGCTTTGCATTAATTCAATCTTTATCGATTTAACGCAGAAACACACCGCTGTTATTTATATAGATATATGCAATTTACTGTTACTTTGTTTCTGGAGCACAAGGAACTTCTTTAAAGATTAGAGCAAAGAAAGAGCTCATCAAACCAAGACTGCTTTGGCGTTGAAACAGCTTCTATATATACCATTTTCACAGAAGAAACCACTTCTATGGACACGCACGAGAGAAATCACAGAGACTGCCTCTTGTAAAAAGACGTTATTGATAGAAACTTCCAGATAATGGCGATTTGATTTCTGTGTGACACAGTTTATGGTTGCAAACAAATCAACATCGCTTTGTAAACCAGCACCAGACTTGAATTTGTAAGAATCAGTCAGTATATCAATCATTTAGAGTTTGCGACGTCAATCTAGAAATAAATAAGAAAAGAAAGACTTCGAAACATAGCGTTTAAAGGAAAATAAAATTTCCCGGCTGATAAAGTTTCCATTCCAGCGGCAGATAAAATGAATATATTTCACAAAGTCAGGTGGGATGGAGGTGTGTTGGTCGAAAATATTTATATCATCTTTCGGCGCCCTTTAGTTCGGCGCCTTATCTCGCAGTAACAACCAGAAAAATCTTCTTAGGTTATCGGCCCTTCAGTTTAATACATAGATACTTACTTAAATGTCAACAACAACAGAACTGAACAATGGGCTGACATTGTTAGCATGCTCGGAATGAGATTTTGTATAGCGCGGTAGAACCTTATATTCATATGTTTTTCAATATTGATTTTAGTACGACAATACATTTATATTAATGTTTTTGTCATTTGCTTTTATACTGACATCATGAATCGATACTTTATATTAATGTTTTTCACATTACTTTTATACGACAATACCATATATCCATATGCTTTGATATTGCTTTTATACGCCAGACCCTTATATTCATATGTTTATGATAATGTTTTTACACTAAATACCTATATATTCATACTTTGTTGACATTCTTTATAATGTAATTTACTTTCTTTGACATTACATTTTTTTATTTAATTATTATTTTTTTTTTGGCGAGTGAGAAAAATACATGGATAAATAAGTCTGGATCGCGTGACTTGTAGCTGCCAACCCTAGTAAAAAAAAAATTCTCTCTCTATCTCTCTATATATATATATATATATATATATATATATATATATACAGTCGATTCCGCTTAATTAGGACACATCGGGACCGAGGCTTTTTGTCCCAATTAAGCGGCTGTCCCAATTAAACATACAAATTTACTATTGGCTTCTTGATTTGGTTTCTTTGAGATTTGTCCCAAATAAGCGGCTGTCCCAACTAAGCGGTGTCCCAATTAAGCGGAATCCACTGTATATATATTTCATTTCCAATGATATCACTTAAACAAAAAATGACACCGTATTAACTTAAGTAATAGCCATTTGACCAGGCCCGTAGCCAGGCCAAAGTAAGCAATGAGGCAACAATACCCAGCAAGAGGGCACCTTTACTTTTTCTTTATTTTTCATCTATTCTTTT